>LOEQ01000937.1:203026-218439 GCA_001685075.1 Bramus lutescens | reverse complement strand
AGTATCACACACAGCATGGCCACCAATGGGAGCAGGCCAGTATCACACAGCACGGCACACAAAGGGAACCAGACCAGTATTACACACACACAGCACGACACACCAAGGGGAGCAGACCAGTATCACACACAGCACAGTACACCAATGGGANATCACACAGCACGGCACACAAAGGGAACCAGACCAGTATTACACACACACAGCACGACACACCAAGGGGAGCAGACCAGTATCACACACAGCACAGTACACCAATGGGAGCAGACCAGTATCACACACAGCACGGCACACCAATGGGAGCAGGCCATCAGGAAGCAAGAGATGTGGGAGCAATCACTGCTAGTTAACATATTTTGAAGTCATTCTTATAACTTGTTTTCCACACTCTACCATCTCTGGAGATGGTGGTACACATTTAAAATACTTAATCTTTATTTGTGAAGGTTTTCTTATTAATTTCTGTCAATGCCACTTACGCAAACTCCCAGAGACTTGAATACATTAAGGAGTCATAACCTTCTTGATCCATTGTCTTCTCATTTTCAAGTTTTCATAACCTTCATTTTTAGACCAAGTGTTTTCAATGACTTTATCTGCTATTTAATGTTCTCTCAAAAACTCCTTTTAAAAGTTTTTTTAATTTTTCATACAACATAATTTCATCATATTCTTTCCCCTTTCCTAATTCTTCCCAGGTCCACCCTCTCTACTCACTCAACTTCACGTTCCTTCTCTATCTCAAAACAACGAACAAAACCCACCATCCTGAAGAAAGAAGCACCCACGAATATAAGCAGGGAGTCCCTTCTGTGTTGGCCAATCCTCCTGAGCATAAGGCCTGCCCTGGAGTGGTTGATATACCCAATGTCACTCCACTGGATAAAACTGACTTTCCCTCTCCCAGCAGGTATGTACCAATTACATGGGCTTATTTCCAGTTTCCGCACTGGGATTTGTCTAGCTTTAACTTGTGAGGGTCTTGTGCATCTCCATGGTCTGTGAGTTCTTACGTGTATCAGCCCTTGGCTCTTACACTCTTTCTGCCTTCCTTATACTTAGAGTCTTTTAATGAAAATATTCCAAATTTGTACAAGATGGAAGACAAAAAGCCTGTATTAGTTTATAATCATCACTATTCAGGTCTTGCTCATCACTGGATTCATAATGTTTAGAAAGGACCAGCATGTGGTCAATGCAAAAATATGTGCTGACACCTCATGGATCATGTGAGTCCACAGCACTACATGCATTTATGGCACAGTCCATCATCTCATCCAGATTCTTGTCCAAGCTGAAATCCATACCTGCTCTGCCCATCAGATAAGCATTACTTAGACAGCTACATGTCCTGTCCCCTAAGTGATTCCCCATCATACTCCCTTCGGTTTGCCTGTGATTTCTTCAGGACTGGCCAACTACATGGACAGAAACTTTGTAACATGGCTTGTCTTCTGCATCATTCATAAAAAGAGCCAACACATCTGACTCTGGGATTGACTTGCTAGACTAAAACAATATGATTACTTCTGCCTGATTATGTTATCTAGTAGTGCCCACCTTTAATCATGCTGATTACTCTAATATAGAATCTTTGATCAAAACTAATATTTTAATAACTACAGCATCAAACATTTTCTTCCTGGTTTACGCCTGTTACTTTAAAAAAAAAGAACTCCCTAGGAAATAAAACAAAAGAAGAAAACACAGGCTGTATTTTATATTAATTTATGAAGTTCTTGGTGCCTTTTACCCTTGTCCCAACAGGGCTTACATTTCATACCTCTATTCTTATCAGTTTGCTCACTAACTAGTAAAAATACAGATGCTGTTCCAAGGTCTAATTTGAAAGTCACATTATAGTATCCTGTCCTATACAAAGTAATCTGGGACAGGAACGAAGGGAAAATATTCACATGCACTCTTTTCCTCTGTACCTAGCTGCTTAGTAATGAACACTCATAAGAAAGGGGGGAAATGGAGGAAAACTTGGAGTGATCAAAATAATATTAGCAAAAATCCACCCTTGGGACTTCTGTACCTATGTTCCCACAGCCACTCAAGTATGTTTGAATTTGTGAGAACACATGACTACCAAAGCTCTCTTCTAATCTGCTTTGTCATCATCTAAGGAGGTTACACAATCCGGCACTTGCCCCACTTCTAGATTGAGGTTTTCATGGCTTCATTTCTGCAGGGAGCCAGTCAGTAGTCACTCTGCTCTGGACCACGTGGCTGAAATGCTCTCTTTCTGAAAGATCCACTCACCATGGGCTACAGGGTGGTCACAAGCATTTATGCACTGTCAATGAGTGAGAGGCTAATGGAGAAGCAGTCAGGAGGCTCAAGCTTAGGATACATAGGGAGAGTCACAGCGGTGAAAAGTGACAATTCTCCAATCAGTGAGCCTAGTTCAAAACTAGGTTCAATTCATTGAAGACCCTGTTAACTTGGGAAAAACTCCTTAGTCCTAATATGTCACATAAACCACAGAATTTTACTTTCAAAAGTAGTTCTTAAGAGTAAATAAGTACTTTTTAGTTTGCACGGCATTAAGAGTCGAACAACTAAGGTGGCTGTGTTATAAATACGCTTCACCTCTACATGCATCTGAGCACGCCAAGAAAGACATGCATGATTAAGTTCAGAGTAACTGAGTCCACCATGGCTTTCCAGAGTCCGTCACTGCCGCAGTGACATGCACTGCTTTGTACATCTCAGACATATGTGGGTGACGTGCTTCAAGTTATCCTGAGACACATTTAGGATAAAGGGCTTGTATTTAGTGATTATATAAAAACTGAAAGCATACTGGATCAGTTGCCCTGCCTTCAATGTCCATCCTTTTGTTTGTTTGCTTTTGCCTTTGTTTGGTTTGGCTTTTGAGATAGGACTTCATTCTTTAGCCCAAGCTGACCTCAGAATTAGGTCAAGTCTCCTGCCTCAGCGTTGTGGGTGCTTGGTTTGAGAGGTATGAACATCCATAGCAGGCTTAATATACACATTTAAATTTACATTATTTAATTTCCAATCATGTTTAAAAAAGCTCTAAGACAAATCTTAAACAGCATTTCCCTATAATGTTGTCAGAGAACTGGTTTCCATTACTATATGTAGAACAGAGATAATGGGGTTACACTAAAATCCATGATGGGAGCAAACACTGCTTAACACTGTAATCATGTTCATGTTTAGGTTTTTGCCAGATATAAAGCATGAGCAAATAGTTTTCTTTCTGTGCTTTCTGCTATCTTCTGAGGCAGGCAGGGCACAGAAAAAGAAATTAAGGCTGGTGGAAGAGGTAAAGATAATTCAAATCCCATGCTTGAGGTCATACACGGCTGCTACTGAGTTCTGGATTCACCAACTGATCTTCTTGGCTCCATGTCTTTTTCTCCTGCTCGAACTTTCTCTCTACAGTGTCACACTATTGAAGCTAGCGTGTCAGCTCACTTGTTCTAAGAGTTCAGAATTTTTAAGCAACTCTAGACTGCTTCTTAAAACACATACATAAACTAAGCAAAGATAGCAGAAAATATGTCACTAAACCAGTTATTTTATGTCATATGCATTAATGTATTTCAAAGTAGCTTTTCTTAAATATAGTGGTCACCAGTTGAGATTAAATGTAGAAACTGCACATCATAATTAAAATTAGTTTTATTTCATGCTCTAAAGAATAAAAATAAAAAAAAACACTACCCCCAGGAATTTCCAAGAAGATAAGAAAGGCTGTGTTGACCCTTTTCCCATAATGCACCAGGTAAGTTTCTCAAAATTAAAGCAGCCCCCTTTGCTCTGTCAGGAATATCACTGTCAACAACATTCTGCCTTCCAAGAAAAGGAAAACAGTTCCTCAGTCTCAGAGGATTATAAATACAAAGTACACTTCAGATTCTTGGAGAAGAATGAAGATGCTCATTGTGGCATTGTGGGGATTTAAATCAGTTATCAGCCCAACCTACCTAGTAATCATCAGCAATGGTTAGCACTCAGATTTTGCTGTGAATTTGGAGCTGTATGAATGCCTTGCCTGTGCACCAACCTACATGGGGCTGTCTCCATCTTCAAAGTGCTAAATACCCTTGTGGGTCTTTAAAACTAAATTCCCTCAGAGACAACTCAAGTGGGTTTCCTTTTCCAGTTGAATTCTGTACTAGAAATACTTCAATACAATGAATCTCTAGCATATGTCCTACAAGGGGCCAATAGCTTCTTCCTTCAGCAAATGTGAGCTGATCTCCAATCTAAGTCACTGGATTAATATATGGGTTTGTATTTTAAATTTTCAGTGCCATTTAAACAGGTGAATATTTCATGACCGAGGAGCAAGGTTATGAAATGTCAAAATTACGAAGTGAAGGATCTAATTTAAGAGGCAGCCAGAGCGTCTGCAATTGAAATATTTAAAGATGATACAGGGAGTACAAAAGCTGAACACCAATCTGCTTCCAAGATAGTAATTTAAAACTCAGGTTTATTCTGGAATTTCTCACAAGCCTACAAGTGATATAATAAATCAAGACAAGCAATTCTGAGGCTACTTGAGGGAAGTGGGAGGGAGGGAGAAGCATCAGGCAGAGACCCTTGAGCCAATGGCTTCCCAAAGTGGTTGTCACAAATGAGACTATGCAGGACAAACAGAAAAAAAACAAACAAACTTACCAAAGTAATATGGTCTCAAAAACAGAGTACTCTGAAACACACTATATTCTTTGTAATTAAAAACCCATTTCTTCATCATCAGCTAAAACTAATTACACATTAAACATGCAAATATGAGTAACACATATACTAAGAGTGAGCTATTGAAGCACGTTAATCAAAATACACAGAACTAAAGGGAACAAAAATATCCTTGGGTAAGAACTGGTACTTCATTAAACGTGAAGCCTAGTATCTTAGACCATTATTGCAGTCTACAGAAGCTCATCTGAAACAGTTCTGTCCAAAAGCACTACTACCCTATCTCTGATTCATCAATAGGAACATTGGAAATAGTGATGCTAATACTGGCAGATTAAAGTGGTATGATCCACAAATGAACAAAGCAATCCCTTCCTTTTAACACCATGCACATCTAAGAAATCACCCACCGACAAGATCATCAATGAACAACTTTTATCATTTGTCAACTACTGACCCAGAACTACAAACATTAAACTTGAAAATTAAATGCTTGCCACTTTAGACATTTTTTAAAAGCCTTATTCATTTTATTCTAACTGAAAAGAGAAGGAAAGGTCATAATTATGCCCATTTACTCTCCAAGTGAACTGCTCTTCATCTCATAAAGTGAACACCTGATTGGGACTATCTACAAAATCGCCTATCACTAAATCCAAGTTGGCTCTTGCTGGAGTAAGTGGAAGGCATGACAGCACCATGGCTAAGCAGTTGGTTGCTGTGTGGCTTCTTCCTGAGAGACTTAGAACACATACTGAGGGATTCAGCCTCAGAACACAATTCAGGCCACAGACTTGAAAGGTACCCAAAGGGAAGAGGTGGGCTTTGATCAGCTTCCAAATGCAAAATGCTACCAGGGGTACCCCTCAACACATACCAAGCATATGCATATGGCAATCCTAAACTATGCTTTTCAGGAAGGGCATGCTTTCCCACAGGCGGCAAATAAGAGAGGTTGACAGAGCGGAGTTAAGACTGGCTCCAGCAAATATGTTGGGGCTAAAGAAAATAATTACTTCTAGCAAAAGGCTTATAAAATCCTTTCAAATCAGTGTAGTTACCTTTCATATTCCATGATACACAAGCTAGAAAACACCACCAGTGGAAAAAATACAGAATTTCAAGTCTGATTTAAAATAAGAATTGTTCAATGATTAATAATGATTGCTTCAACTCAACTGAGTTTAGAGATAACAGAATACTTTTGATGGTGTTATTCTCTGTTTAAAATGCCTGGAGCACTTCCAATTGCTTTTAGAGTAACTTAAAATTTCTTGGACCTTTACACTTAGGGCACTTCCTAGCTTTTTTACATAAATTCATATTATGGTTTCCCTAGATTCCTGTTTCGCTGCTTCCCATGTTGAACAAAAGCTACTCTAACTCACTTATAATTCAGTCAATTCCAACTTCCTGCAGACGTCATCTACTCTACTACTACATAAAAGCCAATGCTTGCCAGTCCCATGCACTACAGTCCAAATCCCATGCTTCATTACCTGTACCTACAGTGAACTGATTGTGCCAGTCTCTCAAATACTGACTGAGCCTGGTGGTGGTGGCTCAGGCCCCAAATCCCAGCACTCGGGAGACATACAGGTGGATCTCTTTGAGTTTGAGGCCAGCCTGGTCTACAAAGCGAGTTCCAGGGCAGGCTCCAAAGCCACAGAGAAACCCTGTCTCTAAAAACCAAAACCTTCTGACTTAAATAGGGCAAGCCTACTATTATCCTGTCTTATTAGTGACATGATTCTTTGAAAAAAGGAAATAACCATTATACTACTTTGCATGCATTGGTATTGACCACACATTTATTGGGATGAAGACAGTATGCCATGATCATATACTAACTTGGAGAGTTTATTAAACTTTGTTTAAAAGAAGTTAAGACAAACCACAAATCTGAAAATGGGAATGCCAAAAGATCAAAGGAAGTGTTACCAACAGAAGGGACTGACAATTCTATTAAACAAGATTAATGAGAAGTTTTTTAGCCCCTAAATTGAGGATTTAAATCCCCGAAAGACACAATTTTCATCAGAGTCATAAGGTGCTAGTAGGGTGGGAGTGGGGCTTAATGTTGGAATAAAAAGAAAACAGCTATCATTTAATTCTACTTCTTTACATTTAGAAAAGACAGATGTGACACAGAAGGGCAAGCAGCTTGTAGGAAGAC
Source organism: Bramus lutescens (assembly GCA_001685075.1). Classification (NCBI taxonomy): domain Eukaryota; kingdom Metazoa; phylum Chordata; class Mammalia; order Rodentia; family Cricetidae; genus Bramus; species Bramus lutescens. The sequence continues at coordinate 211,580 of LOEQ01000937.1, read as the reverse complement.
ACAGAGGGGAATCGGGTGATCAGCAGTCACCTCTGTCCCTGCATTTTTTTCATTATACCATTTGTTGAAACACAGCCTTGGTACTCACAAATAACTGGTAAAATGCCAGTCAATAAGAGGATGAGCAGCCGTTGCCAAGGAGATACCTGAAGAGATTCAGGAAGAAGTTATGAAACTTTGCTTTGATAAATAAAATATTCTCTTATGTACATATAAGAACTACGAAACACAGATGGCAAGAGGGCTCAGTGTATAAGGCACTTGTCATGTAAGCCTGATGACCCGAGTGCAGTCCCTGTAATAGACATAATGGTGGAAGAGAACCCACCCACAGAGCTGTCCCCTGACCTCCATGTGTGTGCACATACACACTAATGATCTGAGTGCAGTCCCTGTAGTACACATAATGGTGGAAGAGAACCCACCCAGAGCTGTCCCCTGACCTCTATGTGTGTGCACATACACACTAATGACCCGAGTGCAGTCCCTGTAGTACATATAATGGTGGAAGAGAACCCACCCAGAGCTGTTACCTGACCTCCATGTGTGTGCGCACATATACACACTAATGACCCGAGTGCAGTCCCTGTAATAGACATAATGGTGGAAGAGAACCCACCCACAGAGCTGTCCCCTGATCTCCATGTGTGTGCACATATACACAATAATGATAATAATATATATTTTAAAACTATGAAACACATTTAAGGGAATGACTTGGTAAGTACAAGTACAGAATTTCTTCTGTTACTAATGCCCAAGATAAATTTAGGTTATGTGTGAAAAAAAATTTTTGGAGCAGAATAAAAAGAGAGAAACTAGAAATCTTGACATTTCACCAATTTACAGCAATTGAAATATACCTATAAAACAAGTTCTCCTATACTAAGTACTTCTGCCTCTTTGAAAATAATACACCATTTAAAAGAAAGACACAACTGGTTGTTAACAGTATGGAGGCTTCCCAGTGTTGTAGCAGTTTCAATTTCATTAAGAAAAAGTCAAGCCAATTGACCTCAGCCAACATAAAGACGTAGCTGAGTGTAAGAATAACTGAAAGATAATAACTGAGAACACTGAATGGACAAAAGAAAACAAAAGCATACTTCTTGTAAGGGTTGTGCCAAGCAAACTAGCAACTGCGGAACTGACAAATGTGGGGTAGAGAGATGGCTCAGCTGTTAAGAGCACTTGTTGCTCTTCCAGAGGATCTGCATTCAATTCCTAGCTCCCACATGGTCACTCACAATGGTCTGGAATTCCAGTTCCAGGAGATGCAGCATGCTCTTTCGGCCTCTGTGGGCACCACATGCCAATGTGCAAAATAATACATGCAGGAGAAGCACCCATGCACATAAAAGGAAAAAATAAGATAAATGTTTAGAAAAAACAATTCACAAATGTACATATGGTATAAACTCAGCCTCTGAATGGGACACCAAACAAGATTAATTCCATCCAAATATATAAGCTAAGTGAGGGTCCAAATGGGTTGTGGTGAGGGACATGCATAAATATGCTATGACAATGTTCAAGACATTTAAAGGGAGACCTTGGTACTTAGTGTCAGGGTTTCTGCTTTGCTATCCAGCACCAACTGCTGCAGAGCTTCCGCACGGTGTGACAGCACTACTGCCCAGAGCTTCTCTACTGCCCAGAGTTTCTCTACTGCCCAGAGCTTCTCTACTGCCCAGAGCTTCTCTACTGCCCAGAGCTTCTATACAAATTTCAAGCTATTATGGGGCTGAACCAATTCTGAACTGTATGCCTGTTTCACAGGTTGGCCACCAAGGAGACACTCTAGTATATGATGAGGGGACAGAACTCAGGGACTTGTGAAGGAGCTACCTGTAAAGTACCTCTCCAAGATGATGATGAGAAGTTGTGATATTCAGAGACTGAACCTTCAGACAACCAGGGGAGCCTGCTTGAGATTGACCTAGATCCTCTACATATATGTGACACTTGCATAGCTTGGTCTATTTGTGGGTCTCCTAAAAACAGGAAAGGGGGGGTGTCCTTAATGCTTTGACTAGCTATTAGGAACCTATTTCTCATACTGGATTGCCTTACCCAGCCTAAATACAAGGAGAGGTGCTTAGTCTTATGACAACTTGATGTGCCATGGTTTGCTAATACCCATGGGAGGCCTGCCCCTTTCTGAACAGAAACAGAGGAGGAGTGGATGGGGGGCAAGGACAGTGGGGAAGGAATGGTAGGAAAAGAGGGAGGAGAACTGTGGTCACGATGTAAAACAAATAAATAAAAAANCATTTATGCTTCCTGAGAAAACAGGAGTTAAACTGTCTTGCAGAAATTAAGATATCTTCTTCCACTACATAGTAAGCCATTTTCCAATAAGGGCTTCTTAAGGGCTCTTTCAGGATTCTGAAACTTGGACAGAGGACATCTCTAACTGCTGCAATACATGTCCTAAAACATCTTAGGCCATATGTATGTAGTAGTACATGAATGTTAGTATGTCACTAATACAGTGTCAACAGGTTACCACGGTGGCTTGGAAAGGTGAAGACTTTGCACTTATTTTAAATAACCTTGGTTGTTTAAACATAAAGTCATCTACGCTAGTGATAATATATACAAAAGCAAGAAGAGCTCAGCATTCCAGCTTTGGTACAGAACTTTCATAATCTCTCTCCCTAAGGCCTGAGAAGAGAGGAAGCTATGCAAGAGTCATGGGCAATAGGCAGAGATGGGCTGATAGGACCCTCAGGGAAAATCTCACTTGAAGGAAAAGTTCAGCTAAATCTTAAGAAAAGATAAATCCTTCAGACATCTATTGTGGGACTGTATCTTCAATGTATTATGATGCCTGTAAGGGACAGAGATTTGCACCACCCACCCAACATTAGAGTTTTTTTTTAAGTACCCAGAAATGTCATTTTTAGTTGTACTTGAGTTGTGAGGTTCTCCATGTTTCAGCATGTGGGTGTGTCTCCTAACAAGGATCCCCCACAGGGCAAACCACTAGCAAGGGACAAGTGTATTGTTAGCTTAAAAAATAAAAAAGCCAAACAAGCACTTCTATGATCAAATAAAAGTGATAAATGAAGGCAGAGATAGGTGTTGGTATAAGTAGAGGACAGAAGACATGGAGATGGGAGTGAACTCTGCATTGAGAAGGGTAAGGAGCCCAGCCCAGACAGAATACAGATGCTGGTACCACTGAAACTGTGAGCTGAGGTCGGATTCTAGGGCCTTAAGTATCAGTGTGCAGCTCACGAAAGCAAAGGAGGGATGGCTAAAAGCTGGAAAAAGCACCTGGCAGGAATAAGATGATAAGGGGCATTTTCCAATCGGTGACCTAGACAAAAAGATTGACTGACATAAGTGTGCCAAAGTCTAACTTACACCTATCTACACAAGTTTCTTTCTGTTCTATAACTACCAGACAAACTTCTTTAGACATTAGTTCATATACTCAGATCTTCTCTGACCTATTTACATGTACAATAACAAGAGTAAACTGGTCCTGTCTCTATGCTCAGGAAAACCTTAGAGAAACTTCACCTTGGTATGGGTCTGTGAACAGCTTAGTACATCCCTCAGGTCACCAAGGACCTCGGGAGAACAAGCCAATCCTGTTTCTTCTTGTTCCTGCAATGATCAGGTCTTCACTAAAATTTAAGCTTAGATGCAGAACATACAGCTAGATTTGGGAGAATTTCCCTATGAATCTATTCTGTCAAAGGTGACTACTTGACAGAATACATACTCTTCTGTAATTTTCCAATTTAAGTTTCTTGCAAAAGGGGTGTCATATCAAAGCTTCCATGCCCCAGATACCCCTGTGTGATTCTCTCTTTTCTTCAATGAATAAAACCATTCTGTAGAAGGCTATTACCTCAACAGTCACTGCAGAGCCCTCTAGAGAGCCAGGACACAACCATGTCCACTGCTCTCTGCGTTCGCTTAACTAACATCTAAATAATTGACATATAAAAGTAAGTGCTGTTCTCCCTAAGTAACCATGTCAAAGTCAGACTGCTTCATCTTATTCTAAAAGTTGTTCCAACATTCAGCAAATCTAACTGGAACACACTCTACACTCAAAATGCTGACAAAATTAACACTTAATTACTCACAGATATTCCCTGCCTAAGACTGTATAGCCATGATAATATGATCAATTATTTTTCAATTTTTAGAGTTTTACATTTGTTTAGCCTTGTCCTTTTGCTGGGGGGTGAGTGGGTAGCACATGTGTGATAGAGAAAGGTAATATTTAAAAGCTACTAACCTGGGCTAAAGAGAGATATTGGTAGAGGTAGTTGGTAGAATGGTGGCATAGCATGCACGAGGCCCTACCATGGATGCACAGGTCCCCAGTATCACTAAACTGGATATTGTGGTGCATTCTTGAAGTCTCAGCACAGATCAGAAACTCAAGTCATCCTTGGCTACACGGGAAATCCAAAGCTAATCTAAGTCACGCAAGACCCTGTTTTAATGTTGATGATGGTGCTGATAATAATGATGATGATGATGTTGATAATAATAATGATGTTAGTAAGCTTTACTATTCACTCAGAGACTACTCTCTGAAGCACTATTAATAAAAACTCAGAGACAAATATTGGGGTTCAACTTGAAGATCAGAAAAGCAAAGCATCCAGCCATTGGCTCTTTCTTTGACCTGAATCCTAAAATGGTGATCCTGCCTCCAGGAGACCTCAGAATGAGACTGAGAGCTGTCTCCTCCCGTTTTATATTCCTCTCTAGTTCTGGGATTAAGGGTGCATCACTACTGCCTGGTTTCTATGGCAAGCTAGTGTGGATACTGGGATTAAAGGACACACACACACACACACACACAGTGTGTGTGTGTGTGTGATTGCTGTTGCTGTCTGGTCTATAAGGCTGGCCAGTGTGGTTATTTTATTTTTCAGGCAATCCTTATTTATTAAAATACAAATGGAATGCCACTGCAACTCTTGGTCAACAGTACTTAAGGCTTAAAAAAAAAACTGGGATTCTTGAACATATTATAATCATTTCTACCAAGCATTTAAGTGATCCCAATACTTTGAAAAGAGGGGTAGGAGGATTTATGAAATTCAGTGCCAGTTTAGCAGCTTACACATCAGTTTTCAGGCCAACCAGGGCTACACGAGACCCTTAAAACCACTGCCATGATCTACTTGTAAATAGTTATCCCATACATCCAAAGACAATTTCCTAACAAATTATCTTCCTCACTCAAACACATGACAAGTTTTCCCAACAATTTCCCTTCAGATACCTATTTTAAAACCTGCTACCCAGAACAGTGAGATGCCTCAGTGGGTAAAGCCCCCAGAATGCATATGGTGAACGGTAATAAACCAGCTCCTACAAGTTGTCCCCAGAGCACCAAATGCATGCTGTGACATGTGCATGCCCCCTTCCCAATACACATACTGTTTTTAATTAAAAATTATCTGCATTTAGAAATGTAATAAGTAAAATTTTTAAAAATAAATATAACTTTAGCACCTTCTCTTTTATTGTAAGTAAATGTACAATATTCAAGACTTGTCTACAACACTTAGCCTTTAAATGAGAAAGGGAGGAAGACATTCATGTGCATGACAAAGGGGGGGTACATAAAATATGAATGCTTTCCCCAGCCTGTTTTTTGTAGACGTGATTGAAGTTATATGACTGTGAGAAATTTATCCAGAACCAATGGGGATAACATGAAACATTGTTGAGTGTTTGATGACTTAAGTTTACAAAGATAGCTCTCTCTCCCTCTCTCTAACATGATCAGATATTGGAGCATTACCATGGGAAAGCTTTCTTTAAATGAACTGATTTGCAAGACTAATGTTCTCCTTCAAAGATGAGATCCTCCATTCTCCGAACATCTATTAGCCTGAGCTGTATATTCCCCAAAACTGCTTTAATAAAAAATAATTACTGTACTCCTAAAGCTTTTCCTGTGTCTGTTGTAAAGATTTTACAAGAGAGCTTTTATAGAATACATGACAACCTTCACGGCACACAAGAGCAGTATCACAGCCATTTCTAGAACATCTCCAGAAGCTTAAGAAAGGGGCAGTGAAAGGTGAGTGAGCCACCATCGCCTTTGTTCTGAGACAAAGTGTCCTCTTCAGACCTGCTTCACCTTCAGAATCCCATCCTGTGGTATTTAATTACACAGAATGATCTGGCACCAGGCCCTCTCCTTGGGCCTCGCTGATTGATAGCATCAATAACACTCACTAGCTGTAATTAACCTTCCAAATAGTATCCTCTTTGCTGCTGGTCGATCAATGTTCCTTGATGGCAGACAACAGAGTACAAAGGTGAGAGGTGGTTTTAGCCTTCACCTTCACAGTTCACTTGACTTTGTGGGCCTGGGTAGTTTGCAGACAATGCATACACTGCTTAGTGAAGAACACACAGAAAAAAATTCTTCAGTTGTGACACTTTATTACAAATCTATGTTTTTGAAAATCTGAGCATGTTTTTGGGAAACCTATATATTGCTTTCATGTAGTTATGGGGAAATATTCAGTTTACAGGTCGAAAGGTCCTAAACTAAAGTTGCTGACAGCAAATGCTTTCTTTGAAAACTATTTACACTTCTTAGGATAATGGAACAAATTGATATTTGGGGAGAGGTCCTAGGCAAAAAAAGTTTAAAAATCAAGATACTATGAAAAGGTGAAAGGAGAGGTGTGGGGGGTAATATGAAATTACAATGAATTACAAAATCAACTTTTATAACATGAGCATCTGAACAGACACATCTTAAGTGCAGGGGCTCTAAACAACCACAAAGGATACATAGGCAGCTATGTATGATGCTATTCTCCTTGTGAAGTACCTGATGATCTATAAGTATCTTGAAAAGGAGCTATGTCTCTGTCTCTGTCTCTCTGTCTCTCTGTGTGTGTGTAGTGAAACATTCATTGTTTCTCCAATAAATCCAAATCCAAAATTGTATTCATTGAATGTACATTGCTCTACCGTGAAGATCATTTAATACAATACATAATGAAGATCTTGGTTCTTTGTATCCACACTTATTTGGAAATAAGCATGAGTATACCCAAATGTAAATTATAAAGGCTAAGCCAGGCTTTTTAGGTGAGGTCATTGCCTAAGAGCTACTTGTGGCAGCTGTTGGAGTAACATTCTCCTTGACCCAGGTCTGATCAGTCAGTAACCCTTGGTGGCTCTAAATCTGTGTTTTATCAACCACTCTATCCTACTTATCCTGAGGAACAACAGAAATTCTGGCAACCCCTCATTAGAAAGATTTAAAATCCATAATGTTCTAACTCTGGATCTCAACTGTTAGGCTTTCCTGGAGAACTCATAAGAATCAGAGCCACCAGTCCCTATTTACTGTTCTCCAATGTTAGCATCTGAATGAGGCAATTCCCACATCGCAGCATAAAAACATTTATAGGGATATAATTTGTCAACAAATGCAAAATTGCATAAGTCAAAGTAAGTCCATAGAATCCTAAGGATTTCCAGGATCTCAGACTGCCTGAACGTGGCTCTTCTGAGGGCAGGCCTTGGGAAACTGAAATCATAAAAGGATTGTGGTACTCAACCTCACAAAGTATGTGTGTGGGGGGGTCACCTCTCCCCTCTCCATGTCTCCAAAACCTTTCTAGAAAAGAAAGAAGGCCTGTAAGAATAAAACAGGAAGGAAAAATCAAATGTCTAAATATAGATAAGTAAACAAACATGTAGACAATGATTTTCCTGAGTTGTCAGTTTCCAGGATCCAGGACAGTTTGTTTCTTTCTTGTCCCTCATTGGAGGGTTCCTTAAGACTCATTAGCCACCCCAAAGCCTGAGCAGGAAGGATTAAACTCCCTATTCCTGTGGGAGGAAGGAGCTTTCACTAATGACAGAAGGGGGGGGCATGTTAGCAAGATCTAAGATTTATTGTCTTAAAAATTAACTTAGTCTCCAATCTATCAGTGAAAGACAATAAGCATCTGCCTCTCAGAGACAGCTACTGCTCATTCACAAATCCAAACAAGTTATTTTTTAGGAGTCCTATGACATTACTTTGAAAAGCAGGCCTAGCAAAGAAGAAAGCTCAGACTCCTTAAAGTTAGCACCTAACTCTGCCTAACTAGCTACAAGGAACAAGGCAAACAGATCAAGCGCCAGCTTTCCTGGCTATAAATTAATAAAAAGAATGACCCAACCGTGGCCATAAGCAGTGAGAACTCAGCAGCCAGCAGCTAGCCAGGCCTTACAGAAACTCCCCTTCAGAGGCACACTTCCACAACAGCATGGAGTATGGACCAAGGGGTCAGGTCAGGATGGCATCTTCTGGCCATGTGAATCAGATTCAGATTTTGCTCTTACTGTTAGATTAAAAGCCAAACCCAAATAGATCCACATACATAGGACTAATATTCCATTGCCTTAGGTAGTAGAATCTTCTCTAGGTATTTAAAAGATTCTGGTTGAATGATTCAGAGTTCTGGTCAACTCGGATGGATTAAGCTCCCAAACAAACTCCTCATCTGATGTAGGAGGGTCATCTGTCTATGTGTTACTTTCATTGGTTAAT
>LOEQ01000937.1:180563-202795 GCA_001685075.1 Bramus lutescens | reverse complement strand
TGAATACAATTTGTGTGTTGTTATTTCCGGGTATAAGTTAGCTGTGCGGGAGCCCGGCAGGACGAAAAGCAGGCAGGCGTTCCCCTATCACTACACTCATCACAAAACAACCAAGCAAATGGCAGCAATTCCCTAAACTCACGCCAGTGTTTAAAAGTATTACTTCCATGTCCTTCCCCTCACTTCCAGATAGGTGTACTCAAAAGGCTGTAAACCCTTTGACTCTAATGGAGGTAGCTATAAAAGCTTTAAGTTCTCCAGCCTGGTTGAGGAGAGAAAACTGCCAGCATTCTCTAGGCTAGCGCCATCTTTCAAGGCCATAATGTCCCTCCTGGAGAGCATGCTTGGGCAACACAATGACCTAGCAACTTCCTCTTAAAACAGATTCAGTCCTCTGCTGAGACTTCTACAATAGCCACACTCTGTGGCCCCCTGGGTGGCAGATGTCCTGACAGCAATAGAGCTGGGGATACTGCCCACCCCACCTTCTTTATGAGCTGAGCTTCTGCTCCAGCATCTAGAAAACGATATTCAAAGAATATCTGTTCAAAGAATAGAAAATTACTGGGAATTATCAAATGTCCACCTAACTCTTAGGTGGATATAAAAGGCCAGAGGGTGACACCCAGGTCTGGACCCTCTGGCTAGATGCCCACAGCTGGACAAAAAAGTAGGCAAAAAAGAAATCACACAGACTTTGATGAAGCAGTGTATGAAATACATGCAGGAGATCTCATATAAATAACTCATTAATAAGGTCACCCATTATTTTGCCTCAAGTAAAGACTATGTAAAATGGATTAATATAGATGTAAGAATTTTACAATGAGATATAGCAAATAACCCATTAAAACCTGAACCATGGCTCTACTCTAGTGCATTCTATGACCATAACCAAAATTAGGAAAGTACATACTAAGTCTATTTGTATATTTTAAGAAGCAAAGTAGTCATTGCTCAGTTTTCATAGTTGCTCCATTTCTGGAATGCACTCTTTCTTCCACTTTTTGTCTTTTCCTATTGTTTAATTGGCTTTGGCACTGGACAAAGATCCGAAGAAATGAAATAAATACAGTTTATTAGGCTAGAAGTCATCGGTGGTCAGCAAATTTAAGACCTGTACTTCAAATAAGATTTCCAAGGTTTGAAATCTTTTCAAGGACAGGGAAATCATGGTCTACAGGTAAGTTTTGAAATGAAAGAACACTGTATGATGTGATTCACAAAATCTACACTTTGGCTATCACCAAAGTTAAATAATACTCCAGCCAGAAAATTACTGGGTGGATTGAGATGCTCAGACATATATGGAGTCTAAAGACAAACGTTCTCTCGAAAAGTTCATCGCCACCACTGCTGTGCCCCAAGTTCTGGCAGGCCCCCCTCACCTAGCGAGAACATCCCATTTACATCATCCGCTTGCCTTTCAGTCCCGTCATTTCAGTCTACGCGTACACTGCACCAGCAAATTCTATGAGGCACCTCTAACATCTGCTTTCAAATTCCCACGCCCTGCACAACAGGTAACATTACAGCATATGGGCTAAACCTCCCAGAATTATGCTGCCAGCCACTCTATCAGAGCACTTGCCAACTGGCAAGTCCTTAGCACAGCTTCCAAGTCCTCTCCTTCTACTCTATAGTAAAATCAGATATTGTAATATAGAGAAAATATTTTCCAACAGTCAGAATGTCATAGAACAATTTACAATGATAAGTGAAACCCAACCCCACCCCAATCTTCTTGTAGCAAAAGGAGGCTGCACAAGCAAAGAGTTTCCTAACATAGGTGGTGGAGGAAAAGAAGTCAAAACTGTCAAGCTTCCAGGAAGGAATGCTGATTTCCATAACCTAACCATCCCACAGCAAAGCATTAGTGTCCCAAAAACTGGACTGGGAGGCAGAGGCATGAATATTCTGACCTTGAGGGGATTTGAGAGTCACATAAGTGTAAATTAAATATTGGTATGAATTACTAACATAAGTTTATCAATTGCACACTGAATATCTACTACATAAAATGTTTCAAATCTGAAAGTGATGGGGGACTGGAGAGCAGTTTAGTGATAAGTACTGGCTACACAAGTATAAGGACTTGAGTTGGAGCACCCAAAATCCAGGTGAAAAGCTGGGTAGGCAGAGGTCGCCTGTAATTGCAGCACTTAAGAGACACATTAGCTAGCAATATTAACCAAATTGTCAAGCTCTGGGTTCAGTGAGAGACAATGACTCAAAAGATAAAGGGAGGAGAGGATTGAAGATGACATCTCAAATCAACTTCAAGCTTACATATGTGTTCTCTCTCTCTCTCTCTCTCTCTCTCTCTCACACACACACACACACACACAGTGATTTAGATGTCAGTTTTTAATGTTTTCATATACACAGTAAGGTATCTTGGAACTAGGGTCCATTCACATTTTATATTCACCATATATCAAACAACATGAAGGGCACGCATGTGACAGGTTATTTCTAAGAATTCTGTTCACTGAATGGTGTGCCATGTGGTAGTCTCATCAGGTTAACATTCTAAGGTCTCAAAATATGGACCAGTTTACACTTTCTAGTTTGAGGAGGGCAAGCTTCAAGTCATTAGATACACATAGAAGTTAAACAGTAGAAAGGCTTGTCTTTGATGACACAGCCAGGTGAGCTCAGAACAGGTTTCAGAAACAGAGGCTTCCGGTTCCATGTTAAAATTCCAATTCAAGGCTAAAAAGGTAGGAAAAATAAAATGTGACATTTTCTAATTTTTCAATTGAGAAGCAGTAAAAAGTATAAATCTTTAAGAAAAAAAATTAAAAAGCAATATAGGGGCCTCAGAATAAAGGTTTATTAGATTACCTTAATCACTGTCAAACCAAACACTTTAAGGAAAAGATATTATTAATATTTAATGCTCTAATTTTTATAATAGAATTTTCCATATGTCCTTAAATAGTAGTTTAATTATTTTAATAAAGGTATATTATATTTCTAGATGGTAGTTAATAATTTTTAGGCAAAAGAAAATTGAGTCTGCTAAAAGCTTGAATAATTACGAGGGGAAAAAAAGAGTACAAAGGAGACCCTTTTTCAGGCTGGCCATACGTCCACAGATTTCTCAGGCGGTAAAGACTGGTTTTCAGGAGTAGTACCTAACAATAAGAAAAGATTCTTTTCCAGTATCAGAGCTCACGTTCTAGAAAATAGAGCTCTGTATGCCCTGCTACTCCAGAGGACTAGTCCAGAAGAGAGACAATGGAAGACAGGATGAATCAGGTGTTCATATCACTCTTCACAATCATCCATCTTGAGCTTGTGTCAGGAGAATATACAGGCACTTCAGAAATGAGTAACTTTACTTTGTAAACTAATCTTTTTTTTCTATTCATGAGTTAAAGTCTGATGCTGTCTTTCATCTAGAGAAAGGACAAATGTTTAAACTGTGCGGTTTACACACTATTCAGATCTTATCAATACATAACGGCTCCCTAAAAACAAGTCAGGAGAGGGCATTGTGACTGTCAGTCAACAAGCACTGAGCTCCTGAGCAGTCCACAGATGGGTTCTCATGGACAGTGGAGGTTACTGGTCAAACACACTACCTTGAATATGATTTTGTATACTGCCCTTAGAATATGTTGAGCCTCTCTCTCTCTGAGCTGTACAGAAGCTACACTTTTTCCTTACCCTCCCTAGCATAAGACATTAACACCTGGGAACAGCCACACTTTATCTACTATGTCAATACAAGGAGCTATATGGACAAGGTTTAGCCCACAGTGGCTACCTCCGTGCTGCTAACAGGTCCAACATTTGTTACTAGCAAGGGGCGTCATGAGCACATTTCCCCAGCAGGCACAAACAAATCTAGAAAAAGTGATTAATCACACTGAAGGTTAAGCATTACCAGTGCTGCTCAAAATAAAGAGATACCACTCTCTCAGGACTTTCCGATTCTAAGATGCTCTTTCTGAAGGTGAAGCTACAATTGCTGACCACTTATCCAACATATTCAAGAAAACACAGATATTTTACTCTGGGTAAAAGAATTAACCACAAAGGCTGATCAAAGTAGAAGCTATTAGGCAAACAGGACGTTGTGTACAAAGCATCAACTGTGCATAGAACCCACCCATTCAAAACAAGCTTGCAGGGTGGAGGCACAGGCCTTTAACCCCAACATCTGAGAGGCAGAGGCAGGCAGATCTTTGGGTTGGAGGCCAGCCTGCTCTACAGAGATAATGTCAGATTGGCCAGGGCTACACAGAGCAACTCCTTCTCCAAACAAACAAAAAGAAAAAGAAAACACAGATGCTCACTGAAAGGCAGATTTGCTGAATCTCACCAGAGGACACTAAGCTAAACATCTCTAGTTCTGGAATGTGTATATCTAAGTCATTCCTCACATGACTTCCATGCAACAGTAACATGAGATTCTCATGGGACCTGGGGGGCCTGCACTCACTGAAGAGTGAATATATATCACTTGACACACCAGTTACTACACGAAGCCCCAGTGGGCTGATACTATTAGAAAACCCTGGGAGAAGTCCTAAGGAAGCCACCTTCACAGAACTTCAGTCACTGTTTCAATATTTAAAAACCCAGGCATTCACCAATGTCATACTGATATGGTGAGTAGCTTAGAAAACAGAACAGAAATTGAAATTCAAGAAACCTCAAATTTACATATAAACACCTGGATACAAAAGAGATGTTTCCCTCTAAAGAAAAGCATGGTATAATAGCACATGTTTTGGTGGCTTCAACATTACAATCTTGGCTAAGCTGCATGAGCACCATGGTCTCCACACTTTTGAGAGTCGGAGAGTACCATGTGAGTCTGAACTACAACTGGATCATGCTGATCCCAAAACTTCTGTGGTTACTTGAAGGTAAAAAGCATGGAGTTCAAAGAGAGGGGAACCCAACATGAATTAGAACAACCCAACAAGGCAGCAACTAAAGGCAGGGTTTCAGAGGAGCTCTGAGAAATGAGAATTGGTAAAAACCAGCCTGAGAGCCACCGTCAGGATGGACTGAAGCAGGGAAAAGAGAATGGTGAAGAGCATTCCAGGGAACGGGAAGACTTAAGAGTAGCTTCCAGATCGCACAGAAAATAGTGAGCACACGAAAAACCACACTTGAGAGTTCATGTTAAGAATGCAAAACCTATCTAATTGAAAAAAAGAAAAGACAGAAATACGAATATAGGCAAAAATTTTGCAGTCTACTTCTGGAAAATGGTCTGCTTTGCCTCTTGGAGAAATCTGGGCCAAATTGAGGATACCAGCTGTTATCTGATATTTTTGCAAGAACCAAATGGGGGCAGGGGAAAAAGTAGCCTACTGCCTGCCCATCATCCCTCTCAAACTTCAGAAAGTTACAAGTAGCATATGTCACAGTATAAAAGCCACAAAGTATTACTGTCCTATCTTGTACACTCAGTCCAGACAGTGGAGCCCTGAGGAGAGAAGGCAGGAGCATGGGCAGTAGAGAAGCAGCTGTCATCAATGGTTTCCGGTAAACACTGAGTCCATTTGCCTTATGGTGACCTGCTTTCTCTGCATTTCTACCTTTTTCTGGATCTTAGAGCATGCAGGATGTATAGCAGAAGAAGTGACTCACTAAGAATGAAATAAGGGTGATTATTTCTGAAATGAGGAAAATGGTCATTTGCTGAGATGAGCCATCCCAATCATGTTTCATTTTCTTTTTAACAACAACTTGGGCTCTCAGCACTAAGAGCAATTGATTTCCAGGATTGCTGGTCATTTAAGTTAAGGAAGAAGAAGCCTATAAAAATCCACAGGACACAGAACACATAAAACAGCCTGGAGATAGCCAGATAGTGGACGGGCACCATTGCTAAGGGCATTGCATTATCACTATTAGAAGACTGAGCATTTGACACAAAGAAAGATTAAGCAGGCAAGTGTGAAGAGGGGGGGGAGGCAATTCAGGTTTTTAAAAAAGGATCAAAACCTACTTTTATCATCTTACATTTCTCTAAGATTTTTGGCAACATAATGATCGGTTCCTTTAGTCATTACAGGGTGTACTTTCTCCCATTTTCTTTATTAGAAACACCCAGCATTCTTGGACATCTTACATCAAGTATATTTGAAGACCATCATACAGTTTCATTTAGATGGAAAATGCTGACAGGAACTTTTTCCTATGGGCCAATAAATATAAAGAATGAGGTGTCAAAACGACCCAGGGCTAACAAATCAACTTAGCTGACAATCCTAAGAGAAGTCACTTTAAGCACCAAGATGACACTGCGTTTCCAGATACCTCAAAAGAAAGGGGAAAGAAAAGAGTAAAACTCTTCTAGACAAGTCTCTAAACAAGATGGATGGTACAGTCAGCCTTGAGCAATCTCTCCTCACCTATTAGGCTCCAGTTTGGGCTGGCTTCTTACATTACACAGAAAATAGGTTCCAACTTGAGCTAATTGATATTGTCTGGAACACTATTTTAAAATATACTTGGGAGGCACACCTGGCTTCATCGAGAAAGTGTATCAAGATTGATATGAGAGGTTCACACTGGGCAAGAGGGAATACAATGATGATCCAAGAGCCAATGATCCGCTGGAGGCAATGCCACTGCCACTCTTACTTGCTAAAGAAAAAATAAATCTCTGCTGGAACTGGATCAACTTCTTACCTGGATAATTCAGGTAAGGATTTCAAAATGTAAAGCTGCAGAAAAGTATCCATAAAATAACCCTGTCCATCTTCAAAGGCAAAATGATCTATGTGCCATGGGAGCTGCTTCAGGGCCCGTCTTCTCAGAAATCTGCTAGGACGGAGTCAAGCAAAAGCACCACTACAGATCTAGCTTGCTTAACCACTAATAGTTTTACATTCTAAACTAGAAAAAAAATAATACTTTATTATTCACAAAGCTAACATGAAATTATAGTTTCGGTGTTCATAAAAAAAAAGTATTAGATCAATCTACAACCAGTCACATTCTTGTGTCAGGAGCAGAGGTGAGAGCCCTGGGTGAGTCTTACTGGCTTGGAAAACCTCATGCATTTATTGGCTGACTAAACAAGTCCAACAACTACTGTCTAGACAATTTCCAGGATCCCTTGAGCAATAGGACAAGGATTCTCTCTATGAGAAGTACTTAATGTAGGGGCTCCATGCAGTATTTATCCAAGAGGACTGCTTCTGTGTGGTAATGTGTGTCTACATAGAAGACTTACAATCATAGTTACTGCATTTGTGCGATAACCCCCCCAAAATATCTGTGTCTCCCAGAGAAATGTGTATGGAGCCCCAATGTAAAAAGAACTACAAATAAACCCTTATAAAAAAAAAAGACCTTTTTCTACAATTAGATTTAAGAAAAATGCAAACATACTTTTATTGTTTTGGTTTGAAGTCTCAATCCATTCAGAGTGTTGATAGCTTTCTCTGCATCCTTGGGGTCAATGTAGTTCACAAAGCCGTAACCCAAGCTCTGCCCTAAGGAGAGGAAAGGGGAAAGACATTTTAGTTCAACCTACTGGCAGCAGCAGACTGGTTTGGGCACAGGTTCCTGTCATTCACATCCAAATACGTTCTCAATAGAAAAGGAAACTCTTAATTCTTTCAAAGATAACGACGTAGTCTTTTTTTCCCCCATCTCCTGTCCATTCCAGTTGCAAACTTCCACATCAGTTAGAACTGAGAAAGTGTTGCTGCTTAAGAAACTACACAGGTCCAGAGTCTCCCATTGCATGCCACATGCCTAATTCAGGGTGTGACAGCAGCCCTCCCCCCCAAAAAAAACTGGGTGCACCTCTCTGCTGAGCTCCAGAAGGAACAGACAAAACCATGAGCTTCACTGTCCTTAAGCAGAAGACGGCAACAGCAACGAAGAAGCCATCAGTGTGTGTGAACTGTGCTGACACATTTACAGTAGTACTGTGCAGCTACAGTTTACACACACAGTGACGTGGTGAAGGTGGTGTGTACATGCGGAAATGGGCCACATAATGGGATTCTGGTCAGTAATGTGTCGCACACACAATGGTGCTCCCAGGAGAGTCTAATAAAACTAAAACATTCCTGTCATATAGTGACATCATTACTACAGTGACCTCATAGCACAATTCACAGTCATGTGCTTATGACAATGCTGATGTAAACAAATGTAACTGACTGGTCATATGAGGATGCAACACACAGAGTTTGTACAGTGATTACTTGATAAAGGCTATTACTGATTAATGTATTTCCTATTACACATTTAACAATAAGCACTTAAAAGGTATGCTATACAATGCCATATTTTTATATACAGCCCCTCAAATACATCATTTGATTATATCAATATTTACATTAGATAACTGACCTGTCTCATCTCAGCTTGTATAAGAGTACCACCTGCAATGTTCATGGATGACAAAATGGACAAACAGCACATCTCAGAATGAGCTGCCGTTAAACAATGTATGACCACACTTATTTGAGAAGGGTATTTCTTCGAATAAATGCAACAAAATTTCTATAGGTGTTGCCCTAATCTAAAAAGGATTATAGGAAAACAAAGGGATTTACACAGAGAACAGTATACATATAACAAGAAAAGACTTAAGGAAATTAACAAAGCCTAGAAAGGGTTTCACAAGAATAACTTCCAAACAACTCTGGCTTGTTGCACTGTGGCATGCCCATCAGCTGGCCTCGCAGCTCTCACTCAGTGGTGCCCTGTTAGGAACCAGGCAGGTACCAGGTGACACAGCCCTGTGTCAGGTGGCTCCGTTTCAGAAGAGAGAGGTGACATGAATGAAAGTGTTTAGACAATGACACTGCCTGGAAAGTAGAAATGCTTGACTAAGACCCTGGCTCTCTAGCAGTTCATATTTGTTCCTGATGGGTCTCCCAAATGCTACATGTTGGTATTAAAGACAGCCGCTCTGGTCATTCTAATGTGTGACTTCTTTTTTAATGAACAGATAAACACAGTAGGCCAATAAGTATGAGAACTTGTGATTTATTATACTCTGGAGACTGTGAACAGACTTTGGGAAAATGGGAACTAACAGAGTCTCTCTTACCAAAAAGTGTTTTTCCTGCATGCAAAAACAACAACAAAGAGAGAGAGGTGGGTTTGGGGGTACAGGGCAGTAGTGAAGAGCTTGCCTAAGATGTGCAAGGTCCTGGGTTAGAAGATCAGCATGTAGAACACAAAGAATTAAAAGGGAGAACCAAGATTGAAGTAGGCTCTTTTGTTTCCTCAGCCTCTATTCGTTTTTTTTTTAAATACATGCACCAGACACACATGTGTATACTGATGCAGTCAAAACACTCTCACACATAAAATAAAGCTTCAGAAAAAGGTCATATGCCAAACCACTATAATTTCAAGCCTTTGGCTTTTTCCCAAATTGAGAAGCCTTTCTCACATGTCTACTGTGTATGTGTGGAGTGCCCTCTAAGGAGAAGTGCTGTGACTTTCCTGTCACTGAGCAGAATTCAAGTTGGCAGAATACAAAAAGAAGCTACACAAGAGAACAGCTCATGACAAAAAGAATATGAGGTTTGAAGACCGGCAGGTGAGATCCAGTCTCTTCTCTGCCATCTATCAACGTTGACTTTGAAGAGGTTACTCAACCTTTCCCTACACAACTAGAATGTTAAAACAATGATGATGACAATACTGAGTATGGATGAAAGTGGACATCCCCATTAGGAGATAACAGAAGGAGAAAGAGCACACATACTATACACTAATGACGTTAAGCATATTCATTTAGGGTTATATCAGGAAGGTACTAAAATAGGGTGGAAAAGAAAAGGCCAACAAGCATCACACTGCATAGCTCTGCCACCCTACTACGCTATGACAAAATTAAGC
The DNA here is from genome assembly GCA_001685075.1 of Bramus lutescens. Taxonomy (NCBI): domain Eukaryota; kingdom Metazoa; phylum Chordata; class Mammalia; order Rodentia; family Cricetidae; genus Bramus; species Bramus lutescens. Next base: position 192,946 of record LOEQ01000937.1, on the reverse strand, counting down.
AGTAACTGCCATCAAGAAGAAAGAATGTAGCTCTCTTTTCTATAGGCAGTTTTTCCACCAGCAGCTCCTAATCACCTCACTGTTTCAACCTCAGCTGCATGGTAGAATCTCTCAGAGATCTTGGGAAGCCTGAACCACACACTCCAAAATCCCAACCTACTGGTTGGTTTGAAGCACAGACTTCAACTTTCCCAAAGTTGATTTAGGGTACAGCCAGGCTGAGAAACATGTTTTCAGCCTTTTTTTTTTAAATATTTATTTGTGTAGGTGCACAACTTAGAGGACTGGGTCAGTCTCCTCCTCCCACCATATATGTGCTCCAGGGACTAAACTCAGGTCAGTGATTTGGCAGCAACCTCCTTTACTTGCTGAGTAGAGTCAGCCTACTGACCAAAGAAAACAAGATTTAAAGGTGAGTCTTGAGGTACACAGAACATCTGGGAAGCTACGAGTATATGAAATGTCCCCACAGGGAAGACACCTTTTTACAGATGTAGTTGAAGAGATTTATGATGGTCTTTTATGCTATCACATTGCCTACTATTTCAAGAAGCAGTCCACTGCCTCCTGAGTTGGGTCTTGGGTAACAATGCTTCTAGGCTCAGCACTGCGCAGGGAGAAGACTGGTCCACTTGTTCAGGCTAACCTGTTCCCAGGCTGCCTGCAGCCCTCACTGCTAGTGTGCTGTAGGCAATGGAAGGTTTGCAAAATGAAACCAGAGCAACTTTAAATGGTGCCATTTATTTTTACCAAAGATATAAAGGTCACCATTAGAGAGCACATTCTTTGAATCTGACCTGACACCCAATGCAATCTGGCCAGCTACAATGGTAAATAAAATTCTCACTACTATCGACTATATTGAAATACACACTTATCTCCAAATAACCTCTTCCCCTTGTAAAGAAGTTTCTGATCTGGCATTATTGAGAGGAGTGCCATCTGCCAAGTAAAATGTGTCCAAGGTAAGTGGATTTTCCTATTAGAACTAAAACATGTAAGGCTTATCTGCTACTAAAAGGTGCATTCTTAAGTCCACTGTTTAGCGTAGCAAACTAAAATATTGGGGTGCTAATACAGGAGACAGCTCTTATCTGAGAAGCTTCTATTTTCAGCAGACAGTGATTAACACAGAAACCCACGATTGGTAAAGGTGCAGAGAACAAGAGACTGCTGAATTCTCTGCTCTAAATGGAACATCTATAACATACCCTCCCCTCTTCCAAGGCTCAGAGGTTATTATGGAAGAGAGGGACCAAAGAATGCAAGAGCCAGCAACAGTGGATAGCTACAAGGAAAATGTTTTCCAAACACAACAGGGCAGCCGCACATACGCACTCACAGTGTTTGTTTAAGGGTGCACAAGAGCTGTGCAAGCTGAGATCAGACAGCATCCCAGCACAGAGAGGCGTGGCAGGCATGAGGTCCTCCCCCAGAGGAAGAGTCACTGACAAATGATAGCTGCTGGAAGATGGGGAGTTGATTTTCTTCAAGAGTGTTGTCTTGGTAGGATCTCCCAAGCTCGAGGCACAAGCCACACATTCAAGAACAGGTGGGCAGCACAAACTGAACTTGAGCATTTTTAAAAACTGACACAAAGTCGGGTGGTTAGGGAAGTGAGTGGTCACTTAACATGATCAAAACATTGTATGAAATTAGAGTGCTAGGCACCTTACAGATTTCCAATATGGAGTGCATTAATTGTCCAGGTCAGCAAATACTTACTGAGCCTAAGGTAAACAAAGGCATCAGAGACATGGACAGTGACTTCCCATTGTTCCCGGGCAGTTATGTGGTAATTTACTGCTCAGTTATAAACTCAGTTTTCGCACAAAGGCAAGAATAGAATCTAAAGCTTGGCAGTCAGCTTCCACAACATAAGAAGCAAGGGATAAAGCAATGAGGCTAGGCACTGCATGTGGGACAAAGAGGCTGTGGCCTTTCAGCTACATGGGCTGTCTTCAGCACTAGATATTTTCTTACAGGCTTCATATACATATGCACATTATTAATCATTTATTGGTTGCCTACTGTCTCCTTTCTGTCGGTTCTGGCAAATAACGGTTTATTCTTTATGTCTATGCTTTTTCTAAAAAAAATTTATATTGTATTTCTGGTTACAGGTTCCTATTTAAAAAAAAAATAGCAAGCCAAACACCAAGGAAAGAAAACAACTGAAAACCCACTGAGCCAGCACTTCCTCCCCAGTCACCCGCCAGCAGGAGCTACAATGGATGGCTTGGAAGCCAAGTGCCTTTCCCTGTATCATCCAAATGTCCCAAGTGACTCTGATTTTAGAATGTGTGCACTGTTTATCCCCAAACCAAAAATCAGTCTTTGAAAAACTCTTACAAAGCTGCACAATTAAATTTGAAGTATGATGAATTATGGAAGCCAACACAATTAAGAAAAAACTTTCTAAAAAACAAAAAAACAGAACTAGCATCATTTGTCCCCAGCTATCATCCCATGCCACCTGTGTCCATATTCTCTCAAGGGTTTAGGAACTACTAATCCAAGTCCTGGACCTAAGAGCATGGCAAGGATTCTAGAACTTTGCTATGGGGACGGCTTGGATGGACAGTTACGCAGCAACTCAGAGGAGCACTAAACTTTCTGGGCAAATACCACACCCTTGCAAATTATGGCTGTCTTTTTAGTTGCAATCTTTTTAAATTGAGCATACACATCATAGAAAAGGATCCCTTCCTTCACAAGATAGGGGGGGAAATGTGTCTAAAATGCAATTGGTACAAGAGCAAGCTACTAGAAACATGCATGGTTCATGACCTGAAGCATGGAGCTGAAACACTGCTGCAGGCCCTGGCAGGGACAGAGGACCACATCACCAGGGTGGGGGTGGGGGTATCACAGAAAGAAGAGCCAAACACGAAGATAATCTGTTTAGTGTTAAAGTGGTATTGGGGGAAACACAGCAAATGCCAACCTCTCCCAAACTGTGTATAATTCAAAGCAGCAGCCACTCCCTAGTCACCGACATTGCTTTTAACAGCATACTCTAATTAAAAACTTAATTGCATATTTTAATTAAAAATACACACTCTTCTGGACCCGTTTCATTCAAAGGTCACTTTATTTACTTTTTTATTCTATTTCAAATTACTACCAGTGTTCAAAATATCAAATTACCCCCTTAGGTCTAAAACGAAAGGCAATAGACTACCATAATTCTTGACTAAAAACCTGGCACGTGAATTTTATCCAACCAATATTAAATGAGACCTTTCTCAAGAAGAATTTGTGGAGAAGAGTTCTGTGTAAGTATTTCTCACCTAAACTAAGCATCCATTCATTCACTATCAAAACCTCCCTTTTGCTAGGCCCTGGAGTAGGCAAGGTGAGGCAGGCTTCCTCCTCTCTTGCCTCCACTCTGAGAGGAGACAATGAGTACGAGTCGAATAAGGAGAAACAGCACATGGGGTGAGAGTGGGGAACAGAGGGTTGGCACTGCTGTTTAAACACAGCAGAGTGGGCCCTATCCTGATGGCCGTGTGTGAAGCAAGACCACTAGGAGGTGGGTCCTGGACCAGGGACCAAGATCTGAAAGCTGCAGGCCATCAACATGCTGCCCACTTGTTCAGCTAAATACTTTACTGCCTCTTTCCTCAGTCGGACATCCTTTGTTATTAATTTTCTGACTTCGTTTACTGCTTCTCCACTCTTCCTGATTAATCACCGTCTCCCTAGGCTCTGGACTCTAAGATAGCAGCCGTCCTCCTCTACAGTTAGATAGATGATCTTCCTAAAAATCAATCTGACCATGCCCTGTTTTCCAAGGGTGTCGCTGGCTTCCTGCTGACTTCCACCAGGGCTTTGCTTCTGCTGGTGCTACAGATATGCCCTACTGTGCACTCAGGTGCCAGTACTGGAGCACACTTACAGAACTGGATTACTCACGCAGACCTGATACTATCTGTAACAGCATTTCCTGCTACCACATGCCTGGATCCTAATAGGTGGTGCCCATCATCCCCCTCCCTAGTAGTTCTCCAACAGTCCCCACACTATGGCCTGATTTTACCGTTTGTGCATGCGTGTGTGTGCATGTGTGAGAGTGCATGTGTGTATGCATGTGTGTGGGGGTGCGCATGTGTGTGCACATACACCAGCCAATTTGGATGGACACTGGGATAATTTGAATATAGGCAGATTGTTCCACCTTGGGACTGAGCAAGGCAGGGCAAATTGACCTCAGTTCCTGACAAAGCCCCACCACATACTATTTAGTAAATAAATGTTCAGTGACCAAAGGAGTGAGCGAACCACAGACAGATGAAGTAACTAAGAGCAGCATCTGCATTCCGGGATCATGTGGGTTAGGATGGAGCTGCCCTGACAAGCACGTTCCCCTGCCCCTGTCGTGTACCAGATGGATCCCAGAACATGGAGATGAGATGCTCAAATGCTACAGTGTTCTGTCTTCATGAGGGAATCATATGAGCTATTTTTTAAAATAGTTCATGTAAAATTTCTCATATGAAAATTTTCTATAAATACCATTAAAAAGAAATCTCAATTTAAAAAATAATGTTATATAGAGTAATTTGATAGATTTACATAAATCTGTTTCACAAATCTGTAAGTATGAATTATGGGATGTCAGCATATAATTTTGTTGAAAGTGCTTTTTCACTAATATAATTAAGTCTGCCGAGACTATTCATGAACGAGTCAAATAAAATGCAGAGTGAATTCTGTAAAAACCTGGTAGTTGAATCAACAATAAAAGGTGACTACACTGATTGATGTGTATCTATTATTTCATTTAGAGCAGTAGTAATGTTTTATGAAATAAAAGAATAAAAGAGACATGGATCTTTTTTAAATCCCAGTTACCAGAAACAGGTTGCTGATGGTTCTCTATTAAGCTTACAACCCGAAGTCTAAAACTGACACATTTGGGAAGAAAAAAGAAAAAGAAATATTTGTGATCTCTGAGCAGCGCCTGTATAAAATTGAATATCTTAACTTAAAAAAGAGTAGGAGAGCAAAAAAAAATAAGATTTAAAATTTTGATTTGTGAGGGGGAAATTTTTCTTTTTAATACAGACCAGTTCTCTCACTGTGCCACCCTTCTCCCTTCCTCCTCCTAGTACACAATCGAGTTGCAAATATGTTGTCTTTCCTCAGATGGACTTTCTGTTCCTGGGCACCCATCATGTGTGTCTGTTCAGACAGGCTGTGCACTACAACTCTGGCACCATAGTGGCACAATCCAGACTTTATCGGCTTTCTTAATAGTTGACTGCATGGCGCCACACAGAAGGGGAAAGGGGAGAGAGAACCTTGAGAGCAGAAGGATACAAGCCTTTCTGGTCACATTTCTCTCCAGACGTCCAGCCAGTCCCTTCTTAGCTTGAATCTCCTCCAGATGCAGTTAGTTATTCCATCGGAACAACACACTAAGTTGGGTCAGCTCCTCCTTGCTGCCCTCTAATGAATCAGAGCAAGTGGAGAGGAGACGCTGGCAGGATCCCGTCAGTACAGTCCAAGCCAGCTATCAATATGAGGAGCAATCTGAGCAACTTCCCGAAGGACATTGCCAGAACAGAAAATTCAACCTAGATGCTCATACAATGCAGAAAACAGATGGGTCACTCCGAAACTCATATTCTCCCCAAATGCTATTTAATAAAGCTGGCCCAGGACTCAAAGGATCTAATACTTTAAATGGCTTTGGAATTTCAGGTATATGGAGATCATAAGGAAAGAGTTTAAACTGAAACTTTTTTGCTGAAATCAAAGTTGTAAGTAGTGATTATTTGGTAAATATTACCTAAACAGCCTAATTCTATGGGGAGCATCTAATGTCTTCTGTACCAAGGCATTTTCTCTGCAAGATAATTTTAATGGCCATATCTGTCCTGATTATACAACTAGTAAAGCTCTATTTCCTACAGTTCCAGTACCAGTAATTATGAATTTTCTGGCAATGCAGTGTGACCTTGCTTAAGTTGGCTAAAGTGTGGGTTCCTAATACATCATCCTTGCAGACAGCACTAAGGACTCCCACACAATTCAATCTTAGGTTACTGAGAACAGAGAGAGCATATTAAATGCTCTAAATTTTCAAGTGCTCCACCAGGTACGACGACTGTCTTGCATCCAATACAAGAAATACTGGGGCAATTCGGCTTAATCTAAAGAGAGAAAAATAAGTGGATTCCTCCCACTCCATATCTTAAGAAGAAACTCGTGGAGCAGGTTCTCCAGTGTGGAAGAGAGTAAGAGGGTGGAACAGCTGGGCAGTGAGGACCAAAGTAAGCACTCGTCTCTTACTGGTTCAGGTAACTGCTCAGAAGGAGCATCAGCAGCCCTACCTTCAAATAGTGCGGCTGCTGTGATGTGAGCAAAAGCCAAATGCTGGCAGGGAGCCAAAAGCTCAGCCCCCATAGTTCAAAGTTAAGACCTTAAGAACTCTGAACCAATGCCAGATCTACTCCTAGTTAAAGGCCTGGGTCTCCTGCAATAGTCTCTCCTTCATTATAACCAACATATGTGGGCCTCCATTCACACAGACACTGATGGGCTCTGCTTTAAAAAGCAGTGGGATTGTTCAAGGAAATACCATTTGAGATGAGGGCAGAGGAGCTGTGTTCCTCCAAATAGTGTTGTGGTAAAGCAGGAAACCAGTTGACAACTGTGGTAGTAAAAAGGGCATCTGCTGCTGCTTGCACTGCCAGCTGGTGCCAATCTTCACATGGGCGCACTCACACAAAGACACCCGTAAGCAGTCCGCCGAGAAGCAAAGCCGCTTTCTTAATAATGTGGCGTCTACTCGCTGCAAGACAGCATTTTCATCAGATACTGCATTTAAAAAAACAGAGCCCCTCAACACTATACCTAGTTGAGCAGCCTTTCGGACATTATGTAAGTCTTGCAATCTATTAGGAAGCCTGTTTTGTCCAAAATTTCAAAGAGAAACATTTGATATACAAACTATGGAAGAAACAGTAGATGATGAAACCCTACCAGGTCCATATGATAAAAGATTCTTGTGAAGATAAATTTTCTTCTTGCACACATACTTTTTTAAGAATATCTTCTTCTTACTCAAAAACTTCAGCATCCTAAATTTTCCACTGTGTAAAGGTCAGTAAGTTTGAAGGTCAAAGTCCATTCCCAATAGCCTATAAGCATGTCTACCTACCTGGAAGCAAAGAATACTATACTGCCTAACAATACTCTGGAGGAACTAACGGGCCTTACATTACATAGAGTCGTCATATTTAATTCTAAGGATACATATTTATAGACATTTTACAGACACAAGTATGGTGGTTCAGAGGTGGTAATTAACTTGTTCAGGGATAGATAGTAAAATCAGTCTGATTTCAGAGCCAGGGCTGGTCTTCCCAAGCCCAGATCCTCCAAGTTCACTGCCATCTGTGGAGTTTGGGATTGACTATGAAGCAGGGTCCTGGGCATGCAAACGTCACAACTTTCTAGCCAGAAAATTTATCTTCAAATACACCTGCATTTGATTTCTTGTACTTTGTTGTATATTCAGCTGACTGAAACTTCATTCTTTCTTGATCCATCCAAAAGATCACATCCAAAAGGGAGATGGGAAAAAAAAAAAAACTGAAAGGAACAGCATCTTGCAGGTGCGGAAACCACTTATGCCCTCAAAACAAATCCATCATTATAATACAGATAGATCAGAGATATCTGCATTATCACAAGATTCATCTTAAATGAAGCTTCATTTACATACTCCGCTTCCAGAAGCTCAGAAAGCAATTCTTATAACTAAAGCCAAACATGCTTGTTACTGCCAAAACTGTCTCCCACACAAGATACTTCTCTCCTCAACAGATTGCTTGAAATGCTTTCATACCCAGAGTGTGGTTTTCTAGCTGCAGGAAACAAAGTGGGATCAATACCGCATGGTCTCTAACCCCTAAAATGCTTTAAAATGTACAGCCTCACCACAGGTGGAAGAGAAGCAGGTACCAGAAATGAACTGGGAATAGTATGGTCAATCACTGGAGTTTTATGCTTAACCAATAATTAATGTGAAAAGCTGAAGTCTAGTGTTTCAAGACAGATGCAATTCTGGGTTTTCATGTCAAAATAAACAAACAAATAAGTAGGGGGAACACCCAGAGGAAGATGAGCAATTTGTAGAGAAGTGTAAAGGATCTGATCAGGACAAGAGTACACCACAAACTAAAGCTGCAGAGGCAAGAGAACTGGCCTCTCCCTCTAAACAGGGCCTGACCTAGGAGAGGTTTAACTCCACAACACAGGGCTGACCACTCACAGAGGCACCCTGAGGAAAGACACCCGAGAACAGCCTGCCTGCAGCAGTCACCAGGGAAACACCAGCCTAAAGTACAAAATCCCTAAGAACCCACCCTTCTTCCACAGTCTTCATGAGCTTCCCAGGCATGCATGAGAACCTCTCATTCATCTGGATGAACCACAGGTTCCAGAAGCCTCCTTTCATCCAGTATTGAACTTCTGGACCCGGTGCCCTGCCCTGTAGCAACCCCCTCAAAGCAAGGCCAGGATAGGAATCCCAGTCTTTCCCAGGGGGTCTGCTGCTCTGCGCATGATAACATTGATGCATGGAGATTAACACTGCATGGGCATCGCACAGCCAACAGAGATAGACGACCCCATCTCCAAAGTCAATGATGATGCTCTGGGCAGACTTACATCTCCTTCCTATCGATGTGAAAGTACATGGATGTGAATGCTGAGATGCTATTCTGAGTGGGCAGAAAGTGGGAAGAAATTTACCACAGGACAATTGATTTTGATATTGCATATAGGAGTCATAAGATTATATTTAACCCATTCTTGAGTTTATCACAGATAACGAAGTTAACAAAAGTTAGAGAAGGAAAGAGGCAGTCTCACTGTGGAAGGAATAACTGGTAATATCAAACAGCCAAAAGGGAAAAATTCTATAAAGTGACCTCTAGAAAGAGTCATGTACCTGGGGATAAGTGCCAACTTTAGTTCCTTTTATTTCAAAAAGAGCAGAATTCAATTAGTGATATTTTTAGCAAAGACAGAGATTAAGTTTCCCAAGGACTGCCATTGTCCTTATTCAAAGATCTAGGTAGGCATAAATAACAAGATTTTCCATCTTGTATGAAACATTTTTCTTAGTTTATATTTGATCAGCAAAGACAGTTAATATTTTCAAATGTACAAAAAACATTCATTTTTCCTCCCTTAAATTTGAAACAGTCACACAAAAGCACTGAAATTTATATCTAGGAGCAATCCCCTAACAGAACCATTGTGTTTTGTCAGGCCAGGGTATACTGACCAATTTAAATATTGCAGACAGACATGGCCTTTAGGACCTCAAGAAAGCTGTTTCTGCAAGCCATAGAGGGGAACAACCCCAGTGGATCACAACTGACAGGGAACTGGCAGCACTCACAAATTGGAAAGCCAGTGGGTCAGATGGATTCACGGCCACAAGTTCAGTCAACAAAGTACCCTGATGGAGATAAACAGCCATTCTGTTTTTGCTGAGGGGCAGCTTAAGCTATTGCGAACCACTCAGACCACATGGCGGTATGCCCATCAATTAACAGATGGCTTCTGAGGAAAAACCCAAATGGTACAGCTCCTACGAGGGCACTCACATCACCCATTGTGCATTTCCGCCAAATCACCGACTTAAAAGTTGGGAAGAGGAGTTACTATCAACCTCAAAGAAACCGAAAATTCACACAGATACTGTAATAAAGAAACAAATACTCAGAAAACCATGACTCATTAGGTCACAGAGCAGTGTGGCTCTGTCTGCAGCAGCATCAAAGTAAACCACCCTCACTGAACTGGAAAAGCAGAAGCTTGCTTGCCTTTCAGTCATATGGTGACAGTGAAATATTTAATCTCATGCCCAGAAATGTAGTGTACGCAACCACTGCTGGCAATTCCAGTCACATCTTCACAGTGAAGCAGGAAAATTCTGAACACAAAAGTAACCTTTCCTACAGCCGTGTTATTTCCCACACGGCCATGAATCTACAAGCGGGTAGAAATGAAAAGGGCTTATTCATGATCATTTACATTTTAAGCCATCTTAGGTCATGAAATAGAGTGCTTCTGTTCACCTGACACTAGAGAAGACGTGGTTTATTTATTCTCTGTGCAATGTTTTGATGAATCAGATGAAATATTAAGACCATCTGAAATAAGGCACGATTTTTGTGCCAGCTATTTGGACCACATCGTATGCCTACTCTGCAAAACTATCTCAAGACTAGAACAAAGACAGGGATTTTCTAGGGTAAGGAGCTTAAGGCTATCTGCTAACTAGCCTTCTGAACTTGAATCCTAGATTGCTTAGCACATCTCACCTATGAACAACAGCCAAGCCAACAGTGTCTCTAATGCTTGTGCCCACAATGTCTCCACCTGCCTTACCCTCATCAAATTATCTTCCAAAAGTATGTTTAGCCCTATGTGCTAGAGTGAAGCTTGTTAAAGAATTTTCTTACATGTAGAATCACAGAGAATTAGTTCTTCAATTACTCAAGGAAAACTCAAAGTAAACCTAAAGAAATTAAGTTTCCACTAAATGCCAACCTTTCAGCTCTTCCCTAACTCAACATAACCTCTGGTTTCAAGCAACTTTGATTGCTGACAAATTCTTGCTTGCTACCTATGAAGGAGTAGGAAAAATGGTAAAATGGTCTTTTTTATTTAGGGGTGACAGAATTATTTTGTGATGCTACCTGATCACTTATTAATTCAGCCTATTCTCAAATACAATACAGACTGTGAAGTACTTATTCTAGGTTCCTTAGTTGACAACATTATTAAGGGATTTTATTTACCTTCCAGACTATTGGATTTTTCTCAAGCAAGATACTATCTAGCAAATAAAAAATATGCATATACACTGACAAGGATCTGAATGCAAAACCCACTTAAATCCTATTAGGGTTCTTTATCTACACCCACACCCAAATTACATCCAATATAAGCACAAGGATGGAGAACTGCATCGTGCTTAAAAGTTGTCTGGCACATCTATAGATGTGACTTCTTTGTGCATTCAAATTTTCAGATACTTCTCAATTTATTTAAGATGAAAATATTGTTGATAGCCACCAATGTTTTATCTATTTTTGATTTTGAAACAGTGTCTCACTATATAGTCAAGGCTGGATCATCTCTCTTTTGCTTCTTACACTGAGGATCACAGGTGGGGGCTACCATGGCCAGCAGCAACATTCTTTATAAGGGAGATATTTTAACTCTACAGAATATGACAAATTAAATCTTTATTCAACTATGCCATAGCAATTTGAATGTAATTTCTTCCACTCATTACAACATGAATATTAACCCAGAATTTCTTCTCTTTCTTAGTCTTCAGAAGTTCAGCTAAACAGAGAAACAAAAGAACTAAAAGTAATCTCAGTCATCAAAATTTATCCAAAGATTGTCCTAAATTGAATGTAGAATCTTACCACCAGAATACAATCACTTTTTATTAGTGATTGTTACCCCCAAACACTTGAGGTAAAGTATTAAAAAAAATCAAATGACTAAAAACTGTACTCATTAAGTGACTAGGAGCTAAGACAGGTCCACCGTCTTCCCCCCACCCCACCCCAGAGACAGAGTCTCTCTATATAACAGTCCTGGCTGTCCTGGAACTCACTCTGTAGACCAGACTGGCCTTGGACTCAACAGAAATACACCAGTCTCTGCCTCCCGAGTACCAGCATTAAAGGAATACCGGCGTTTTATCTTTTAAGCAAAGAATTGAATCACCTAATTAAGGCTTTCAGCAAGATTCTTTTCACTACGTCCCAAAATTTGGTGTCATCTTTGCCAGGCTTCAGGCTTCCGATGCTCCAACCCTCACTGTATTTTCAGGTAAAGCCAGGGCAGATATCTAATTCCTTTAAGCTTCCACAAACTGCAAGTTATCAGCATAACACTGACTGAATTTACTTTTAAACAATACACTTAGCATTCTGCAGCAGAGACTTACAAGGAATAAACACACTGCAAATAAAGATAAAATAAGACAAATCTTTTCCAAGAGAAGTCAAGCCTGACACAAAGAAGGGGACAACAGTGGTGAGCTGAGTTGAAGACAATTATATCGCCTGCAGAGAAATCAAATTATGCCCATGTCAGAAGGCAGGAATTTTAGGCTTCTCTTGCTTGTAGGTTTTAGATTTCACACAGACACACAAAATCATGCATGTGTATATGCTATGAACACATAAACTCATCTAGTGGAATCAAGGAGCTAAGGAGAGAAGGTAGTTGATGTAGGAGGGTCATCTGTCTATGTGTTACTTTCATTGGTTAACAAATAAACTGCCTTGGCCCTTTGATAGGCCAGCCCTTAGGTGGGTGGAGTAGAC
>LOEQ01000937.1:146417-164100 GCA_001685075.1 Bramus lutescens | reverse complement strand
AAAAAGGCCACATTCCAGTGAAATGGAGCCATTAATTTTAAGGCTTAGAAAAATAATGTTTCATATATGTTCACCTCTTAATTTAGACATCAATTGTGCCATTCAAGACTGCTTTTCATCCTGTTATTCTCAGCATAATAACTTGTGAAAAGACACTTTTATAAATTAATCTAGAATATCTAGAATATTCTAAACCTGCACTGAGCTACAAGAGATAATGGTGAGGAACAGTTTGATGGGAGCATGGCTCTCACAGGGGAAGGGAGGAAGGTAGCCCTTATCTTTCCATAGTTGTATAATACTTACAACAGGCAGTAAAGATCTCCGCATGTTTGATTGTGCCTCCCCTTTGTTTTTTTTCAATTACATGTACTTCATGCTAACATTACTGTGTACTTTGGCATCTACAGGTTCTTTCAATGGTGGAAACCTAAGATCAAAACTATTTATTTCTCCCATCATGCAACAGTAAGAATATTCGAAACTGGCCCAAGAGTTTCCCAACCACATACAAAAACTTAAAAAGTCTCCATTTTCTAAACTCCTTAGTTTAAAAACAGAACAACAAAAACATTCTGAAAACTGAGGTAATCAGCTTCCTTGCTATTTTAAAACCTCTTCCAGACAGTCACCATGTAGGACAGACTCTAGTCAAAAATACCTTTAAAGTAGCCTGAGAATTCTCATTAAGTTCACCTGGTGTTATGACCAAGCTAGGAAAAAGGATTCCAAAGCTTGAAAGCTACCCAATATAGAGACCAGGCGTGTGTGCACAAGTCAGAGTCATAGCCGTGTGCTGAGATGACCATTCCAAAGCTGCTAGTGAGACTGGCTCAGTCTGCCCTAACATTCCACTCCACTGCTGTTTAGCCTCCGGAGACCAGTTCCCAGGCTGGGATTTGCTTCACTGGTCCAGCACTGATCTATCATGAGCGAAGTCCCAGGGTTTGATAACTACCACTGTATTAAGTGGGAGGGAAGTAAAGGAAAACGAATGTGGGCTCATACTTCCTCTGCAGAGCCTAAGTTATTCACAGACTCTCCAAAGGCCCTTCTTCCCCATGCTAATTCATACTAACTTCTCCAGGAAGCTTGTCCTACACCATCAACAGCTGCCTTCTGCCTGTCAAACCAAGCACTAGGTATCTGATGCAAACACTCTGCATCCTTTCCTTTTGTCAGCCTTGGAAATCTGAGCCCTCCTTGTCCCTCAGACAAGCCCAGTGCCTTCATCTGTCATTTTGCTGATGATTATCCTCTGAAGTCACCTCCCTCCCTCCCTTTAGAGATCTGTACAAGGAACAAGAGTATGAGCAATTTCTTCAAAAATCAGGGACTGAAAAGGTGAAGCACACTGTCCATAATATGTGAAAACTCAATAGCTTGTTTCTCTTTCCCACCTAAAGTATTTCACAATAAACATCACAACAAAAGCATACTTTCCATTTTGGGTACATTCCACCAGCCACTCTCACCCACCCACTGAAATCGAAATTCCTGTTACATGGTTCAGTAAATGTAACCATTTATCTTTGAAGTGATCAGTTGTGTGATTTTGACCTCAAGAACCTGCCACTTTAACTTGCAAACTATAAAATACAAAAGTCAAAACAAATCCTGAAACACTGCACAGGTAAGTTCCATACCTTTATTTGGTACAGTTATGGAGACAAACCTTCTGAGGTTTAAGGATCACTTAGCAAAATGGTCAAAAGGCAAGAGTCAACGCAAACAGAAAATAGATTTTGATGCAGAGGAATTCAGAAAGCATTATTCTTAAGTTATGGGTCTTAAATGGCTTTAATTTGATACTGATAAGAACGCCAGGCAAATACCAATGATGTAAGAAGAGTCATGGCTATAGGCAAGAACAAGCAACTCTTAGACTAAAACAGTCAGTTTGGATACAATGACCTTGAACAACATACTCACTTGGGATGAATACCTCCAAGTGCACACCACCAAGACAAAATCAGTGTAGTATCTTCCCACTACATAAGACACCAAGTCCAAGTTACAAGGTGAAAGGAAGGCATCTGTCTCTAAAGTTAAAAAAATAAAGCTGGGGGCAGTAAAATCCTGACCAAACACCCTTCTCTAGTGAACTCAGGGTAACACACCCTTCTCTAGTGAACTCAGGGTAACACACGGGAACTCAAAGTAAGCAGTGACATACATACAGGATGGGAGCAGAATAAGAAGCCTGAGATGGGGTTAACTGACTGTGGGTCACCGAGCCCGCAGTGAATGCTTTAGTATCCCCCATTGAAACCATTATAATGACATGCTCATGATACACTGCTGGGTTTACTGAAGTAAACGATAATATTCAAGCTTTGAAATGAGAGATGAGCCAGGAGTTACAAAGAATGAACAGTTAGTGCGTTCTCTATAAAGCTCTGTTTCACAGAACCCTCAGGAGCATAAACCTTTCATCAACTCCCCCCCATCCTCTTGCCACTTCCTCTCATCAGCTCCATGAATTCTTCCACCTCAGACTCACATATTTGGCTTTGAGGTTAACAAAAGACCAGCTAGCTGCCGGAATTCCACAAGAAACTTTCTGTAGCTGCTAATCCTGTCTCTTGGCCTTTCCAGCATCTACACATGAACAAGTCTCTCTTGATGTCAGTCCGTAGGTTTGAGGTTCCAGAGCTGGCAGGATTAAAGGCTTTGAGGTTTGTGGCTTAAGATGAGTACAGGGCCCCAAATCCTTCCCTTTGTTCTAATCTTATTACAGTCAATCATGTTAGTCAATGGGAAAATAATGATCCAATTAAAAAGATCTGCTCACCATTCCCATCCTGCTCAACCATTCAACATCTTCATGTGCTTCCTAGGATCTGAGGGAAGCTTTACATACTTGAACTGACTGCAAAAAGGAAGTACCAGGGTACACATATGTGGGAGACGTGGACAGCAGAACAAGAAGAAACACATAGGAAAGTGGTATATTAGACAGAAAATGCATGTGCTGAAATTACTAAGAATGCAGAGAAGAGGAAGCAGACTAAGAATGTGGAGATAATGGTGCTAGTCTCCAATAACAATCAGCAGGTCTCACTGAGAAGAAAAAGGTTAAAAAGAGAAGAGACCTGGTCACTGCATGGGGAGAATAAGGTCTCTCCAGAAGTTCACATCCTTCTCTTCTCTTAGTCTGTAACTATGTCTTGTTACACAACAAACTGGAATGAAGGTGGCTAACCAAATGATCTTATAAACACTATATTGTCCTACATCATCCAGGTGGGAGCAGAGGATTAGCAATGATTCTTACAAGTCAAAGCAGGGCATGGGAAAGTCACACTGTCCAGAAGTGACCACATCACAAGGACCTCACAGTCAGTCTCAAGCAAGAGGAGCAGATGAGGAGACATTTTCCCCAAAGCCTCCAAAGGGCACTTCACCGTGGCTGTCTCAGATCTTCTTTGAATGGACCTCCTCCTTACAGGGCTGTCCAGCAGTGATGTGTGTTGTGCTCTGCTGCTTGTTATGTCACAGCACTTCAGGATGTAACAGAAAATCATTGTCGTCCCCACTAGACTACCAAGAAAAATACTCTGGGGAAGTCAAAGCTAGGCTGCTGTGTAGGACAGGAAGAAAAAGGATCAACACGAGAGTGAGAGACCAGTCAAAGAGGCGATGAGGCCAGACTACATAGGATCTGGAAGGGTATTAGAAGAAAAGAAACCACAAAAAAGGTTTTGAGCCAAAGAGTAGCATGAGGCTCCTGTGAAAATAACTGTGTGGGAGAACAGGAGGACTCAGCAAGTCTGGAAGCAGTTAGGCCAGGCAAGGAGCTGCCACAATAACCCAGGCACATAAGGATGACAGTGACTCTGACCAAGGTGCTGTCAGGGGAGAACCATCAGACCCTCAGATCCTGGAGATGCTTAGGAGAAAGTATAACACTCAAGGGCTACACTTAAATTATATCAGCAAACTGTTTAAATACACCATCAAAAAAACCCCAAAACATTTATTACATGCTAGGGGCGAAGAATACAATAAGAATAAACAAAGGAAAGGTTTCTATATAAAGAACAGGACCTTAAAGAGAAGGAACCCAGCATAAACTGTGTATTAAATCAAGCTATTCTCTGCAAGTATTCTTTACAGTGAATTCTTAAAAAAAAAAAGAATTCAGTATTCAATCCATTTAATAGCAAATGTAAAATCAACAATCATTTAATTTTAAAGGTTTAACTAAAGCTATTCAACATGGCTGCACACACCTGCAATCTCAGCTCTCCCGGCTAAGCATAAGGATCAGGATGAGTATGAAAGCATCCTGGGCTACCTTTGTGAGGCCTGATTTTAAAGCACCACCATTCCCCCACCCCTGCCAAAAAAAAATAGTTGATGTGTATTATGAGCCCATTTTAATCAATCCAGAATGAAAAACAAGAAAAATCCCAGCTTTCCCCCACAAGTTTAAAAATTAAAAACGCCATTTTCTGAAGTTGAAGCACACTCTTCAACAGGGCCATTTGCCCTGCTGTGGGATAGTGAAATGAAGTCAAGGCTTAACTATGTCGTGGTTAAAGCACAGAATATACTAAACCATTAACTTCTGGGGATGAATCATTGCCACGTTGTTCTTTCATCCCAACCTCAGTGGGCCTAATTAATTGCCAAGCCATTATTTGGCTGCAGAACCTAAAAGGGAACATGAGTATAATGAGAATAAAGTCAATTTCACCTTCCATTTCTGTAGCAGACTTGTTTCATATAGGCAGATAGATGTGAACTGCTAAATTAAGACAGTTCACATAGTAATCAGCACAGAAATTGGATTAACTTCACATTCTTCTACAGAAATCACAGCTATCAGGAACTCCCTTAGGGTAGAACACGTTGTGAACGACTGACTGGAAATCCTCAAATTAATCCCAGTAGTTGAGTGTTTTCATAAGGTAGGCTAAAAACATAGTTCGTCTGTAAGATAGAGACACTGAAATGCTCTGTCATAATTGAGCTCCAGAACAGGAGGAATACTTAATCTTAAAGGGAATATAAAAGACAAGGAAGGCTTATGTACAGAAATACCACTTTTTAATTCAACTGTTAGAAAGGACCACAGTTCTCCATCTGGCCACTTGAGGTAACATTTTACTTTCCACTATCATTTTAAAAAGACTTAGGGGGAAAAAAAAAGCTATAGTTAGTGTGTAACCCAGCCCAAACAGTTTCTTACAAAATAAAGGCATCTGAAATGTCAACTGATTGAACAAGGTATATGTTATATTCTTAGTAGTGCTGCAAGGTTACAAATACCTTCTGTAGGACTTTAAAGAAACTGAAGACTGAGAAATACCATCCTAGGACACCTAAAGCCTTACAATGCATCAAGGCATCGTGGCGAGCAGAGCAATGTCCTCCCCTTCCTTGTCCACAGCAATCCACGGCCTTTGACTCTGATATTTACTGATATTTACCTATAGAACACTTTGCTTTTAAATTGTGTGAAGTCCCAAGGGGTTAATGCATTCAGTTTAGACACATAGTTAGGAACAACTTAGCAAGGTAAGTTGGGGCATCTTCAAAAACAAGATTCACACTAAGAAAGTTATTTCATTTGGCCCAGCTCTGTTGCTCTCTCCCCTAATGACAGATTTCTGTAAAACCTACTTCCCAGCTAGGGGGAAAAAGTACATCTGTGACTTGTTATGGTTCTTAAACGTTCAGCTATTTACATTTCAAGAATTTGCATTCAATTAACATGGTATTTTTATTTGGAATTCCAATGAGAGGAGGATATGGAGGAAGAGCATCCCAAAGACATTTCCAGTTAATCTGCTGCCTAAGAATGCACACAAGCGTTAAAGCTCAAAAGAGGCTAAGGTTACACACCACAAAACAGGCGAACACTTCTTTGCCTCACACTTTACTGATCCCACCACTCACACGGGTCCAGACATCCCTCTTAAGAGGCAAACAAGACAAGGTGCTTCAGTGCCCAGTTAATATCCCCTGCCATCTCATGGAGCAATGATTCTCAACCTTCCTAATGCTGCAACCCTTGAATACCGTTCTTTATGTTGTGGTGACCCCCAGTCCTAAAATCATTTTCATTGCTACTTCATAACTGCGGTTTTGCTACTGTTATAAACTGTAATGTAAATATGTTTTTTATGTTCTTTTGGGGGGGTCACATCACACAGGTGTCATAGAGCAAAGCTTCTCCACTCAACTTCTGTGGGCCTTTTACTTCCCATGCCATGTTCACATCCGTAAGTCTCTACAAGTTCACAGGGTCGAGTTAGAACTTAGTGGGGCAAAGGCCTAAGTCTCTATGTGCATATCTCCTGTGTAATTATACACAAACATAGTTCCAAAAGCTATTGAGAACAAGACTTATCTCCTGATGAGTCCAAGGAGTGAAAGAAGGTAGAGACGTAATTGAAGGCTCCTTGAACCTAGGAAAATTTTCCAGAGACTCAAGCCATGAACACATTTAGCCCTTGAGTTATCTGTATTCTGGGAGAAGGGGGATAAAAAGGGACCAACTTTCTTTAAAATCTTTTTTATGTACAAATATTAAGTGGATAATATGTCAGAGCACTTTACAAACTAAAGTTCTTAATGAGTATGAGGTTGTTACTATCATTAGACAAAGGAAAATGCTTCTCTCAAATGCTATCGTAGAAAATTTGTCAGTCTTTCAGGTAAAGGCTTGGATAATCCCTTCTGGACCGCCCAACACCTATATGGACAATAAGATTGAAGAATTTTAGAAGAATCTCCTATGAAATAGGAGCACTGTGGACAGAAAGTACTTTTCTTAATTCTGACTGTCATCTCCTGTCCTGGGCCTCTGAAGCAGATGCTATGTTAAACTACATTTAGCATAGTCACAAACGGTGACTAAGAAAGATGGGAATTTTTACTGAAATTGCTACAATTTTTAACCCCAGATCTCCAAACATTATATTTAAAAATATAGGGTGCCTATAGTCCAAGCATTTCACATCTGAATTACGGCCCTTATATATTCTAACTTACTTTTAAAACTACATGCCCTCTTCCTCCCTTTAAACAAAAGAAGAAGAAAGCACACTTGGCTTCCCTCCTTCCCACCCTGGTCTTTTCACCCTCAACTGCTCAGCCACTTAGAACTTTAGCACTCAGAATCCACCACCCACTCCACTTCTTTCACAATAAGGACTTCAAGGATGAGCCAACCATCCTCCCCTTCCACTTGGAAGTAGAGACATAGTGAGGAAGTCCCTCCAACCATGAAAGCACTCTACAATCTAGACTGAATGTGCACCTCCTATGGCACTGGAGGGGTGACCATTCACAGGGAAATGGTCCAGGTACACAAAGTCACTCAGTTCCCCTCGTCATGTCTCTTCCATCATGACTGTCAAACCAACGTAAACTTAAACATGATTTTTATAAGCCTGCATTAACTATGGTTTTGAGATGTTTAATTAAAAGAAAAATAAGGCATTCTGAGGTCTCCACAGAACTTGCATAATTTTGGTACAAAAAGAGGTTGTTAGAATAATGGGACTGCCTTTTGTAGAATTAAATAAATCTTTTGACTTAAACAGGGAAAAGTGGAAGAAAAAGTTATCATTTATTGACTACTTAGTCTACACCAGATAATTTAAATATAAAATTTCATTAATCTTCATGTGTGGTATGATACACACACACACACACACACACACACTCTTCAATTTACAAATGATGGTGGTGAGGGACGTCATATAGAAGGAAGCTAGGCCTAGTGCTTGCTGGGAATGTGTTGTACTGAGTGAGCTGTATCCCCAGCCCTCTTCTTACATTTTATTTTGAGACAAGGACTATTTTAAGTTGCACAGGCTGCCCTTAAACTCATACTATAGCTTAGGCAACCCTTGAACTCATAATCCTCTTGCCTCAGTCTCCCAAAGAACTAGGATTGCAGACCAGTAAATACCAAACCCAGCTATAAATGAGGATTTCAAGTACACAGGTACAAAGCAGGAAAAATGAGAATTGAAACTGGGCTCAGTTCATCGAAAGCTCCTAACTCTTTGCTTCCACACTTGTCCCATCTGCAATCACCTTCCAATCCCCAGCTACACAGAGCTTCCCCCAAAATAGTCAGCATCCCACAAACATCCCTTCGCAAGGCTTTTGCTGACTTTGTGCTGCCTACAAAGCAACATCTCAGCTCCCCAGTGAGGCATCCAAGTAGACCTGTTCCCACCTCCCTCTGCATCACATGCCCACCGCTCCCAGGGTACACAATAAACTCTTAACAAATCCCCAGTAGTTCCGCCCACTCCCAGTCTGTTTGCCACTGTTACTCAATCTCTCTTTTCCCTCTGCAACATCCTTACTACCTTTTTTTTTTTTTTGAGTAAAACATCAGTCTAAGAAAGGGGATACACTGCCTCCAGCAAGTATTCTGAGAAGCACTGAACTAGGCCAGATAATTAGTATCCAGGGCTTCTAGATGCCCATACCTATAGCATACACATTACATGAATTTGTCTTCCTGTCAGAAGCTCAAAGAGTCACACAAGGCAGATAAATGGCCATGAAGGTAAATCAAGGCAGCAAGTAAACATTCACCTACCTAACCAAATAGGCTTACATTGCTCGCCAAGAGGAAGATTTTCCATCGTAGCCTCAAGTACCTGCATGACTCAAAGTCATCTTAGGTTGCCTATAAAGGAAAAGCTTCCATTGGACCATCACATATTTTTTTCAGGACAGAATTACTATTCGGTATAAGCACAAGGTTCTAGTTGAACCAACATTAACAGCACACATTTAGCTGTAAGGTTTCTCTAGAACAATGCAGGCCTCAGTAACCAAGGGAAAAGACAAGTATAGGTATGTCATATTGTCACCACATCACAGTTTAAGATAAGCAGATCTCACAAAACCACATGTGAAGTTTATACCCCTATTCTTCCCCTAAGGTCTGCTGTATAAAAGACTAGAAAAGGTACTTAAAAGTCAGAAAGCAATTTCCCTGACCCACTGGAGATATCAGGCACTGTGCCAGATGGGAATAACAGAGAAGCACAAAATATGAACATTCCAATTCCACCCCCCCAGCACACCAGATGCCAGCTTTCTCAACAACCTTGAACTCCAAGAAGACAAAGGCCTACAAGGAAACCTTCCAGAACTCACAGCCATTCTGGGCTGACCTATGCTAAATGCTTCAGGAAGAAAAAGCTAAGGGGCAAAGTCACCTGCTGCTATGGAAACTACCTCTAACTTAAACAACAGAGTTTAGACGTGTATGTGAACAAAAAGAAATGAGGCATCTGCTTCCCAGTGTTTAAAGCGCTAGAGAATAGCAGGAAAGTGTGGTGGCATTCACAGAGCAGTTAGTGTAAACTAGATTTCTGCCTCATTATCAAAGTTTGAAATTAAAAAGAAACACAGGCCGAATGCTTTCTGACTCAGTTTCTGAGTCTTCATTCCCAGCTACTACAACTTACGTAAAGTGAAGGTTTCTTTAAGAGAATTCCACGGAAACAGTAGATTGAAGACGCAAATCACTGGTAGGAAGCAGTCTTTCACTGCTGACAAGACTACCTGAAGGACCCACTGCACACCAGGTGACACACAGTGCAGAGTGACTATGGCAGTCATCTCTTCCAAGCCAGGCCTGAAGGAAAATTCCCACCATCTCCTACTACTTTAATCTGGGATGGTTTAACAATAAGGAGCCTAACCATTCTTCTGAAGAGAACTACCTCCAACCTCACCCCAAAATGCTCACTTTCTTTGTAAACACAGCGGAGACACACTCCTTGGAAAGACTTGATGGTGACTGACAACTTCTAGTTAAAAAACAGTGTCGAGAATATATCATTTTTGTAAATCTATTGCTCTACCTACTCAGGCTTGTCAAACCCATCTTTGTCAAGCACATACACAGGATTCACTCCAAAAGCATGGGAGCTGCACTTGTTGGAATTCAGTCGAAAGTGATTCTGTACTCACTACTTGGACCAGAATATGGAAGACAGACAAAGGATGGTGGAGAAGGAAGCAAGATTCATGACTGAAGACAGGTGAAAACTTCATCTGCACTGACACTTGGAACTTTACCAACATCAGATGAAGGACAAGTTCCTGGCACTGCCATGCAAAACTCAGCAGCCTGTCTCCAGTACACCTTCTTGTTCTCCTGACAATGTCCCACATCTTCATCTGCTGGAATAAAAGAAAAGCCACCTCCTACATTAACAGCTGAAATACATACCAGTGCTAGGAATGGGTTGCATCTTGTTAAGTCATTGGCCAAAGGGGGTCCTATAGACCTGACCCTAAACATCACAGGCTTTGCTTGGTAAGGCCCCAGGGCTGAAGATGACACTTATGTCATTAAACATGGACAAACTAAGCTTGTACCCAACTAAAAGTTTGAGCCCTACTGACTAGAATTCATTGTACAGTGAGTTACTCTGCACATTACTGGAGAAGACAAATAACTATCAATATCACCCAGGTACAAACCCTGCCACCTATAACAGCAACCTGCCTACAAGACAAGTCCAATAGTGGCACCAATGTTATAAAAGTAAAACCACCTTTTTTTTTTTTAATTGTATTAGGGCACACTCCATGAGATGGAATCCATACTTGATAGTGCTCAAGAGGCCAAGGACCTGAGACTAGATAGGTCATGGGCCGTAGGAGAAAATCTAGTACTATATTTTACCAAAGCAGTGGTTTTTAACCTGTGGGTTTTGACTCCTTTGGGGGTTGAACAACCCTTTCATGGGGGTCGCCTAAAATCATTGGAAAACAAATAGGATTCACAGCAGTAGCAAAATTACAGAAATGAAGTAGCAATGAAAATAATTGTATGGTTGGGGTCACCAGAACATGAGGAAACATGGAGGAACATGGTGAAAGGATGACACCATTTGGAAAGCTGCTAAAGGAATATAGTAGATGACTCCTAGAGATCACTCAGTCCTCATTGCAGAAGCTTCTTTTCACAGTAGACGGCAATTATCATGGACTCACAACTGGACAATGAGCAGACAGTGAGGGACTTTGGAGCACTCAGCCCTAGATGGGGTGTCTTCATCAGACCCCTCCCCTTAAGGCTCAGAGATCGAGAGGTAGACACAAAGTTCCACCAGTAACCAAGAAATAATTAGCAAAGATACCTTCAGGGAAAGGAAAAGTCAGCATTCTCCACAGTGACACTGGGATATCAACCAGACTCTAGGGTAGGTTGCAAGCCCAGCCAGGGTTCAGTTGTCCAACACAAAATAAACTTCAAGCTTTTTGTGTGCTTTTTGTTTTGTTTTGTTTTGCTTTTTATCTTACTAGGTTTTGGTTTGTTTGTTTTGAGTTTTAGATTTGAGGGTTTTTGTTTGTTTTGAGAAAGGGAAAAGAGACCATAAAGTAGAGTGGGTAGGGAGGTGGGAAAGGTCTGGGAGAAGTTGATGGAGGGGAAAGAATATGATCAAAGTATTTGAAAGAAATTAATAAAAATTGCCAAAACAAAACGAATTTAAATACAAATACTGTATCCTATTTATCCATTAATGTGTCTAAATATTAGTGGAGACATGACAAAAAACACCCACAAAAACTACAGTGGATGGTAGAAAGCTCATCACACATCTAATGGCACAGTAAACAAGACCTAAGTATTACCCTAACAAGCATTAGAAAAGAGTGGGGCTCTTTTCACATAGGGGGAAGAGTATCAACAGTCTCAATATATTATAAAATAATGTATTTTACATTCAAATGTCAATTTGGATGGCCAGACAGAGAAATAAAAAATAAAAATAGCCTCTTAAAATAATCCGTGCACCAAGTTTACAAGACACAGCAAAATCTGCAAAGGCGGAAAAGGGAAATATGGGGAATAAAAAGTCACAGGCAACCATCTATGATCAAACACATGTATCCTGAGAAAAAGCCAAAAGGGCAGATTGAAAGAGAGATTCAAACAGACCCATCATTCTCCCCAAGACCTGCAGGCCAGAGACATAAGAAGCCAGAGAGGAGATTTGGCATGCAAACTTATTGCTTGGTCTTTTTATTAGTCTTTTACAACAGTTAAAAACATTACCAATTTACATTTAAAATAGACACTCTATTTTTGAATATTTATTATTTGTTGATTGTACTTTGTGTAAGGAAAACAGTTACACTCTGTTCCCTCAAGTCACTAGTACTCCCTCATGGCAAGGAAGATTCTCTCCTTCCACCATTTGAGTTCCTGGGATCAAATAACTTAGGTCTCCAGGCTTGCCCACAGTAGCTTTTACCTGCTGAGGCATCTCAATCTCACTGGCCCCTCACCATTTCTTCAAATGCACAGATGCTTTAAAAAATTTTTATATTGCGTGTGTGCCTGTGTACATGTACCTTCAGAGCACAACTTTGGGAATAGCTGTTACAAGCACATTTACTCACTGAGCTCTCTTGCTGGCCTGGTATCAGTCTCTCTCACCCCCTTCCCACTTCTAACAAGGAGAAGAAAGAGAGATTAGGGGAATATAGCAGTTTGAGTAAGAATGTCCCCCTTGGGCTCATATATTTCAATGCTTGGCCATTAGGGAGTACCAGTGACTTGAGAGGCAGTGGGAGGTGCTACCTTGTTGGAGGATGTGAGTCTCTGCATTTGAATCCAGAAGAACTCTCAGCTACCTCTCATGTCTGCCCATGTGTTGCCATGTTCCCCAACATGACTATAATGGACTAAACCTCTAAAACTGCAAGCAAGCCCCAGTTAAATGCTTTCTTTTATAAGGGTTGCTGTGGTCATGGGGCCTCTTCACAGCAATAGAGCACTGACTAACATAGGGAGGGTCTGTAACAGAATCCACATTCCCACAGAGCTATTATACACCATTAGCCTTTATGAACGGGAGATGCTCTCTTCAATTTTCCCAAGACTGCCATGTCACCCTGGTTACTGCTAAGGCTGGGTGCCCGGTAGAATGACACCATAGTCTAGAGGCAAGCCATCCTAAAGTGTGCATAGCTTTTCTCCTATGCATGATGGACAGGTCCAGAGGACTAGAGAATTGAAAGTAAGGTACCCCTAGCATAAAGGGCCTGGGAAGGCACTGTAGACATAGCACAGAGATACACCAACAATGACCTGGGAATCAGACATAGCCTGATCACCTAATCAGAGGATTTTTAATTTTAGATTTAATCTTCTGCAAAATATTCCATAGTATAAGCAAAACAGAAGCATCAATCCTGTATTACAAACATCCTAAAGACCACAACATGTTAAATGCACTTGAAAATAAGACACACTTTGACATACTGATACTTCCCTGAACTCTAAGAGAAAGTCATCTTGCACATACATGTTAGGAATGTCTTTTCCCTTATGGGGAGCTTTGGTGGTTTGAATTAGAAAGGCCCTCACAAGCTCATATATCTGAATGCTTGTTCCAGAGTTGGTGAGCTGCTTAGGTGAAGATTATGAGGTGCGTGTCTGTGTCTGTCTGTCTCTCTCTCTCTCTCCCCCCTCCCTCCCTAAGAAAAATAACTAACTAAGATGGGGGCTAAGAAGAAAGTTAATTCAGAGCTTACTAAGTATTCGATACTAGAAAGAGGGGAACATGAAATGCTTTATCATAAGCATGGAAGGTAAGAAGAGGAGAGAAACCGGCCCCCACTCATAGTCCCTCCTCCCCAACAAACTGATAATCATCTCGCATATACCAGAAGCCGTGGAATTAACATTAAATAAACTTACAACTGGGCATTGTGGCTCATGGCTATAACCTCAGCACTAAGGAGACTGAAGCAGAAAGCTTGGGCTTTCGGACCAGCATGTGGTACACAGTGTGACCCAGTCTCAAGTCCAAAGCTGCTCATGACACATCACAAATTATATTTCAAGATGCAGAAGAGGGTACTAAGGATAAAGCAGAAGTGTAAAGAAGTTTAAGTAATACTTTTCTTTTTTCTTTTTCTTTTTTCTTCTTTTTGCTGCCTTTAGTTTACCCACATAGATTACCATGAAAACCTGCTTCAAAACAGCAAAGAGAGCAAGCCACAGAAGGAAGGTGGCAGGGAGGCAATGCCCGGTCTAAAGACTGTTTGCTGTACAGTAGGGTAAATGGACAATTCAGGAGGTGGATGCATTTTTCTGTGCCCCCAAAATTTGCTATTATCTCATATACAAGTTTCAAAACTTTATAGCAATGTTGTCTCTAGATTCGTTTGGAAATATAAGAGTGCAATTTGTGTAAAGTCCTGAGATAATAACTCTGTTATTTACCATTTTCTAGAAATAGAAGTTTCTAGAAATATGGATTTGAACAAAAAGGAGAGAACACTACCACACAATAAGTAGTGATGGTCTCCAAGTTCTCTTAAATTTGTACAGCATTGACAGTCTTCATAATCCCAAGTGGGGAGAAGAAAAACTTATACTTTTCACTGCCTCTCATTAACTAAGAAGCCACAGCTAAAAATAAAAGCTGAAGAAACTCCAAATGGAAGTTTTTATGGGGCACATTAAATTATTCTCTATCAACTGCAAATCTTTAAAGTTGCAGAATATTACTTTAAAGCTACTGACTCCCCCCCTTCCCTGCAGAGTACATAGTAATTTTCCTTAAAGGGGGAGGGGCTTGTGCTTTCAATCCAATCTACACGAGGAAAGGAAAGGATGGCTCCCACTGTAGAAAGGAAGGCTCCACTCCTACAAAACCATGTACATAATGAATGCACACTTTCTCTTCTTCCTAGGCCAATTATAAACTGAGAAAGGACCAACACTGGTGTTAAATACTGGTATGTGCCAATCATTTTACAGTTGTTCACTAACCCAGCATGTGAAAGTCAAACACAGATCTGAAGACTACAGTAGGAAATGTACTAGAAAGAACTTGCTTGCTGTGTTCAATGTTCACTTAAACGCAGGCACACATGCGTGGCTGTCTCTTGGCACAGGATTGCCACATTAACATTCAAGATAAACTTCTAATCTAGTAAATATGAATCTGGCTTTCCACAAAGGAATACCTCCAACTTGATAACGTTTATAAATATTATGTACTTATAGGTCTCAGTACAATCACCTTCTCTTGCTGTTTTGGTCAACTTAATGTGCCCTTTTGTTTTAAAATCTACAATATGCACATGGCAGAGGGTCAACTTTCGATTCACATTCATAGATATGTTGTCCATGTAATGATTCTTATTACTTTCTTCATTAAGCATCAAGGTTACAAAAGTAAATACACTGTGTACCAACCTAAGGCCAAAATAGTCACATGTAACACAGGACAGTTTCCAAATATGGCCACTACTTGCAATGTTGTAAATATTTACAATATTTGCAATATTTCGAACCTAAGATGTTGAAGCTAGAGAGATGGCTCAATAATTAAGAGCAGTTACTGCTCCTGCAGTTCCTAGCATCCACGCAAAGATACTAACTGGTCTCTTCAAGCACCTGTACTCTCCTGCACCCACACATACACAAAACTGAAATATTAAAGAATAAGATTGTAATTAGATCCATTTATATTAAAACAAAAGCGTCAAGGCTAGAATGTATAGCTCAATGCTAGAGAGACCTTGTACCTAACATATGCAAGGCTCTCGTTTCAATCACTCGTACCAAAAATAAATAAATACTAAAATAAACTGAAGAAGTCAGTGCAGTTCTCCATCAGAGTTAAGAATTTCAGATTAGACAGTGAGATATCTCAGCAGGCACTTGCTAAAGAATCTGACAGTCTGAGGGCCAAGGACAACTGTAGGCAGTTACAAATTTATTTCTTAGAGTTTTGGTGACCTCTGATGAATTTTAACCTTAGTAATTTCTCCTATATAAAGTATAATTCATTATTTCTTTTTTTTTAAAAAATCATATTTTTAAAGAAGTTAAGCAGTGGATTAAAAAAAAAACAACTCAAAACTGTCAGGCTGGGTGTGGTAGTACATGACTATAAGCCTGGCCCTCTGGAAGTATGGCAGAAAACAAAACCTTCAAGGCCAGTTGAAACTGCAAAGCAAGCCTGAGCTACACTGTTAGATCCTAATGGGGGGGGAGANGGAGGGAGGGAGGGAGGAAGGAAGGAGTCAAGTTACTACACAAAACAAGATATTGCTATGGGGTGGGGGGGTATGCCCACACAAGTGCATACACACAAGTATATGAACTGTGCCTACAGATTAGGATGTATTTCCTTCACTTACTCAAAAGAACATTTTTACTTACTAGCAAGCAGACCATTTATCATCTATCAAATGCCATGTTCCGAGTACAAAATATTTAAGCCACTATAAGCACGCACCATCAATTACTTGAGGAAAAAAGATCCTTTAACATAAAAATATTTACATAGGTAGCCAAATCAGAACACTTTATTACTAAACAGCTAACAGAGAGAGCTGGATGGTGTCTTAAGAAGCAGACCCAACAGACGCTATGTAAGAATTAAAAACCATAGTACATAGTGGACATTATTGCTCAATTTAGTATAGTAGTTAACAGGGGGGTCTCAGAAGGGTCAGCAAATTGTCAGTAAGCTGTGATTAAGACTACACACCTGGTACTCTTAAAGTCACTCAGGAGATTAGGCCGTTTTAGAGAGTTAAAGCAAGAATTAAGATTAACTCTCGAGATAAACTAGCTTGAACCATCCCACGCTGAGGAAATTACTTCATATAGTTTGATGAAACAATTATCTACAAGGCTGTCTAACCAACAAGATTTGGGGAAACGAGCCTGGGCACAACGAATGCACACTAAAGATGGAGATGCCAAGGTGTGGGTAGTGATGGCAACAGGGAGGCTGGGCCAGTTAGCTAGGGAGAAACATAGAAGGAAGGCTAATCGTCCTGATGCTTTTGAATATCAAGCTCTTCTGTTTTTCTACCTCAACTCTTCACTGAACTCTCTCATGCCCTTTCTTATCTGAGAACTCAGCTGAGTTCCCAGATAGACTAAAATACTAATCGAGCCAAAGAAGGAAAGCACCCCTCATCTAGACAATCAAACTCAAAACCTCATAGTCATAAAATACAGAGAAATCGTTCCATAGCTGTAAAAGGTAGCTGACCTTTGTTCTCTCAAGAGACAGACTTGCCCTTCTTCTAGTTGATTCATCGGGCATAATTACTTTTGTTTCATCTCTTAAACTATAGTTCAATAAAACAGAAATAGCTGGTAAACATGACATGAAATACTCAAAGTGCCAAGAAGAAAAAACAGCAAGATCTTCATTCCCAATATGGGAGCTCTTAGAGTAACTACGTGCATGACTATGGCCCCTAAGCTGAAGAAATACAGAGCACCCTGATTAATACTTAAATGACAGATCACAGACCGTGGGAGATGCAGCTTCCAAATGGGCTTTAGTCACAGAAAAATTAGATTGCTTCAAATATCAAGATCTTTGAAGAACTTAGACATCCTCATTTGATCAAATAGGTAAATCTCATAAGACAGAGGGCAACATGCTGTGTAGTCAAGATGACTCAGACAAGGAGTCCCTACTTACTTTCTAGCAAAGAACAGAACACATAAATAGAACGACAACACAGGATGCAAGCTGGAGTGTGAAAGGGATGATGTCAGGGTGACATGGGGAAACCCATGATGACAGCTCCCAACAGACAGAACAAGTGCATGTACTGAAGGCTATGTGCTATGCAGACACTGAGAGAAACAATAAATGGGACCTCCTGAAACTGAGAAGCTTCTGTA
>LOEQ01000937.1:133137-146333 GCA_001685075.1 Bramus lutescens | reverse complement strand
ACAGAGGGCTGATCTCCAAAATATACAAAGAACTCAAGAAATTGGTTATCAAAAGAGCAAATAATCTAATAAAAAAATGAGTACAGACCTAAAGAGAGAACTCTCAACAGAGGAATCTAAAATGGCTGAAAGACACTAAAGGAAATGCTCAACATCCTTAGTCATCAGAGAAATGCACATCAAAACAACTCTGAGATTCTATCTTACACCTGTAAGAATGGCCAAGGTCAAAAACACTGAAGACAACTTATGCTGGAGAGGTTGTGGGGTAAAGCGAACACTTCTGCATTGCTGGTGGGAATGCAAGCTGGTACAGCCACTTTGGATTAGTATAGCAATTTCCCAGAAAATTAGGAAACAACCTACCTCAAGATCCAGCAATACTACTTTAGAGTATATATCCAAAGGATGTTCAGTTGTACCACAAGGACATGTGCTCAACTATGTTCATAGCAGCATTGTTTGTCATAGTCAGAACTTGGAAACAACATAAATGCCCCTCAACTGAAGAATAGATGAGGAAAATATGGTATTTTACACAATGGAGTACTACACAGCAGAAAAAACTAATGGTATCTTGCAATTTGCAGGCAAATGGATAGATCTAGAAAACATCATACTGAGGGTGGTAACCCAGACCCAGAAAGATAAATATCATATGTAGTTACTCAAAGTGGCTTTTAGACATAAAGCAAAGAAAAGCTAACCTATAATTCACAATCCCAGAAAACCTAGATAACAAAGAGGACCCTAACCTAAGAGAGACATACATGGCTCTAATGTACATGTGAAGTAAAAAAAAAAAAAAGACAAGATCTCCTGAGTAAATTAGGAGCATGGGGACCATGGGAGAGGATTTAAGGGGAGGGGAAAGAAAAGGAAAAGATATATATCTCAATAAAAACAATTAAAAAATTTTTTAAAAGGCTATGTGCTATGCAATGTTCAAACAGGGTGGAGTCTACATGGATTCGTTTATTAAATAATTGCCTACCATGTTTCAGACACTGGGTTGCACAGAGTGCAAACATAAACAAGACAAGCGTGCAGGGAATGTACTGGGAGACACAGCTATTAAACAAGCCAAAGGTCACTTTCTGTCTTCACTATGTTCCATGGCCATGAAGAAAACCAGGATGCTACAGAAATAATCATAAGAAGAAAGCCTCTCTGGAGAAGTGACATTTAAACTGAGACCTAACAATGAGAAAATTCTTAGCTATACTTGGTCTCTGGGGACACAGCATGGTACCACCATGGGAAGGGGTGAGATGAACCATGAGCCCTGAGCAATCTATTCCAAGATTGGCCACACGCAGTGTGTTAGTTCTATAGACAGAACTGTTGCGATTACAGAAAGTTAAACTAGGAAGCCTGAATACTATCCATGCCTGGCCACTCCTTTGCTCAAATGAGGGAAAGAAGCCTAGAGACTGGATCAGTGGCACTTAAGTAGGTGCAGGCAGAGGATGGTCCCAGCCTGTCACACCTATTACATCCAGCTGTCAATTAGCTTTTTAATCAGATAATTCACTTGAAAAGATGGAGCTCAGGAAGTAGGTAAAGAATAAGTAGCACTTAATATCTTCCGGTTAAATAAGCAGATTAGGTGCCAAGCACTTTACTAGACTGTACAAA
Source organism: Bramus lutescens (assembly GCA_001685075.1). NCBI lineage: Eukaryota > Metazoa > Chordata > Mammalia > Rodentia > Cricetidae > Bramus > Bramus lutescens. The sequence goes on along the minus strand of LOEQ01000937.1, from coordinate 144,695 downwards.
AAACAATTTCCGCACCGTTGAGGTAAAGTAAGAAATGTAGTAAGTTTTTTCACTAAAGAAAATACATTCAGTTTCTCTTCTGATGTTGCACACATCCTTTTTGGGTGTCTCACTAGCTAGGAAATCATGGTGAAAGTAGAGAGTGTGTCAAATTATTTTAAATGCTTTTCCCTGGAGAAACAGAATTGGCAAACATCCCCCAGTGCCATTGTGGACAGACACACTGTTGTGTCTTACTGTACCTGCCTCAGTGACAGGAACATGGGAAACTGTTACTAAGGGCTGGGAATGAAGAAAGCCAGCAATGGGGTTAGCAGATGAACACTAAACACAGGAAGTCAGGAATATGCTCCTATCTAACTGAACAACCACAAAATAAGAAGGCCCATGCATAGAATGAAATATGCTATGAATTTTTCATGAATTCTGTCCTAGGGGACCAGAAAACAGACTTAGGGTCTTTAAATTACAATCGCCCTTAAAAATCAAATATTCTCAAACATTAACCTTTAATCACACGTTTTCCCAAACACTGCATTGTATTTTGCATGAGTAGTCAAAACAAGAGAGAAATTTCATGAAGCCACAGCCACTCATCCCCAGTTTTTCTTCTCCCCCAACTCCTATTCCCAGATACCAATCAGGTATAACACAGAGCAATGGAACTATTCAGCCAGTGGCAAGCTTCTGAAGGCCTGGGTCAATCTGTATATATGCATTTCTGAAGCACTGACCACTGCCAGTCTGAGCTAAACAATGGGTCCAAAGGGAAAAGGCTACAGAGAAGAGAGATGCAAACAGTCCCAGAGTTTATGAAGTCCTCAGATCAGGTGAGGAGACTGGGTCCCACTCCCTGAGGAGTAAGAATTCCAGACTTTAATGTGCCCTTGATGGCCACAGATGAGGTCACCCAAGATGCTGATTGATCAACTGGAACCCAACTGGCTGGTCCTCACTGATGCTGCACTCTATTTTAGACACCTACTGTCACAAGCTCCATGTTCTTGAGAGATTTCTAAACCTTTCCAAGGACATCAGAAACTGTTTCTGTACCTGAGCATTTATCTCTGTTACTGAAGAAAAGTCACCTACCAAAAGAACGCAGTCAAAGCCCATATCACATGCACTTTGAGAAAAGTAGTTTAACAACAAAATTGTATTATACATCAAGAAAGTCAAGGGGACTATGAGAAAATTAAAATCTTGATACCTCATTTTATCAAAATGATATAATCAGTCAAGACTTAACTTACACTGAGAGAAGCAATATACTTCAGACTACTCGAGGCAAAACCCTCTGGTGAATACTGATTTCTTATAAGACAAGAATGACTTCTAAATGCACATGGCCCCTGAGCTTTGGATGATGATGACAACCCAAAACTGGACTATCAAAAGAATAACAATGGATATTTTGAGAGACAATCTCTTTTACTGTTTTAAAAAAAAAAACCCACACTTCTGTCAGGCACTGGTAGTGCATGCCTTTAATCCCAGCATTTAGGAAGCAAAGGTAAGTGAATCTCAGTAAGTTTAAGACCAGCCTAGTCTACAAAGTGAGTTCCAGGACAACCAAGACTGTTACACAGAGAAACCCTCTCTCGAAAAACAAAAAACAAATAAAATAAAATATATATTAAAAAACACTTCAATAACAATCCACCTTCTAAAAATTAAAAGACAGCTGTTTGAACTGGAGTCAATAAACACAATGTATCATTCGGAAGGTGACCCTTAATCCATCAGAAATGGGGAGAAAAAGAATTAGCCTGCAAAATAAACACAGGGCAAGATACTAAGACAAAAAAATAAAACAACAAAACTCCTAAGATGTTAACTATTACAAGAGTGTATAAGAGACAATGTGTAGCGTGTTCACAACAGAGACTCTAGTGGGTGAAGACAGGAGACAGAGTGAAAGAGGGGAAAGAAGTTTAGGGGTACGTATTTTATAAACCTAAGCCACTGAAATTCCAAAATGACACCCACATAACCCTTTTACCTTCCCATTAAAAAATGTTTAGAAGCGATTTCTCTTATTCTCTTCAGAAGCTTTCACTTTATGTCTAGTAAATTTTAAAAGATAAATTACATTTTTACTTCAGTATATAATGGAAGCAAACACCACTAAGGCCCTTGAACCTGTAAATAAATTTTAATGAGAAAGACACGTATTCAAATGTGGGTAAAGGATGATAGATGGGCAATATCAGAACACAAGGACATTTGGAAATGGAGACAATATTGGATGGGGCAAGGCTCTTCGTGGTTTAAGCCAAGATGTATCAAGCAGTGTGCTAAGCCCCTTTAGAAAGCATTAGCCTCATTGGATACTAAGAAGTGAATGAGATGGATTGCTTTAACCCTATTTTTCAAATGAAGAAATGGGCTTACAAAAGATTGACTTACTCAGAAGTGCAAAAGACTGCTTATTCAAACCTATCAGACCCCCAGTTATATGTTCATCGTGTTATTATTAGCAAAGCAGTTATAGTAAGCAGTGCCTATTTTATCCCAGAAAAAATAAGTTAAAATCTCTTAAAGGACTGGACACTGTTACATACATTCAACTGGACTGCATGCAGTCAAGGATGAGAGCCACTGGGAAAAGCCTTCATGGGTCATGGGAACCAATGACTGTGCAAGGTATCAGGTTCTGAGGACTAAGCAAGACTGTGAGAGCATCACTGAGCCTGAATGTGGTTCCACATGCCTGGAACACAAGTGTTGTATAGTATTTTACTCTATTGGCTTTTTGAGGGGTCCACCACCAGCTCCCAAATAATCACATGAAGACTTAGTTTAGGTTATGAATGCCTGGCCTTAGTTTGGCTTGTTTCTTGCCTGCTTTTAACTTAAATTATGCCCATCACCTTTTGCCTCGGGGCTTTTTTCTTACTTCTGTAGGTCTTATTTTCCTTCTTACTCCATGGCTGGCTGGGCTGGTCCCTAGTTTACTCCTCTCCTTGTTCTCTGTTCTCCCAGATTTCCCCTTGTTTATACTCTCTGCCGGCTAGTGTGGCCTGGCCTTGCTCCTGCCTTGCTGTCAGCTGTTCAACTCTTTAGGACCACCAGGTGTTTTAGAGGCACAGTAACACAGCTTTACAGAGTTAAACAAATGCAGAGTAAACAAAAGTCACACACCTGAAAATAATATTCCCCAACCCTCCTGCACTCAGCTCCTTACAGGAGGAGTAAATGTATGATACCAGCATGGGCGCAATACAGCAAGACTCTGTCTCAAATATACACACAAGCTCAACAAAAACTATCAGAAAAGGAGTTGCTGCAACAGAATTGAGAGCAAATGCAACACATGTTTGACTACAAAGCTTGATCCAAAGCACTAATTAGGGGCTGATAAGATGACTCAGTGGGTAAAACATTGTCATGGAAGCCCTAATTTCGTAGAGGTTGTCCTCTGACCTCCACAGATATGATGTGGTACACGTGTTGAATGTACATACAAACAAAAAAGCAGGAATTACAAAGTCAGAAAAGTAGACTGGAATCAGCCCACTGGAGAGCCTGCACTTTTAATAGCACTATATAGTATGTACTGTAGGGACAAAGAGAGCATAAAATGGTCATTAACTGATGTGACAAGTGGTATATAAATTATAGGAGGAAAAGGAAAAATTAACAGTTGACTACTCTAAAGCCAACGGGTGGTGATGCAAACCAATGAGAGGGGAGAAGCCACACAGGCCTTGAGGAGCAATCAAATGCAGAACAGCGGTCACAACCATGGCTCAGGTGTGCGGTGGTGCTGTCATCTTTAGTAACCAGAAGGGAAAAAAATGAAACAATCCACATAAAACATACAAAGAGCTTCTATATTATAACAGAGCACAATACAAGAAAATAGCCCCCTAATTCTTTTCAGCTTACAATTCGAGCCCTGGTGGGTCTATGGGTTCAGCAACTGTAGAAGCACAGCCTGGTTCCGATTGGTTTCTTGGTGTAGCAGCATAGTCCAGTGCAAGATGCAAGATGCAGCCATATGAAATAGAAAGGCTCCCTAAAAGGTCACTTGGAACGTACTTTACCACAACCAAAACCATCATCTCATAAACACTTTCTCTGCAGAGCTCTGGCTGTCATGGAACTTGCTATATTGACCAGGCTAGCCTAGAACTCACAGAGACCTGTGGCTTCTACTGAAATTAAAGACATAGACCACCATGCCCAGCTGAAGTTGTTCCTTTAAACCACTTTTGGGTGCACAGACGCTTGTACTCTGAGGTCAAAGGTACAACATTGCTAGAGCATATGTTCTAATGCCAGAAAACAGAGAACATCTATCACACCATAACACATCTACAACACATTAAGACAAGTGGCAGCTGCAGATCAGGGTTTTCCAAAGTCTTTCTGCAAAGGACACACTTTCCCCTGACAACATTTTTTGGCTAGAGAAGTGTTCTGAATGATGTCATGGATCCAGTTCCTGCTTACTTGTTTGGGACAGGAAACAAAATAGATCTCACAGAGATAAGGAATGCCAGTCCAAGATCACTGAGGGGTTCTTTAAATAATCTTTTGAGGCTCTAAAGGGGTAAGAGAGATGGACGCAAAAATATCCAGAAACAGAAGCTTGGATAAAATGACAGGGGGTATTTTTGCCAAGCCATCTGAATCATTCTCAGGGACCCACATACATCTATATGCCTAGCAGGTAAAACAAGAATACTTCTGCACTTTGAAAGGATTTTCTGCTTAGGATTAATTAAAGGCACATCAGCTGCTCTGGGAATTCACTTTGAACCAAAAAGGAGGTCACACTAAAACATGACTGACGGAACTAGAATGAAATATGTTATCTCACCTCACAAACAACCTATGGACTCGTTTTTTATTTAAAAAGGGGGGGCTGCCAGTCCCACTGCTGTACGTCAGAAGAAGAAAGGATGTTCTTAAAGGAACAGGCAAGCAGCCATTAACTAGATTGGGACCAATAACTATAAACTAATTAGCTATCAAAAGTGGATAGGAGCCAGAGGTATGATTTTGTGTTTTAAATATGAGTGTTATAGATACAAGGATTCCACTGCTGGCTTTCCCTTCAGTTTGAAAACCGGAGCCCTATTAATGGAGTCATGTTTTCAGATACATGATCTAGGTAGGTACACTGAGCAAGATAACACAAAACACTGTACCCTTGCGTGTCAGCATTTCCAACATGAACAGCACAGGTTCCATGCCCAGCCCCTCAGCAAGGCAGACACACCTGAAGACATTCTGTAAAAACACTGCCAAGCCCCTCTGCTCACCTGTGACAAAGCAAGGTGCCTTGTAACAGTACGTTCTGTTAAAGTGTGGGCATGACTTTCAAAGACGTTTCTAGCAAGAGGTCACACTATAAAATCGAGAGAGTTAAAGAAATCAATTGTATATTAATTGCCAAAACACAATTCTAAATGGCAGAGTTGGTCAGAAACTGTTTTACAGACTGAAAAACCAACCAACCAACCAACAAAAAAAAAACACCTGCGGGTTGGAAATACTCAACTGTTGGGTGGAAGTGAAAAGCCCTGAGCAACTGTGAACATTCAAAAGCATTTGTCTTTGAGACGAAAGATCAGAGACCAAAAGCAGGGGAAACGGGCTCATTTCTCTTCATTTCTAGAAGAATTAAAATATTCGTATTTAGATGAACTGTATTTTGCAAAATTCCTATGCAGAAGCCTTGGGCTCCAAGTTGATTATATATGTGCAGACACTTTTAAAAGAACAGGGTAATTATGTTAGGTCACACAAAAGAAGAAAGAGGAAGCCCCAGATACTGTTTTACACACACACACACACACACACACACACGAGACACGGCGAGAAGACAACCTCTATTCACTACCAGTGCCCAGCACTTGATTTTGGCCTTCCACCCTCTACAACTATAGTACGATGAACTTTTTATGGTTTAACTAACCTAACCATTGGTATTCTGTTATGGAAGCCGAAGCTGACCAATATATCCCCCAAACCAATCCTCTCTTAGTTGCCTTTTGCTTTCCGCTGACTCCGGATTGAGAAGATATTACTCCTCTATACCCCTAGCCACCCCGCCCTTTACCCACTTCCTCATTCCAGTGTATATGTACTACCTACCTTTCAATATCTCCATAAACGCCTCATGTTATCACTACTTAAAAGCACTAAAGGTACACATGTACGTATACATTCAAGGGCTTTTTTTAATATTTTAAAGATTTCTTAAATGTGTATGTTTGTGTACCACATGAATGCCTGGCACCTGTGGAGGCCAGAAGAGGTCACTGGATCACCTGGAATTTGAGGTACAGATGATTGTGAGCCATCATGTGGGTACTGGGAACCAAACCTGGGTCCTCTGAAAAAGTAGCCGAACCAACTTTCCAGTCACAAAAGGGGCTTTTCCATTCTATCTTACCCACCCTAGTATTTTCCTCCCAATGTCTCATGCACAAACCCTAAACAGGTCAAAATGGCCCATAACCATCCTATTGACATCCCTTGATTTTCTCCCTCCCTTGCTCCTATTCTCCTTGGCACATGATTTAGAATGACCACTCTGCTTACTTCCTTCATGCGTGGTGGATGGAAAAGGGGAGTGTTACGCTATGACAAGGGGCCATGGCAAAATACCCAGTGCTTCTCTGCGCACTGATGACTTGATTCAAATAAGCTCTGCTCTGACCAAATCATACTGCCCCATGCTTACAGATGAACAGAAGCCATGAGTTGTCTGGTATAAAAGAACTTATACAATACCATAGAAATCATAAATCTCATAGCATATCCCTGAGTTCTGAGAGGGGGGAGGAGAAAAGTCAGGAGGGTTTGGCTGACTTTTGAAAAAAGACCATGTGCTATACCTTATACCTTAGGGAAAAGAATGTCAACTTAAGTCGGCACAGAAAATTTTCAGCTCCATGTTTCACAGAAAACTGGAGAGATGTGGCCTTAATCAAATGCAAAGGACTTCACAGGCTTTTGTCATTCCCTAAGCCCATCCTAAGTTATGCATAGGGTTTGGAGGCCATGGGAGGAACCCACAGCTTTGCTCCTCAAACTCTGCTTTCTTTCCAAACCTATCACCTCAATCCCAGCAATAAAACTTTCAACTGACAGTCTGATTTTTCCAAAGTCCAACTATTCCTTCCCCATCAGTCCTACAAAGAAAGAAACAACAAGCCTCTCCTACCCTCCGGTAACTGAGCTTCATAACCTATACTGGGTTCCTATTGACTTCCATCACATGTCAGCAAGACACAGTAAAACACCAATAATACCCTACACCAGACCTACATATTTACTCCATGTGGTAGCAAGACACAGTAGGACACTACTGCTTCCAGCAAGCAACACCTGGCTCTCAGTTTTACAAACAAGCTGACAAAACAGCCTCGAACCACCCTCCGGACATTGCTTCAAACTTTTATAAATGCTTTCTCCAGCCTACATCTTCTCCCTATTAGTTCCCATGCATATTTATACCCACCATTCAAACAAGTACTGCAAGAGGTCTTTCCATGCACTGTGGCAACTGGACACCTGTAAGATACTGCCAATGAATTCACTTCCGTGATAGTGTCTATGCAGAGACACAACCAGGTATACAGGGTTGAATTCTAGAAGAGCCTTAATTCCAACCAAAATAAAAATGTACTCTCATCAGTAGCACCCAGCATGCAAGTTGTCCGATGTATGTACTGGAAATATGACAGGATAGACGATGATCTACATCATCTAGCAGATCTACATCAGGGCTCAGAATCTGGCACATGCCGATAGATAACATTCAGAGACTTTAGTGACTATTTCCTAGAACACTAAGTGCCCAAGAGGGCTGGGCCATCAGCTTACCATCAAGAGGGGGAAAGAACCACCCACTTCTATGACAGATTGATTGCTAAACACATGTACAGCAGGCCTTGAGGGAGAAAAAGGCAAGCTGTCCTGCCAGAGTTCCTAAAAGCTTCTGAGGACAGTGAATTTTAAGGGGTAAAAAGATGGATTCTAATGGACACTAGATAGCCCTTTTCCCTCAAACTTAAGGCTGAATAATGTGCTTTTAGTCTGAAAATTTCCTAGAATTCTAAAATATCAGCCACCTTTAAATAAGAACATTAGTCATAAAAGAGTAATTACTAATATTGCAAAAAGCGTGTACGGGCAAAGTCTACTGTTCAAGAAAATAATTTTTAAATCAATGCAGTTAAACACAATGTAATCTTGTCAGAGCCGATACACCACACCACCTACTCACTCCCTCAAATCTAGGAAACAGCCCTGACCAATGGAATACAAACAAGCCAAAGGAGGCTTTAACCTTCTCATCAGTCATTTCAATGACAGAAAGCAGTGCTGTATTTGGTCAGTGTACATAGCTCCAGAAAACTGGAAAGCTCCAAAGATTAATACTTCTCTTAACCACATCTCACTGTTTTACATAAAAATACACACACAACTATGCACACCTGTTACAAATCAAGTATCAAACTGCCGGAATAAAACTGGTGTGTTTAGATTATATAACATTTCTAAGCAGTATGTTAAAAGACAACAATGAAAACCACCACCCCTGTGGTCATCATTGACATGTATTAAGTGGTTTGTTTCTTTATATTTTATAGTAATATTTTCTAAGAGCACAAAATCCTGACAATTATAAGAAGTGTTTTAAGAACTGGAAATAAAAAAAGCAGAATCATTAATTATCACATAAAATAGCCCTAAAAAGACCAGTACAGCTTGTAGCCAAGATGCAACTAAGTTTTTGGATTAAACAAAATTTAAAATCTCTAGATTCCTCCTGCTGAAGAATATTCCTTTTCATTACAAACCTGAGACAAAAACAAGGCGTTTAATAGCAATGTGTTTTCTCCCAGAAAGTTGATTTATTGTTATTTAGTGTTTCCAAGAAAGTATTTCCAAGAGTTAAGTGATTGTTTCAATATCGACTCCTCTTCACAGCCTGCTCTGTGGTGTTTACCACCTCCTTACAAACTGGGAAAACACTGAAAAGGACGCATAAATGACTTCCTTCATCTCAACATGCCCCCCACCCCACCCCACGCACACAACAGACTTTGGAATATCACACAAAAGCAAAGTACCTATTTAGTTCTCGGATTCTCTACTGTGCCTCATTTTAAAGGGCACCAAAACTGAAGAGTAAATCAACCCAGCTAACTAAGGAAGGAGATACCCAAAAGCCAAACATCAAATGACAAATGTCCTACGTTCTACTCTTAAACACAGGATTACAGTGTTGATCAAGGCCATCACGTAACTATGCTTCCACCCAGGGCTTTCACAAGCTTATTTAAGTTCCTGCTATTTACAAACATGGATGCTTATTCCATATAAAAGCTCTTAGTTCCATAAGCGCTGGGTAACTTGCTACCTCCATTTGAAAAGCCTCTTCCTCACAATTACCATCCATTTGAAGAGTGATTTGACCCACACTCCGTCCTTTGAGACATTACATAAAAGGACTCTCACCTACTCAAAAATCAATCTTTTCAATTAGATGAAAACTTAATGAAAGCTGAGATCATCCTGATGAAAGCAAAGTACTGCCAAAAGGCAAAAACAGCTTCACACTCTAATGGTAAACCCACAAAGTTGCCAGATTACGATTCTGCTGCTTAGTCACTGTGGCTTCCAGATGTGTGAATATTATATAGGCAGGCAGTGACTTGCCATAAGGGACCCAGCATGCCCCAATACTGACAATATCAAATAAATACCAACAGAATTGGTTACCTGCACAGAAGCTATTTATCTTAGCCCTGTAACTGAGCCTCTCCACAACAGAGTCCTATCCCAAGCACACAAGGGAGATTCTAGCACACTTGCCTGTGCCTTTAGTATAGAGTACATGACAGACAAACCTAGTCCCCATGATCATGTGATTCAAAAATGAATTTTGGCTTAACTTATCTCACATCCACTTTAACAGCAATTGCCACATGGTCAATGGTATGAAGTCACTGGAGCGGTGGCTGGTGATAACAAAAGGGTACAGGGACAAAAGTCTGAAAAGCTGGTTTATGTCCAGTCCAACCCACAAATAGGACATGGTAGACAATTTAGCCAAGTGGAAACGGACTGAATTACCCTCACCTTCACCTTCAATATTCTGATATGTACAACAGTTTCCATCTGCCCAGGCAAGTCCTGAGCAGCTAACAATAACAAAAGTACTAAGAATATTCAATAAAAATGAACCAAAATCTATAATGGAATTTACTTTTCATTTAATGCCAAAAAGTGAATATAAATCCCTTTGTTAGGAAAACAAATCATAAATGTTTTCCAAAAATTGCAAAAAAAAGTATTAATTTGCCAGGTGGTGGTGTCCCAAAACACACGCCTGTAGTCCCAGCACTTGGGAGGCGGAGGCAGGGGATCTCTGTTAGTTTGAGGCCAGCCTGGTCTACAAATCAAGTTCTAGGACAGCCAGGGTTGTTACACAAAGAAATACTGTCTCGCAAAAACAACAAAAACTAACAATTTTCTAAAACTTTTCAGGTCATAAACCATAATCATCCTGTAAATAAATGCATGCTCACTAGGAGCAATAAAACAAACACAACCACATACAGCAATGTCATTGATTACAAAACACATACAACACACACTTATATGTCCCTCAAAAACTACTGGGAATTTAAAATTTGAGGCTGGAAAGATAGCTTAGGTACAAAAAACAATTGCTGGTCTTCCAGAGGACCTGAGTTCCTAGCACCCCCAACTACTTATGCCTCCAGCCCTAGGGGATCCAATACCCTCTTCTGGCCTCCACAAGTACTGAACTCATGAATGCAGACTCACACAAAGACTCTCTCACATACAATCATAATTTTAAAAAGTTAAGTATTCTAAATAAAAACAGGGTGCTGGAGTGAGGAGAGCTTGATAATAACAAAAGTAAGAGGTAGAGAAAGAGAAGACAGGAAAAAAATCACAAGTTAGGGCTGGCATAACAAAAACTAGACTGATCACAAAGCATGAGGTAAAAACTGATTGGCTTACTAAAGGGAAATTTACCTAGTTCATAAACTATTGTGTCTAATCAACAATTGGGGAACTGTGAATGCCTGCAAGTGTTTGAAATTGCTCTGCAGGCAACAGGGAGCCGCTGAAAGCTTCAGGCAAGGAGGATGAGCAAGCAGCCTGTGTCTCCTGTAATTACTGCAAGGTCGTATTTGTCTTAGGAGATAACTCATAAGTCTAGTGCCCAAAGCTACAAAAGCACAATAGCATTAATTAATCTACAATTAAAATACAGTACTGGGGCAGAGGAAATTCTAGACAAGTGCCAAGCTGGTACACCAGAACTCAACAAGACTCATGCATCCTGGCTCTAGCTCCATCATGACTAGACCTTTAGACCTGTAATGCAGGCTCCCATGCTGCAGGCAGCTGCTCATCTGCACACGGGAAAATATCTGTAAGGGAGGGAGAACATGCAGGCAGGTTGCTTAGGATGAAAATATTAGGACAGACTTTGACTCCATTCTCAAATTCTCCGGTACAATGAAAAAGCCTTCAAATAATGCTGACTCCAG
>LOEQ01000937.1:109560-127514 GCA_001685075.1 Bramus lutescens | reverse complement strand
GGTAAGGATCAGGACTATGGATGGCTCACTAATTAACAGCATTGGCTGCTCTTCATGAGGAACCAGGTTGGATTCTCAGCACCTACGAGGTAGCACACACAAGGGGCTCTAACTTCAGTCCAAGGGCATCCAACAGCCTCTACTGGCCTGCTTGGACACTACACCCATGTGGTGCACAGACACATTCCGGCGAACACTTATAAACATAAGACTAAAAATAGAATCTCAAAAGAATTTTTTAAATCAAATGTTTAAGTATGTCAGAGGTGAATCATGCTTCATCTTTACAACAAAATAAAATTCCATTTACATAAATATGCCTCCCAGAAGCACCACTCCCATCCACCAGGTCTCAAGAGCCTTTTCCCAACTATATTAGTAGCTATCTTTAAAAGCCCTACCCATCATCACTCCCTGTCTAGATTCAGCAACATCCACACCCTACTTCTTCTGCACTTCCAAACCTGGACCATCACAAGGTCAACAAACCACACTGTGCACTAATTGAGTCTATATGGGGGGAGGGGGACACGGGGGGGATAAAAATCAATGATCTGTTGACTGCCCTGAACAAGACAAGGAAAATCACCTTCTGAAAATCACCTCCTGAAATAATTTTACCCATTAAGGAATATGTATTGGATACAAAATACCGAATTACAAAGGTAAATGAAAGAATTTAGCTCTATAACTCTTCTAACCTGTACCTGAGATAAGAGTTTTAGGAACAATTTGAGCATTTCAAAGCAAATATAAGCATACATCAGAAAAAAATAACACTTGAACATGCAGACATTGATCTTCCTCAAAGCCTGAACCCCTGATTTTTACATTACCTCAGAATACAAAGCTAAGTCCTAATTAACTCAACTCTGAAACTGTGTTTTGTTATCCCAAATAATTCTCATGATAAAAATATCTTATATAAGAGAATAAAAATATACAAATAAGCTATCATTGTTTCAGTCAGTAATTATGCTTTTTGCTGTTGTTTTGTTTGGAGGGTTTTTTCTTTTTGCTGTTTCTTTTGTTTCATTGCTTTTATTTCTTTGCTTTGTTGTTGTTTTCTTTTTTGAGACAGGGTCTCACTTTCTAGCCCTGGCAACTCACTAGAAAGGCCTCAAACTAAGGGCGATCCACCAGGATCAGCCTTGGAGTGGTGGGACTGAAAGCATCACACCCAGCTTGGTGCATTTTTAAATTATAGGTATTGCTACCAAAAAATTAAAAATGTATCAATAAACAATCTTCTCTCAAGCAGCAACCCACATTTTGAAAAATGAAGTCACGTAGGAAGACCAAGGAAAAGGAGTTCTGACTAAGGAAGGGCAAGTCAGTAAACAGCTGCATCCCTGAAGCCACACTGGTTATTCCTAAGTCACGAGGTAACATGAGACACTCAGCATCGGTTGTAAAGGTGTAAAGCAGTCAACATTGAGGGTATGGGCCCAGCTACCTGTGACAATCTCTCTCCCATGGCCTTGAACTTTCTGAAGTAAGACTTGCACTTTAAGAATCAAGATAGAATGAGCATTCTGCTGGGCTTCCCCAAGTGGGAAATAAACAAATGCTAAGAAAGTTGAACTGATGCCCTATGGAGTCAAGGCTCTAGAAAAATGACAAAATCTCCACTTGGAATTTTAAAATGGAAGTCAAAATGAGGCAAGAGATGATCACATAATTGGAAAACAACAACAACAAAAAAACACAATTAGAAAATTGCTTTGTTAAAAAAAAGTTTTCTGGGCATTCAGATACTTCCTGGGTTGAATACAAACCATGTATGAATAGAAAAAAATCTAGCTAAATCTCTACAAGCGAGGACCAAAACGCCCTAGTGGCTACTAATTAATAGAAAGTCACAAACATCTCTTTCAAGTTTGCAGTTTGCAAGCGTGGATGTTAACAGGAGATATGATTTGCTAAGCTAAATAAAAGCCTTCATTAACAGGAAGTGACAGGATCACAACCCTGCAGCTGATAAACTGCCAACATACCAGAGGTATCTGAGACAGGGCTGCCCATGTAACAGATTACAGCTCTAAAACGAACTGCTTTAGAACACACTGTTCTATGACAGGGCATTCGTATAACATACCAGATGGAGCTGCTGCTATGTGGACAGTGTATGTGCACATGTGTGTGCCTGAGTGTACGCCACAATACAGCCTGGCCTGCCACCTCAGACTCAGTGCTGTTCAGAAAACAGCCCTTTTTCTGACAGCCAGAGAGGTTCACGGAGCTATATTAAATGATTGGCCTAGGGGTCATCCCTGGAGCCAGCTCCATATTCCCGCCAAACACAGCCTCTCTGGTCCAATCCTGGAGCGGCTGATCTTTTTTAATATAGCATAGTTGGAAGCTGGATAAGCCAGTTATGGATTCACGTAAAAAGGCAAAGTTCTGAAGCTGGCACAGAAGCATCACATGAGCTCTGGTGGGTTCAGGTAAACTGTTAACGTTAGCTAGGAAATTACAAGTGGAGAGAGTATGGCTTTAATGATTCCCAGGGATTGAAGAGACGAACAATGCTGCTAACACAAAAGTCATCTTAAAATATTAGCCTACACAGAAACTAGCATTTAATTATTATCATATGGTAACAAATGGTATTCCTTGAAAATACAGATATGCTCAGTAGTTTAAATATCAAGGACTTTATTAACTGTAATTAATCAAATATGTATGTTGTAATGCCAGCTTTACGATAAACAGAATAATAAGGTCGAATATGCCAGTTTTTAAAATTACATGACATATTTACCTTTATGTAACTTTACAGCTTAAATGTATTTATTTAAGAAACAGGAACTGGGGCTGGAGGTAGCTCAGCTGTTAAGAGCCCTAGCTGCTCACCCAGAGGACCTGGATTTAATTCTCAGCACCTACATAGTAGCTGCTAAGAGTCTGTAACTCCACTTACAGATCTAGCCTCTTCTGGCCTCTGCAGACACTGCATATGTGAGGTACAGACATATGTACATGCAGGCAAAACACCCATAGACATAAAATAACAGTATTTCTTAAGTATAATAGGTTCTATGTCCAAAAAAGGAGACTGAGCAAGGTCCGATGTTACAGAACCAGAAATGTGAGTCCTGTTCCACCTTGACTAATGGTCAGAGAGCTTAAGCTTATTTTTGCTCTCTCAAAGTTGTTAACAGGTGTGGCTAAAACAAACAATCCTGACATAGGATTTGGTTAATTAGTATTTTGAGTATAGAGGTGGATCCTCTCCACTTTCACCAAAAGTCAGAGAATTCAAGTCTAGCTCCTTCAAAGATCTGCAGGAGGTTCCAGGGCAAGGCTGCTAAAAGGATCCCTGGTCTATTGCTTATATCATGTTAATGAAGTCTGTTGCTCCCCCCTCCACTTTTGGAGTGAAGTATATAAGCCTGTGGAAAATAAACACAGGTGGATTCGGTATTCAGCATTCGCTGAGTTGCCCTCCTGGTGCTGTTCTGTGTTTCTTTTATTTCTCTTATATCTCTGTTCCTCCTCCACACACCCCTACCCTGGGACGTAGGAACCTGTCAACCTGCCAGAAACCTAGCTATTTCAGGGGCCGAGGCAAGAAGCTCAGGCTCCAAGCAAAAAGTCAGCCTGAGCAACCTAGCCTAGATAACTGGATAAGACTTTATCTCCAAAGAGAAAGGTTAACAGCAAAGAGATGGGGGTGTGGCTCAGAGGTGGAGCACTTGTCTTCTTGTCTAGCATGAGCAAAGCCACAGGTTCAATCCTCAGCACCAAAAGGGGAATTAAATAGGTATAAGGCAGAATTAATGTTAAAACTTTCAATACTGGTGAAGTGGCTGCCCAGGATGTGAGAAGTGTCCTATAAATTCAAACCAATTTAGTCAGTCATTAAAAACAGTACAGAAATCCAAGGCAACTAAAGCTTGCTGCCCCAAGACACTTCCTCACAGACTCCCCAGTTCCCACCTCTGCCTCTCAGGCCACAATCAGAACAACAAATCATTCCTGTCTCTAAAAACTGCAGCATAATACAGGTCAGTGTGCACAATTTCAACAGCTTCTTTCTGCACACCTAAGAAAACAAGCCTGGAATGGAAAAGCTATGATGAAGTAAGAGCCAACTAGAAGAATGTCATATCCATGTTATATCAAACACAGACAACATATACTAAAGAAATCCAAAGTTTTTATCTCCTTTCCTAAGAAACAGGTTAATATTTAAAACAAAAGAAACTGATTTTAACTTCTCCAAGGAAACTAAAAGTGTTTCAGGTAAATATAATGCTATAATAAGCAGACCAGAAAACCACTTTAAGATATCATGCTATACACTTGCTGTGTTGCTTATTCCTAATCTCTAGGGATAAAGAAAGCCAGGAGAAGATTTACTGCCTGATCCTACTGCTTTGTCATTTCTGAATAATCAGAAAATCTCCTATATACATACATAACTCTTTAAGATTCATGAAGTGGACAAACGTCAATCTAGTCATCTTAAGGTAAATGTGCCTCTGGGGCTGTGAGTGAATGGTAAAGAATGTCCTTAATATGTATGAGCCCTGGATTCAATATCTAACACACATACACTGGGGGGGGGAGAGAATAAGAATGTTGGGGTTCAGCATCAATGGGTTCATACATTCCAGGGTAGGGGGGCATGTGGATCAGAAATATTGGCAGACAAAACAGACATGCAAAAGAAATAGACAAGAGACACAGAATAAAGTCGGGAAGGCAACTCAGTGAATACTGAATTCGCCCACATTTATTTTCAATATGTTCATATACCCCAATCCAAAAGGGGAGAGAAGGCAAAATACTGCTTTACCATGATACAAAAAACAAACAGAACAAACAGAGCAATCCCAGGTCTCCAACACCTGGAACATCAAGTAACTATATCTGAGTTAAGTATTCTGTTGTTTAGACAGGACATGCAGTGACCACACCTTAGGTCAAGCATCCTGCAGGCAGCCACTCCCTGGGTCAAACCTCCTACCATAAGCTTGAAACAGCAAGATCAAGCTTGAATTCTCTGACCTTTGGTCAACGTTGAATGGATCCACATCCATGGGCTCCAATATATAGTTGCAAGAATTGTACTTTGATAAATTGTGTTTATTTTAATTTTCATACAAGAATTATGGTATTGACCTGTTAATGTTTGTAACTACTTTGGTTCACTATGGAGATGTTACTGGTTAGAAAAAGGTTAGAACTCACCTGAGAAAAATGACATGATGCCAATGAGTCCTTATATTTTATATGTTTAATAAGACAAATTTAGATTTTGATACAACTAAAAACTGCCAAAGACATCCTAGATCAATTTAAATAGGCCATCCCATCTTGGTCATCCTCTATTCCTTTATTAGGAGATATTGTGGCCACAGAAGCATGTGTATTGCAAAACATTATCTGCTTGCTTATGATTACATAGTTATTTGTGAACTCTCTTGATGGAAAGTTGGTTCAGAGGTGCACAGTGTCTAGCTACGCACTCTCCCTTAACCCTTTCTTTATTAACAGAGGCTAGTAGTCAATGACTGGTAAGAACTTTTCCCTCTAGGCAACCAGAGACAGGACATGCATGATAGAATATATGAACCGATGACGGGCAAGTCTGCAAGGTGGCAGAAGACAACATAAGCCAGGCATAGTTATCTGTCCTACAGCAGAAGTACAGGCTTTAATAAATAAATTATAAAGGTGGGAATATATCAGACTATGGATGCTTAGACTAAGAATATATCAGCCTACTGGATGCTTAGACTAAGAAGATATAGTTCCTGCATGTCCTGCTTAAACAATAGAATACTTAACTCAGGATATAGTTACTTAATGCTTCAGGTATTGAAGATGCAATTGCTCTGTTCTTTGTATCATGGTAAAGCAGTCTTTTGCCTTCTTCTCCCATTAGATTGGGGTAGATAAAACTATGGAAAATAAATGTGGGTGAATTCAGTATTCACTGGGCTGCCCTCCTGACCCTATTCTCTGTCTCTGTCTATTTCTATTTGTTTTGTCTGCCTAATATTTCTAATCCACATGCCCCTTACCCTGGACCATATGAACCAGTTGAGGCTGAACTCTGACAGAAGGAACCCAATGTGGGACCCTGACAGATGTAATCAGATATGGAGTCATGACAAGAGAATGTGTGTGTTTTATATGATTCCTACAAACAAAACAGCCTGGGCCTCTCCACTACAAGAACGGTTTTAAAGACAATTAGAAATTAATACAGTAAGCCCTTTTAAACTTAAATAAATGCAGGGAGGGACACAGTACTTTATGTTTTTTACTACTGAAAACATTTTTATACAATATATTCTGATTAGTGTCCTCTCCCACACTCCTCCCAGATCCTCTGCTTCCACATCCACCCAAACCTACACCCTTTCTTTCTCTCATTACCAAACAAGTAGGCACATAATAATAATAAAAGATAAAACAAAAACAAACCAGAATAGAACAAATTAAAGCAGAAAAAAAAGAGCACCAAGGTACAAGAAATACATACAAGCTGAGATACACACATGTGTCTCTTCGGCTGGTTTCAGGGTCTTCTTTCAATGGCCTTGGCCACTTTATCATAGTGACAGAAAGCTTAAAAAATATACCAGCCAAAATAAAAAGTAAAATTCCTTAGAGATCAATGCTTCCTTAAGGATGGCAACTAGGTATAGTTAGTTGACCAGCCTTTAATCCCAGCAGTCAAAAGGCAGAGGCAGAGGCAGGAGGCTCTCTGTGAGTTCAAAGCTATCCTGATCTACATAAGTGAGTTGAAGGGCAGTCAAGGGCCACATAGAGAGAATTGTCTAAAAAACAAAACAAAAAATGGAAACAGATTTTTTTTCTTAATAAAATCTGTGGTAGTCTATGCTAATCTCCCACAGAGAGAGAAAGAGAAAGGAAGTAAAGCTGCCATGTCCTGTAACATAGAAAGAAACCCCATCCATCTTTAAATTCTCAACAGCTGTTTTAACTTCTGCTTCATTTTGTGCTGTTCTAAGTCACTGTTGAGCAGTGTCAAGCATCCTAAGCAGGACCCCATCTTCTGGCTCTGCTCCACTGTGCCTTCATGCATTGCCTATTGGACCAATTCTATACCAATTTTATGCCAGAGTCACTCTGTTGAATCTGATGACCTTATTTACTTAGGGTTAAACTAGTTTCCACATAGCACACACAGATAACAGGTATATTCTAGAAGGTATATATTCTAAATAAAATAACAGGTATATTCTAATAAAGTATACACAGAACTAGAAAATCAAAAACATGACAGCATGCATCTACTTCAGTTTCCCAATTCTAAACATGAACTAAAAGCTTCACAGCTTTGGGGGATGTAAAATCAAATTAATGGACATTTTTGACATTCAAAATGATGTAAAACTACAGCAATAAAAGTAATGCTTTTGTTAAAATTCTCCTATAGGGAATCAAATTCTCATACAAATGCAATTGAAACATATTTGATATAAGACTCAAGAATTGTATCATCTTTGTCTCTATATTATCTGCATTCTTAACTTGGAGTTTACACATGTTTGGCAAATGTATTGTGAACTTCTATGATATACATACAAAGGGGTGAAAACAAGATTGTGGAATCTGCATTTTTTTTCCATTCCCCATCACCAGTGTCTCTGCCCCTGAAGTGGAGGAGATGCAGAAGTGACCTTGTTACTTCTTGGAAAGAAGAGAATCAATGAATCTCTTACCTCAGGGATGTTTTTCTTGGTTCATGTTTGGACATCCTGTATCTTATTGAACATCCAACCTGATTTATTGTTCTATCTCTTAAAATCAAAACAGTGATATTTTTAAAAGCCCACCATATTTATAACACATTTGTTTCATAAAAATAGCAGGCTTAAAAAGATCAGGCCCCACAGAATCTGTACTCCAAGGACCAGGGGCTAGATGAACGTGCTCTCATTGGGAATACAACATACAGTATCTCAATCTTCTTTCTTATCTTAACAGCATCCAAAAATAAGTCTGCAGATGATGTCTTCATTCCCTCACTTATAGAAAACAAGCCATATTCTTATTTCATACAGTTCCAAAAAGTAATTCTGCAAGTCAGGATTGCCAGCTGGCACCAGGAAGAGAGCAGCCTGCGAAGGAATGGCTTCCAGAATCACCTAGTCTCAGACCTAACATGATCCCGGATAGAATCCTGGCCCGAAGGTACAAGTTGTGGTCATTCTCCTTTGAAGTGCTGCAGAGACCAGAATGACACTTCACAGAAACATATGCTTGGTACAGCTGGCCCCCACACTGAAGAACCAAGCAATTAAGATGAAGACGAGATCCAACTGCTGCTGGGTGACCCATTTTATCATAACCCTCCCAGCAGAAGTGAACAGTCTCCAGGCTTTAAAGCTGCCTGCGGATGACACTGGCCTGAGGCACCAGAGTCAGCAGGAAAACCAGGTAGAGAGCAACTTCTCTGGGGGCAGGGAGAGGAAAAGGCACAGAATGTGGAAGTCAGTGGGAGCCTTCCTTCCTGGCTCCTGCACTGACTGCTTTCTTAGGGTCTCACACTTGTCACTTATAAGGTGAGGGCCCATGGAGCAGTGACAAGGCTCCACCCCACATCAACACTGCCTGGAAGCAAGCATTCCCTCATCCTCAGACTACAACACTTTCAATGGTTTACTACCTTTTAATGGCTGATTGCAGAGTGTTCTGTCTCTCTCTTTTATTTTTTAAATCTAGAATAAGTGATTTTGTTTCTATTGTTCCTGTGCTGGTGACTGGACTGGGGACCGGCTACATACTAGCCACAGACACGGCTTCTGAGCTACGGCAGGTGCTCTGTCTTGCTAAGAGTCATCGAACATTCACGAAAAGTCATCTACTGCCCATCTCAACACACTGACAATTCGACTAAGTGTTCTCTGCTCTCTAAGAGGCAGGCTGCAAAGTAATCCTATAAGACAAAAAACAAAGCAGGTATCTTTGCTGTCTCCAGACCCTAAAATCTATGTTGTTTGTGAAATTGAATGCCCCTCTATTGTTCACAAAACAGTGTTTGTAAGTCAAGCAAATTCAGGTGAGGGTGCTAGAAAACAAGAAGCAAGAATACACAGTATTCCCTCAAAAGCCAGCTCCAACCGAGGGAATGAACCTTCCCTGCAAACCAAGGTGATCAACATACGGGCTGTTCAACCAGCTTTAGGAATGAAATATGCATTATATAAATGCTATTACTACAGAAAGGACACATATGCAGACTGGAGGACACCAAGCAATGACACAAGGCAGCTACAGGCAGCTGACCCAAGGACACTCTCCTGGAAGATAGAGCCTGAAGAAGACTGAAGGACATGCAAATCCCTCCTCCATAAAACAGGTGAGCATTTAACCTATTGTTTGTCTCTTGACCTTGAAACCAAAGGCCTTAAAAAAAGAATCAAAGAAATACAAGCTTTAGGAGAATTTAAAAAAAAAAAACAAGTGTGGGTCAATGCAAAGGCTCAGCGAGCAGAGGAACCAGCCACCTAATGATGCAAGCCCGGTGACTTGAACTCCACCTGGAAAACCCATGTAACAGAGGAAAGGAGACCAGACTCCACAAAGTCGTCCTGTGGCTTACACTAATGCTGTGTTATACATACACACACATAGACAAACACACACATAGACAAACACACACACTTTGAGAGAAAGGAGCCAGTTTTATTTACAAAGAAAAGAAGAAAAATAAGCTTATTTACCAAAGGAAGTTGTGGTACATAATGCTACCGAGAGACTGAAACTGGAGAAAGATTGGGCTTTGGACCCATTCTTCTGATGTAGAGCAGGATCAGACATTCTCAGCATCCCTCTGCAGCCACAACTTAAAAGGTAGCAGGTCTTGCACAAATATTTTTCACCTATGACAGGGTACTTGGCAAATCAGAAACATTTACACATACCACAAGAGAGAATCAAAAGGAACAAAAACAAAGGAAAGGAGGAAGAAAGGGGGCCCAAAATCAGTAAATACATACACTAAACTGACTGGGAAAAGCCATACTTCTGTCCCCAGAGAAGTGTGCAAGAATCTGACCTGTTTACTGATGCCAAGAACACAAAGATAAATCCTTTCTTCCAATTTCTCAAACACTCAGTTCCTACTCTAA
The DNA here is from genome assembly GCA_001685075.1 of Bramus lutescens. Classification (NCBI taxonomy): domain Eukaryota; kingdom Metazoa; phylum Chordata; class Mammalia; order Rodentia; family Cricetidae; genus Bramus; species Bramus lutescens. Next base: position 117,396 of record LOEQ01000937.1, on the reverse strand, counting down.
AGTCTGGGGGCCTGGGGTAATGCTTGTGGGGTTTACTATTAATTAGCATTTTCTATCTATTCTCCTTAAGCAGCTGATTAAGGAACACTGTATGAGTTTCTGCAAAGCTCTCAGTATCTACGCTCTTGGTAATGTGATGGTACAAAATATTACACAACCTTTCCGGCATCTGAGTATTTTACAGATATAAAAACAAAGACACAAACTTCAGATGCACTTTGTAAAGGTACAGAGTGCAAGTTAACCGCCAACTCCAATTCATTTTACTGCGGCAAGAGTCACTCCCAACCTTCCTTTGAAGAGATAAGATACCCTCTGTGATTTTTGTTCTTCTCTGGGAAAAAGAAGTGTTAAACCTATTCTCAATTCTTCACCAGTACCTAGTGGCCAAGATGCCCTGTAGGCGTCTCAAACTATACACTGTAGAGTAGATCAAGCACAAGCAATATTTTCATCTCTGGAATCAGGTCATCATGGAATATGGCTCATTGAGACTTAAATGCCTCTCATATGTAAGTGTATATGTACTATATGAAAAATAATAGAATTAATGCAAAGGTCATTTTAAAAATAAAGATATACTTTTGTTCACATTCAAAATAACACCAAAAAAATTAGCTGGGCCATGTAGGCTGTACCAATTTTTAAAACTGCCAGCATTAAGCTCCTATTATTCTGAAGAGTTTTCCTAAGATGGTCAACACTGGGACACATTCTGATTCATCGTTATAACTGTCCTAGCTCAAGTGGCTGCCAGGGGAGCAGGGCTTTGTGGGCATTGTTCATCCTCAGGAGCTGCATTAATGCTGGCTTCATAGAATAAGTCTTCATATCTGTTTGCCAGGCTGAACAAAAAGTTAACTAGAAATAAAAGTGCTTAAAGTCGCCGAGAGGAAGGCTCTACACTGACATTTTCTACCTACTTAGCATTCATCTGCATTCATCTCACTAGACAGTAACACACACCAAAGTTGCTCTCTGCTATTCAAATCGTGCTATTATGCTCAGGAGTAGATTAATAATATCCACCTTCTTTATTGTAGAATAAAATTAGAGCATTGGTCCAAACATGACATGTGGTGCCTCTTCCTACTTCTGCTGGCATATCAGCTTGCTCTACTGCACACATGGGAGAGAGTGCACTAAAGGTGCCCTGCTGTTTCTAAAGAGGAGGGAGAAAAGGCCGAAGGCTGAAAGAATAGGGGAGGAAGGGAGAGGAACACATATAAACCGCACACCTGGTAGCCTGTCCAATCAGCTCTTTTTGAAGCCATCTGAGAGGAGAATGTCTTTTCTAAGCTGACACCATCAGCAACAAGACTAAGCAGGAGGCCAGGAGCCTCTTTTAAATGGCTCATAACAGCCTATTAGTTTTCCCAACACCAGAAATCTTTTGCTGACCCCAAAGTATCTTTAAAAATAGAGAGAGGCGAGCATCAGGCAAGAGGGTTCCAAGTTCTAAAAGCACTGGAGGAAAGAAGGAAACTGTGACAAAGAAACACACCTACTAAAAGAGAAGCTGCTTTTCAACCAAAGGCTAGCAAGAGAGACTAAAACAGGATTTCTCTAACTGAAGAGGTAAAATTTAAATGTGTAATGAATCTAGTAGAATTCAAAGATTATTTTCAAACATACACAAAAGAACAACTGAAAAGAACTGAAAATCTTTGTATGTGAGTCAACTTTACCTAAATCCAATGGCTCTGGGAGCTGCAGTGTCAGTCGCAAGCCCTAACATCTGTAGAGACAATGACGTACCCCCAATCAACAAGATCATGTGTAATCTTCCAGGCATAGCTGACAGCTGTGGGCCCTTGTATTGGGTCCTTTCAATTTTCCATGAGGCAATAAGTCTGCATTTATTTCCAAACTCAAATAATAATAATGACGATGACGATGATAATGATGATGATATGATGATGATGACTCATAAGTTTTACAGTCATGGCCTTGGGGATGCAACTTAGTTGGCAACGTCTATCCAGCAAGTACATCCCCTGGGGCTGGATCCCCAGCACCACAGAAACTACAATCCCACCATTTCAGAAGTGAAGGCAGGAGGACCAAGATGCTCAAGGTCATCGTAGGCTACCCAGAAAGTTTGACGCCTGCCTGGCATACATGAGATCTTATTAAAAAATAAAATAGGGGGGCAGAGATGTTGCAGACCCTTTAGTCACAGCACCCATGGGTCAGAGGCAGGAGCAGGTCTCTGAGATCAAGACCAGCCTGGTCTACAGAATAGGAGTTCCAGCACAGCCAGGGATACACAGAGAAACCCTGTCTCAAAAAACAAAAATAAAAATACAAAAAATAGAGTTCAGACAAAATTCAATTGCTGCAGGTCATACCTGCCTGTGAGCCACTGTGTGGAACAAGCATCCACACACAGTTCTCTCTGTCACAGCAAAGATGCTTTTAGTCACAGAAGATATTCTGCAATGACTGAAATGTAGGAATGCCCATCAGAAATGATGAAAAAGTACCAGCAGGAGAAGACAATAAAGGAACAAATAATAAGTGTCACCTGATGCTGGCTGATATTTAGGCGTTCAAAGGAAAACTAGTACAAGGCTCATACGTATACATAAGGGACAGGTGCTAATACACAAGGGTCAAAGAGCACAGAGAACAGGTGTGACTGGTTCAGGTTCATTTCACACTTTGTAAGGGATGGTAGAAAGGCAAAAAAATCCTGACGACCTGGGATTTGGGAGCAGTTCATGGGGGTCCTTCATAACAACCACAGGCCTAAAAGAACACTCAGATTCTAAGAGAAAAAAAAAAAAGGAAGAAAGCAAAGCAGGTTGAGTAAATTCATGTGGAATGTACCTTCCATGGACGATGAAATGTGTTCATCTCATAAGATATTAAGCATGCTATACAGTCTGGTCTGCTCTACAATAAAAGTAGGTAACCCTCCCACACTGTGTCACCAGGGGCCCCAACAGTAAAGCCGCCAGGGAAACAGAAAAGTCACACTTTCTATTTTGAAAGTAGCTTGAAGGAAACACGACTAAGTGTGATCGGTTCCAGGAATATTTTCCCTATCTTACCCAATTTGATGACTTTATTTTCGAATGCACTGTGATTTATTTGCTTTGACAAATACCTCTTATACTTCTTACACCCAAAGAATAAAAAAAGTTTTAAACATCCTTTAAAAACAGAGCTAGTGAGCGATTTCCAATAACTTACTTAGCAGAGCATCCATCAATAGCTTGTCACTTGGGTGGGGCCAGGAACCAAAAGAAATAGAGCAAATGCACCCCATAAATTCCACTTTGTGATGTAGAAAACAGATCCACAGTAACAAAGCAGGTTAAATTCAAACCAGGGGGAAAAAAAAAAAACCTCACTGATTACTTTAATAAAAATGCTCATGTAACTATTTGATTTCTCACTGAAGAATGGGAAATTTAAATTTTGAAATATAAATTTATAGAATATCAGCTGGCTAAATTCTCAAGAAAACATTTCATCTTTTTGCCGTATTTCTTTTCAAGGAAAAAACATTTTAAGCTTTCCTTCCATGTTCATCAGCAATATATTTATATTCCATACTGAAATATTCAAGGCATAAATAAGCTGCTGGAGCTTTAGATTTTTCTTATCTTCCAGGCTTCCGGAGGGGAGAATAACTAACTACAATGGTGTGTTACACAGCTATGGATGTAGTGGGTGTGACAAGTACTCCGAACACAAGTAAACATACGCTTGATCACAGGTACCAGAGATACTGATCATTTAAGAGGGTTCATAAACAACACAATGACAGCCCAAAACATGTAAAACTAACGTGGAGTGATCGCCCGTTACCATTTTCCTGTACTTCAGTATCAAAATGCTCATCTTTACTGGGTCCTTGAAATGAGGAAAGCAAGCGAGGCTGGGCAGAGGGGGAGGTGTTTAAAAGAATCAGGACAAGCAACTAAGCTTAAATCAGACACTGGAACATCTGCATTCAAACCTAGAATTTTCCACCTGCCTCCGCTAAATTAAGAATTTGAGCCTAAGTGACAAAACCTACTGGGGCAAAGCAACTCAGCAGAAAGCTGGCAGCATTGTGCCAAGGAGGCCGTGCATCTGGGGTATTTGCTTACAAAAACAGGACGGGCCCTAAGACAACCTAGAAGAAAACAGCCAGGCTTGGAGCCATTCTTCCAAGAAAGCTACAGGCCCACAGGGTAACTCCACGAAAGACAACTCTTACACTTGTCAGAGAACTGCAACTCCAATTTCTAAAATCCTGTCTTCCAACTTTTAATAATCTAATTTTAATCATCTCTGTTCCAAAGGGAAGGAAGATAAAAATGTCAAGCAATTGTCTCTGTGTGTGTATTTCTCTAATAAGACAGACCTACAAGCTTTGATCAAATGTTCCCAGATGCTCAGATCCTTAAAAAAAAAGTCATTTTTAATTTTGTTTTCTTTTGCTCGTTTTGTGAATCCCGGTTTCTCCGTGTAGTCCTGGCTGTCCTAGAGCTCACTGCCTGTCTCTGCCTCCTGAGGGCTGGAATTAAAGGTGTGTGTATTGTATACACCCCACAATAAGGAGATACGGAAAATCAAAACATTAAAAACGGCCAGTACCTTTTGCTCTAAGTAAAATCAGTCAAGAAAATGTCTAATGAAACTTTAAAGTGACTTTGACCATGGCTCAAAGTGAAATAAAACCGAATAAAATAGCATACTGGATAAACAGTTTACCTGCCTGATGTTTTCATAAATACAGAGGGGTGATATTCTACTAATACAATTTTTAAAGTTGTTAAAATAATGAACATCTCACAGCAACAGAATTATGGAGAAAAAAGAACAATTAATTAGAATATAAATTTCCTTTTCTAAATAACAGAAATTTTCTTTTCCGCAATTTTAAAAAAAGTATTTAAAAAAATATAAAGAGGCCCAGTAGTGGTGGTGCACTACTTTAATCTCAGCACTTAAAAGGCAGAGACAGGTGGATCTCTCTGTGAGTTCTAGGCTAACATCGTTTAGATCATGCTCCAGGGTTACACAGAGAAACCCTAACTCAAAAAAAAAACAAGAGTTATCCAATCCGTTTCAACTTCCTTTTCTTCAATTTTTTTAAAATTAATTTTTGAGACAAACTTTTTAAGTTAGAGAAGAGACTGGTATTAATCTATCACTATTAAATTGGACTAGGAAAAGATAGATACCTCTACCTAGGAGTTTAAATTGTACACTAAGACAAAATCTTCAGGGTTTTCTTTAAAAAAAAATCATTCACCCTTTAAATACAAATAAGTTTACTGAAAAAATTGTCATTTTTTTAAACTAAGAATTTCTGTCAAATTTGCTCTTAACTGTCAGAAAATAACATCATATTGGTAATATAGATATATAACAGGAAACTTCACATTTTAAAATACTTTTTTTAAAACACCAATTAATTTATTATAAATGAGACAAACTATAAACTGATGTCATTTTTAATAGCATGACACTTACTCTTATGACCTTCTTGGCTGTTTCCCATGTCGCATTCCTTCCCAAAGCCCTTATCCTTCTAGGTATGAAGATGTCTCACAGGGAAACCTGTCATTCCACAGACTATTCAGTAACCAGCCAAAAAGGAAACATGGAGTTAAGAGCATCGGTAAAGTGGATGTGTTCAGAGCATCACACGTTTGAGAAGACAACACCCTGTCGAAAAGCAGATTCTTTCTATAAATACCAATGTCTAGAAACTTAGAATCCACACTGGGGGTCGACTGAGAACACCACACAGAACTGACTGCCTTTGGTTTTGTCTCACAGGCTCAGAGGATGGGTTAAAGAAACAGGGAATTTTCCCTTGAAACAGAAAATTTCCTAGTGACCTCACAATAGTGAAAAAGTTATGAAGTACATGACCAAGCTGAACAGCAGATCTGTTCATTTTTTACTAAAAATTTTCCTAAACCCTTAGTCAAGATTTGGATTTTAAAATATATAATTTCTACTATTGATTCTGAAAGCTGTCATTTAAACCTATATTAAAACATGTTTTCATATGCATAAAACATTTGAAGCTTATATATGTCCCTGTTTCTGCTTCAATTTATATTGCTTAAAATCCAAAAATAATGAACTAGTCAGCTTAAAGCTTTCTTTAACTTGAAGAAAGTAAAATACACAATTGTTGCATATTAGAACACGCAATAGCAGATTTGTCATTGAACCACAACACATGGATTCAGTGAGGACCATCAGAAAATGACACCGGCCCAACCAATTGAACATCCAATATATTTTCTGTCCTCTGCAGCAGGGTGTGGCATCCCAACAAGTGCAGAGCCTGCATATAGTTATTTATCAGCAGAATGACCACACAAATAAGAACGTACCTAACCAGGATAAGCTAATCTGTAGGTACCAACACAATTTAAAAACAGAGTGCCCTTGTTCAAAAAGTCTTCAAGATGTCTAAGTCAAGTAGGGAAAGTTATAAAACTGCTCCAATCCCAGACTGCATTGGGCAGTCCGAACTCTAGAAAAGTACCATATTAAATTAAGAACCAAACCATCAGAAATGTGGGATGTGGTCGGTCCAGCTGAAGACCCAAGGCAACAGGAAGAACTGAGGTATAGTACTAGCATGTTTTTCTCTGAAGGGTGGTAGAAAATTTAGGCCCAAGGTAACGCAACCTGTCCAAGGCGATGCTAACAGAAGGGTAACCTTGTCAGGCTAGCAGCTCTCCAGTTTCTCTCTCTTCCAAATAAGAATCATGGCAATAAAGGTGCTAGTAAGAATGTGACAATATGGAAGGCTCAGTAAGATCTCAGATGAGAGCAAAGGAACTGACACTATCAGGCAGATAACGAAAAATGACCGGGTATTTCAGAGTACACGGTTCTTCAGAGGGGAAAAGGGGCCTAAGGACGATTCACCTCTATGACACAGGTGCTCTTGTATCATGCAAACAATACCACAAAAAAATGTCACTGGTTTAAAAAAAAAAATTCCAAGTAGAGAGAAATATGATTGTAACTTAGCAGTCAGAGTATTCTGGATGGCTCTGATGTGTCCTTAAAGAGAACTTGGGACTTGCTTCTAGAAGATAAAATGGGAAAGAAAACAATTTATTATATATATATTTATTCATATTAACAAGAAAAGCACCAACAACTGAGGGTAGTTTCCAGGATTCGGCCAAAACCATCTGGCCGTACAGAGAACAGAGACTACAGCAAGGAATAGAGAGATTGTGGCTTCCGGCACAGTTCTCCCATAACCTACTAAAGCCTGGAGTCTTAATTAAAATAAAAGAATAATAATTTTAAAAAAGGAACTTTGTGGTGAGAAACTACAACCAACTAACCAAAACTCAGAACCAATTCAGACTTCCAATGACTGGCACCTCTTAGGCCTAGGGAAGTAAAACAGGCACTGTGGTGAACAGGTGGGCTGGTAGACACTGACCAGTACTAGGAATTAGACGCAAGTGGTGTGAGCAGCGTCAGCAGTGGCCCGGCTTCATTCCCAACTCATTCCCAACACCATGGGCCACACTGTGGAGGACACACTTAGACCTGGAAACACTTAAAAAAAAATCCTTCATACTTTGTAAATGACAACTTAGTCACTCAAATAGGCAACCAACAGGGAGCCAAACAGGGGTAGGGATGAAAGGAATGTGTTTCTTTATGGATTTTTCTACCCCGCACCACACCGAGAGCTGGAAAAGAAATACAAGAATACTCAAAGCCATCCAGCAAATTGTCTTTATTTGCATACCTAAAGCGCCAGATTAAGAAAGAAGATACAGATCCAGGAGAGCTTTACACCTGTTCGCCAAAAGGGAGACTTCAGGTCAGCTTCTAACAAAA
>LOEQ01000937.1:88701-103053 GCA_001685075.1 Bramus lutescens | reverse complement strand
CCCTCCCTCTCCTTCTTTAAAAAAAAAAAGAAAAAGAAAGTGGCTTAAATCAAAGCTGTACAGTTTAAATTAGCTTTCAATTCATGGCAGAATAGGAAAGGGGTAGCATAAACGTCCTGTACAGAAAAACAGGTACTGAGAAGAGATAAGGTTCTTCACTTGAAGGTAAAAAGAGCAGCTGTATATAAACTAGAAAAAGCCACTCCTCTGCATTTGCTGGCAATACAGCTCTGGGACCACACATAGATTGCTGACAGTAAAGATAGCTCAGCTTTTACCAGGGTTTTTTTGAGTATTCAAAAGTTTAACCAGTAGAACTAGTGCTGTGTATTTTGTTTCATGGATAAAGTCTTCTTTATTCCAACCGCAAAAATATTTTATTAATATTCAGAAAGCTGAAATACAGGCTTACTCATTTATTTCTTCCTTTAAGTGAAAGTGGGGTTACTTGCTTGCCTCAAGTTATAAGGAGAAACAATATCCCCCTAGCTCATTTCCAGATGAAATTTTTCAGTTTTGACAGCTAGCATCAACTTCCTAGAGAGTACATCTATTTCTTACATAATCTCTCTTCTCTCAAAGATCATTTTGCCTGTTTATTTGTTGCTGGTCGCTGTTTCTGACGATGCAAAGGAGGGAAGGCGCTGGTGAGAAGTGAAGACGGTAGGGAGGTGGGCTGTCAGAAGGGAGAGAAAGATGGTCTGAGAGCAAAATGACTTGGAAGTGGGAAGTAAATCATTGTTCCTTCAGAGTGTCCTTGAGTTTGATAAGTGATTGATGGCAAAGAACTGGGGACCTGTTTAGCTCCTATTTAACCTGTGTAACAGGGTCTAAGTCATATTACTTTGCATAACAATAACAGGGGTTAGGAAAAGGGGCCTGAACCTATATGTATGATTACCGTTTATAATTATAATTTTCTAGTTCCCTACTTTTTATATAACAATAACTTGGGGGTTAATTTTAACTTAAAACTATTATATAGTCTCAAGTGAAACTACAAGCAAAAATTAAGAAAAAAAAACCAGTAGCTTGAAGCAATGAAGGCAGGAGGCTAAACGTATAAAAAAGAGTGCATCCCTGTTTACAATAGAAGTGAGACTAACAGAAGCTTGGGTTTCCTCCTATAACCCTTCAGTACCACCTCTCACCTGCTAGTTCAGTGCAAGGAAAGAAGGATCATTGAGGCAGAAGTATACTATTGTCTTGTTTATTCAGAGTTATATAGGAAATGATCTAGATTTTCTCCTTGTGACCATGTTAACACTTTGATATTGCATTATTTTTGGAAGTTCATATAATTTGTAGCACATTGAAGAAAATTCTTACCTTTGTAAATACATAAATACTTTTTAGGGTTTGAAAAGCACTCATAAAGCTATTACATGAAAATAGTAATGTTGTTCATTCAAATGCAAAAGCACTAAATTCTCTGGATTCAGATTATATGCATTTTCTCAGTTTGGCAGAGGAGGAAAAATTTCAAACTATTGTTTTATTCAACATGTTGTCTATTCTCTGTAGATAACACAGACTTATATTGCTAAGAAAGTTGAAAATATCTAAAACAGGAGTTTACTCCTTAAATAAGACCATTGTTAAATTTTAAAACTTTTAAATAGATAAGCAACATTTACCTTTCCAACTTTCAAAAATAAAACACAATGGCAACTGTTTTAATACAAACAATATCCTGATGTAGACTTCACTTTGAAATTCACGTCATACCATGGAACATTATGGTAACACTGCACTTCTAGCAATTAATGAAGACTATGTGCAAACATCCTACCTAAATTAAGCGCAAATTTTAATCAATCCCTCTTGATTCAGAGTGAAGAAAAAGAATTATCAGCAACTGAACTTGCATTAGATAAACAGTTTTTTTAAGGTATTCAAATTCTGATTAAGTCATGAGAGCTCCAACTCTCTCTCTCCAAAGCCTTAGGCAGGGTTTGGGCTTGAGGCAGGAAGGAGAGAGTTTGGGGAGCTGCTGGGGGTGTGGAGAAAGCTGAATATTGATAAAATTGCCAAGTAATGCTTTGCAGAGCTGAAAATTAAAGGATTCAACTGTTTCACTGGGGCTATCTCAGGAAAGAACATGTCCCTTACAAGAATACTTAAAGCTGCTGTGGACAGTGTTGTTTAAGATAAATAACTTCCTCGCACAAGCCCACCTCAGGAAGAGAAAGGGTGACTTGAACATAATTAGAGGCTCTGCAAACTCTTTGTAACTTTTTCAAACAGGAAATAAAGCAGCTCGGCTATGTGTATGAATTGGCATTTTATTTGTCTTGGAAATTCTAAATAGTTTACCCTCTCATATGAGTTAAAATATTATTTTCTGACTATTGAGCTTTGGAGAGGTTTTATGTTTATAATGGAAATAATGCTATTTAAATCCTTCATAAGAAATGTTATTATATAACCTGCCCACTACCTTTTTTACTTTTCTTTCTTAAAAGAGTATTTCAGCTTTCTTTTTATTGTTTCAAACACAGAAAAAGTTGTGGAAATATTGAACACTTTTTGTGCATTTAGGTCCTTAGAGTCTATAGGAGAATGAGGCAGGAATTAGCACCATGGACAGAGACTAGTTTAGCGTGCAGAGTAAAGCTTGGAAGATTGGTACAGTATTTTCTGTTTCTCCCTCTGAGACTCGGTAAGAACACTTTGGAGGAACCTTTTATACCACCGATTTGAGGCGGAGACTGCCGGGCATAGAAACAGGTTTGTTTGGAATTAAGCTCGGGTCATTGCGACAAACCCCAGAGTTAGAGTCTGGTTGTGTGGCGTCTTCCTCAACCACCCCCAACCCCGGCCTGGAGGAGGAGCATTCCTTTCTTTAAAGTGTTCTTGCAAAACAAATGCAAATTCCGGTAATCTCGGAAAGTCTGGCAAACCTACTCCAGAGTTTTTCATTCTGAAATTTCCCAGTGGGAATGAAGAACTCTTCCCTGACTCCACTAGTTCTTTTCTGGGGTGCTTTCACTCCCTGGCAAAGAGGGGGGTGTCTTTCACCCTTTAAGGTGAGCACCTCAAGACTGTTCTGCAGAGGACCCTTTATACTGCAAACGCCCCTGCAGGGACAATGTCTAGGAAGGCAGTAAGCAAGACCACAAACAGCCTTTTCTTGTCTTCAAGTTCCTCTTCCAGGGGAAAGGCTACAGAACACAATATTCTCGAGGGGAATTCCTCCGGTTCCTATTTCACCTGAAGAGACATGTGAATTATGTTATTCAAATGTATACATGTGTATATATATGTGTGTGTGTGTGTGTGTATATACATAACTACATACACACGCAACTATATATAACTAGTTTCCAGTAAATCTTGGGAGATGACCCTATATTGTCACCCCACTTGTCTCCCTCTTCCCTCGAGAAAATTTTGAGTCACTTTCTTGTTTAAGCCCTTTGCCTGTCGATTTCAGACCAAAATCTGTCGCACGTGCCCCACTGTGTTTCAGCCTGCGATCAAAGATCATTTACGGAAGCGCTCCCACGAATATCCTCCGATTTTATTGCGTCGGTTGCTCAGGAGGAACTTTCAGGAGGATAAACTCGCATCTCTGCTATCATGAAGGGGAACATCCAGGCAATCAGGCGAGTGGGGGAAAAAACAATCTGGAGGTGCATACAGGGCAAATCAGCCTCGTGTCCGTTTCTTTCAGTAATGCTAACAGCCTTCTCTAAGCTTCCTCCTGCAACCAATACAGCTCATGCAAAATTAATAAAAGTAATTAAAAATAGCAGTTTCCAAAGTTAAAGGAAACCATCTGTCTCAGATGGTAGCAATCAGTCTTTTCGCCCGCCCCTTTACCCGGACCTGAGAAGAAACGGTTTCTCTGCTTCCGATGCTCAGAGGCTCTTTCTTATATTGAAGATTTATGTTTCCACTTGTGTGCGATTCACGTCTAATTTGAAATAATAAAGCCGGGCTGACCAACCAGTCAATCACAGCCATCAANTGTGCCCGGCGAGCTCCCTGCCCCCAGCTCCCTCAGGTCTCCAACTCTTTTCCTCCCCCTCCAGACCCCACTTTCCACTCCCTGTTCTCCGTCCTCCTCTCTCACGCACACTCACATTTTCCCCCCACGTGCGTTAAAAATCAACCCTTGCCCCACAGTGCAAGCGACAGCACCGGGGCACGGTGACAAAGGCGGGGTTTATATCTGAAGACTGAGGCCCGGGGAGACCGCGGCTAGTGAAACAGCTGTCTTATCAGCCCGCTGCAGAGATGGAGGTGGCTGGAGAGGTCCTCAACAGATAATCGCTTGAATAGGTTTGCAAAGCGCCAAACTTCACGCTTGATAAGCCCAACCCAATGTAGAGGGCAGCCCGGATCCTGCTCCTTTCTGTTTCATCTGGGCTGTGAATTAAGAAATTGAAATTCAGGTGGCAAAAGCAGCTGGCTGCTGATAGACTCCGAAAGCAAACTGACATTAGAATGCTTTCGGCAGGCAGAGAGGGGGCGCCTGCAGTGGGACTTTGTGTCTGGTTTTGTTTATAAGGAACAGGGGGCAAAGGAAGGGAAAAGCCCAACAGGTTTTAAATTTATCTGCGAAAGGGATGCGGTGAGCAGTGCGAAAGGGACTCAGTGTTCGGGCATGAAGTTGATGCGAAAGAGCTTAAGTAACAACTGGATCCAGCCTGATGTGAAAGGGGACTCTAGCTCAGAGCAGGGGGCAGAAGGCAGAGGAACTGTCTTTCAAATAGTCTCCAAAGTTTTCCTTCCTCTATAAGAAAAAACACATCAACCCGGATTATAGGACTTTGCGGAGCCAGGCGACTATAACCTGGCCTTTAGTCTTTAAGTGAAAGGGCCTCCTCCCTGCCCACCCTTTAGAATAGATTGAGAAGTCATCAACTACTGTAAAGAATCCTCTTAGCTAACTGTACAGATAATAGTTTTATTTCAACTCCCTCCCCCTTTACATAGCTCATTACAATAGGATAATTGAGGAAACTCTGTCAGGGTTTGTAGCAGATTCCAGCTTTCCACATAGCACGTTTCAGTTCTACACTCCTCTGCCTGCTTATGAGGTTTGAAACTTGATATTTGAATGGATGCTACCCCACCATTTAATAGGCATAAAGACCAACGTATAAGCCCTGATGTGTTGTCTTGACTCTTAACAGCCTGGCACTGGACCTTGTACTCTGTTTCTTAAGTGTCTTAAACGTAAGTCCACCATGGGTGTCGAGTCATGATGTTTACAAGAGGGTATACGCCCTACAATATTTATACTCTGCATTAGACACATCATAAAAAGTACCTTCAAGCGTCATCACATAGCTGATCCAGACTAAGAAAATCAACCTGCTTTTGTTTTGCTTAACCCTCAAATTTAGATCAATGCCAGAGTGCCCATGACTGGAAGCATAAAGCATGTTTCAATCACTTTGACGTGAAGAAAAACAGATAAATTTGTTAGAAAGGAGGATAAGAAAAAACTTAGGATTCTAGCATATTTTGGTAGTTATTAAACTCTTTTCCCATAAGAAAAAGAGCTCTTTAAACTTTGAAGTGACCAGATTACTCATTGTTAGTGATAAACAAAAATACAATATCCGTCATGAGATCTCAAAGACATTTCTGTTGAATGACTATATGAAACTCCTTTGTCATATAACACAGAAAAGAGATGTTTGGGTTTTCTTTTTTAAAAAAGTCAAGTATGTGCATGGATGCTTAAAGGATTTGAGTGTCCTACCTACAGTGAGACAGAAATGTACGGTTATATAAGTAATCCTTTTCCATATTATCTGTTTCTATAAAGTTACAGAAGTTTAAATAATGGCAACTGTATAAACATGTTTAGGAATAATCTTTTTATAAATTCCTACCCTTCCATGCTATAGTATTATTGCCAGTATCCATATGAACAATACCTATTTGTCACAAAAAGATAATTTTGAATTACCAGGTTCAATAAACATTTAAGGTATGGGTTCTATTTTTGTTTTTCTTAAGCAAATTGAAAATATATACACAGAAGATGATTTAAACTATTGTTTATTGACATAGGTAGAACTTTTTTAAGATACAAATTTACATCAAAGCTAAAAGACGCACTCGAAATTTGTGAGACGAAAGAGACAGTTAATGGATTTAAATTATAACATTTCAAAACTAAAAGAAAACTGTAATTTTATTCATTGAACAGAAACTGTTTTGGTTTTTAAATTAATATGAAAACCACTCTTATCTCCCATTTTGCCACTAATTCATAATATATACATGTGTCAGCATTGTTTCCAAAGGGCTAATGATATATTATCAGTGGCAAAAACTAGGAAAATAGTCAAGAGTATAAAAAGTGTTTTTAAGGATTTTCTAGAATCAGTTCTCTGTGGGAAATAAGATAATGCCTAGTGAAGGGAGAGAGTCTGTAAGTCCAGAGGCAGAGCTACCAAAGCTTTTAAAATGCCCCAAAGTTGCAATACTTTTGTTTATAACTGATCATGAATCTGTTACCAAAAATATCAGACAGAGCAATTACAGCTTTCCAGTTCCAGCATTTGTCATCAGGTAAGTGCCAAATAAGTGACAATCCATCCAGTTCCTAAATATTTATCCCTCCTCTTTGACAAAAGGCTTGCTTTAATTTGAGTCGAGCATCTTTTGAGTGCCCATCATGTGCCAGAATAACAAAACAGGGTTACAGACTGTAAGTGTTTAATGGAAATCAGATTAAGCTTTTAGAAAACCCTAATAAAAGAGAAAATTAGAAAATCTAAATAGCTCGGTAAATGTGTCATATAAAACATACTCACAATATGGCTGCCTGTGCTGTGTAGTCTTCTAAATGTTTGTGCACTGTAATTTTACTATTATATGATTGTCAACATTTTTCTCCTTGAAATAGATAACATAATAGTGCCCTTTTAGAACCTATAGTTTTGCAAACTATTAAGAGCTTGAGTCATGAGTTCAGCACATGTTGACTTGTACCTGACTCTGCTTCTCTATTTATCGCCTTTAAGCCTTGGTTTCCTGATCTATAAAGCAATGATAGTGATGATCAATTTAGTATCACTATGAGGTTAAATATAATCATGAGTATTGAACAATCAAAGTTCCTATATAGAAGAATTGGTCAATATACAGTAACTACAATCTTGGGCTTTTTTTTTTTTTGTAAAGCCAGAATTAGAATTCCTGCCTTGCATATGGTCTCTTAAATATTTTTCATTTGCTCTCATTAATGTTTTACCTGATATATTCTATGATAAATATCTTCTCATATTTCTAATTGTAACCAAGTTTTACAGGCCCCAGAAGGCATAAAGTTCTTCTAACTGCCCTGATATGTGACTCCAATATATTTCCCTATACAATTTCATGATTCTCCCATAAAAAGTTGTAGGTCTTCAAAAAGGAACTGAGTCTGAGATCCCATTTGCCTGATATAATAATAAAAACACCTTAGATTTTTATAGTACCTTTTATCACAAAAAGCTCAACGCACTTTTACATATTTATCACAGTAACCCCGCAAGGTGAGAGGGACATAAATTATGTCTCATATTCAGGAGCCCAGCAGAGAAATGAAGAATTTAGGTAACATTTCTAAGGTTAATAGAAACAGAGAGCAGGGTTCCCAAATGCTGATGTTCCTACAACTTGTTCTCTCTTTGGCATTAATTATGGCTATTGTTACTTTAGTTAGGCTCAAATGTTAGTGTTTGGCATTCTGTATAGCTTATAATTCAGCTAATTTCTTGATGGAATCATATTTAATCAAATATAGGACACTGAAGTTTAACCAAATGAAGATATTTTGATTTAATGTAGAAACACTTGATTATTCAATTATACACACACACACCACAAAATCTACGCTCATTTTCTAATCTTTATTATTTACAAAAGATGATTTGAAAAGTTACCAGTTATTTGCGGCATGCAAAGAAATCGGCTCCAGTGTCCTTGCCCTAGACTGTCTGTGGACTCATTTTCCCTTTCCATGTGTATTTTTATATGCTGTTATATTTTTCCATTTACATGCACTAAAAGGAATTTCTCCTCTAGTATACAATTTCCTAGGTTGCCTGTGCTTGAAAAAAGAAATCCATCTAATAAATATCTGAAGGAATATAAAGACAGACTCTATAAAAGAGCTTTTAATAATACGGTTTTGTTTTGTTTGTTTTGAATAAAACAAAGTGGAGAATTAATACCAAGTTTACATTAGAGAACAGACTTTCAGAAGAACACCACAACTAGCTGACGGGTTATAGCTTTTTGCAATTTCCTCCAGGCTTCCTTTGCTATGGGCTAATAAAGATATAGCTAGAGATGTGGACTCTGAGTCATTAATTAGAAGGAAATAAAATTTTGCAGCCTGATAAGAAGAATGGATATAAACTTTTGGAGCTCTCACTTCACTGTGGGTCGCGGTGGGAAGCAGACGGTTTTATTTTAACTTCAGTGGCTATTTGGTATCTTATAATTTGATAGGACTGACCCACTCAAGGGCAAGTCTAGTCATGTGACTACCAGACTTCCTGAGGAAGTGTAATTAGCACCAGGAAGAATGCATATGCGCGTAGAGGCAAAATAGCTAAAACTTTTGTTTATTGCTCTTCCACACTTCTGAACTATTAAGGTTGCTATGATTAAATCAAAAACCTGCTTTCTTGATCAACCAACATTTTGGGGCCAGGGATTCTGTTGTAATAGAAAGAAAATCCCATCCCTTTGGCCACTGTCAACCTAGCATTAGAAATTAAGATGATGGTTGTTTAAAATACCAGATTTCATACACACAAGTTGGAAATTATAACATAAATGAATGAGGTACAGATTGTTTAAGCTGACTGAAGTAACAAATAGACGCGTCCTTGAATCATTTTGACGCAATTTACTGTGAGTTTTTTTTTTTTATCTCTTGCTGGTATTTATGGATTCCTTGTGCAGACAATAAAAAGAAAAGCTTTTCTTTTATGTCAGTGCTCACTATTTAACTCATAGAACAATGGTGCTTTCTGGAATACTAATAATTCCTAGATGCACAATGAATACTTAAAAAGGCGTGTTTCTGTTTTAATCATATCAAAAGAATTCATGAAGGTATGTGTCTCTTTCTAAGGTCTGTATAAAGAGGGCAATATTAATACATACTACAGCATTCAGCTTCAGTCTGAAGGATCTTTCTACAAATCTACTATAGCATGTACAGGGTGGAGAGTGTTGTTTAGAACAAACAGAAGATGTTTCAGAGGTAGCAGTTAAAGCAGCACTGTGGTAAAGACCAGGCTATTAGCAGTGGGTGCAGTGGGCTGGAAGGTACAGCTGTCAGGTTGCTTTAGCATGCATAAGTCACCATGCTGGCTTTAAAAATCAACTAAGGGAAGTACAGACACAAAAGTACCAGGACAAATTACATATTACCGACTAATGCCAATTTGGGAAGGGCTGAGCAGTATGGGTCTGGAAAGTCCACGAATGAGACCCACAACATAAATCGAGTTTTGTCTGAAATTTAAAACTTCTTCCAAGGAAATGACAGGATCACAGAATAACAGAGAGCATGGAGAGACTGGCGTGTATTGAAGAGAGGAGCATGACACTAATAAAAATCAAAGTATTCTCATGATCAAAATAGGTCTACGCAGCACTGGGAAAGGGGCAGGATTTTAAACATAGAATATGTTTGCAACAAGGGGCCAAAGGTGGGTGTATGAAAGAGAAATGGAGCCAGGGCCTGTGCTGCTGATAGCCTCCTTCGCTTTGGATGCCCCCCAAATACCTTTGTGCCTATGGAGGGCATTAAAAACCCTGCTAGAAAGATACAAATTGTGGGAAAAGCCCTCGACTTACAGAAAGGAAACATGAGCCCTAACATTGTTTTTCCCACTAACTGGCTGTTTCCTGTCAGCAAGTCCTTCCATTTAAACCTTGTGACTCCCACACTAACCAGATAATGAGAAAGATAACACAGCTATGTGCTAGGCTGTGTCCTAACTCAGGTGTCATCACAACACTGTAAAGTTAAACCCTTTGCCCAAGATATACAAGTGGAAACTGACAGTGTCTAAATCTAAGTCCCTCCCCACTGCTTGGCACAACACCCCTATTGTACCTTTTAATATGAAATCCAACCTCTTTAAACATAGCACAAATCGCAGGTGCCATAACCCTTGAATAAGAACAAATAATAAGGAATAATTAGGATGAACGGACAAAACTATTTCATATCAAAAGTAATTATACTCACATGTCCTACATTTGTGATAATTTGTCTATTGCTAATAAATAAATGAGAAACAAATCGATAACTACTTTTGTAAAGCAATTCGGAGAAAAATACTAGAATTTTTAAAACTGTAAGTTGCCCTAGGATATTCTCAATCTTAGGTAATACTGTCTCAGAATTTGAAGAATGTGATTTAGTTTTTGTGTATTTTGAGGGGTCTTCTCCCTAAATGTACAGTAAATAAAACCGTTGGAAGGATGATATATATTTACTGTTTAATTATATATGAGGAGTTTCTTGAAATATCAACCTTATTACATTTTATATGGAGGATGTTCACCGAAACATTAAACCTGAAGCTAATTTGAGCAGAAAGGTACTAGATTTACAGTTAATTCTCTCACTACATTTTCTGCATTGTTGCCTTTGTGAAAATTCTAAGAAGGTATTATCTTTTACAGAAGAGACAGACACCTTGGGGTTTCGACAGAAAAAAGAGAAGTCTACAGCTCAGGCTTCTGCCCTTCTAGCCACCAGGTGGGGGCAGCTGCTATATGTGGAGTGGTCAGGACCAGTAGCGTTCTTTAGGACTTGGATTCGGAGACTAGTCAGACCTGCATCCCTGAGCTTTATAAGCAAAATACCTTTCACTGACCAAATCAAACATTTAAACTTAATGCAGATGAGAAATAAATAAGACAGAGCAACAAAACCATAATATAAGAACATGCTCTCCTGGTTTCTTAAGACTACCTCACACATAATTTTCCTGTCCAGTTACAATTTACTGATACTAACTAGGGAAAGAAAATTAACTATTTCCATTGCTTTCTACCTATCTAAATTACAATCAAGGAAAATTTCTCTCCTCATTAATTAATCATTTCTTTTACCCACTATACCCTTTCCTACCACAAGTAAAGAATTTCATAAAACAAACCTTTGCCAACCAGTAAAAAAAAAAGAAAGCCTTAAAATGACTTGCTTATATTTCCATGGCACATAAGTAAATGAAAATCATAATACTGTAAGTAATTAGAATGAGATTGAACAAAAACTGGCTTGCTGACAGGTACCATTTAGTGAATTGCTATTTCAATGCCCTAAACAGCCACCCAAGTTAATTCAATTTTCATACTGTTTAATTTTTTTTGCCTTTAAAATCACTCTTCAGAGAACAGAAAAGTGGCTCACAGTCTATCTCTGTGGGATGATGCAGCTCTCTGCTTTATCTCTTATTCCACTGCACGACTTAGAAGCATTCTGAAGCCATGGCAGGGTTCTGAACAAGAGCGACAGGCAGGCACTATGTATCTTAAAGGAATTTCGACTAAATGTCTGTAGTATTGTTCAGATGGGGGGAAGGTATCAAAAACCAGTTCCTAACTAGAGAAACATTTTTGTAATATGATCTATTTTAAAGTGCTCTGTCACTATACTTTTAAGTTTTATAAACTATACCTATATTAATTCTTAGATAAGAATTATAACTGCTTTTAGAGCTTTGTTTGTCGTAATGGAGCACAGAAAGTGCCGCTGCCTTCTTCACTCATGCACTCATTTGACTCAAAGCACAGTCTTGAATAATTCTAAACCAAACAGGACTGCAGCAATCAATTCTCATCCAATTTATTGGACATGAGTTAAAGCCAATTAAAAAACCATTTCTGGTGCAATTCAAGGGGAAAAATGTATAAACTCATGAAAAACAAATTTCAGTCCTAGACATGAGTCATCCCTAAATCAGAAAGAAAAAGATCCTAACGTTGTGCAATCCTCTCTGAAAACTGCATCTCCCAGAAAGAATTTTAGATAATTGTTAATATCTTCATGAGGAAGTGACCTGGAAGAAAACTGATGCACTTCTAGTCCTGCCTTCTGTTCGCATAAAGTCTGCAGTGAAATTACAGTGCTTTCTTGAATTTGTGAATTAAGAGCAAAGAAGTGACCTTTATACAAAGAAAGCGAAACATTTTACTTATAATTTTAAAGTATCCTTTAGCCATTAGACCATGTTGCCTTCCACACAAATACGGTGGCTTTCTTTCCAGGCTATAAAATGAAACAATTCCCATACAATCTGGATAGTCTTAGGGTAATCAAAACAGCAAAATTGAAGCTCCTGGGTGGGAAATTGCAGCTATAAAACAGAGCCATACATTTTCCATCTGTATATTAAAAGGGCTTTTACGGTTCAGGCAGTTAAGTCTTCAAGCAGACCTGCATTCTGGTCCTGCATTTTCCTATGTCCTTAATTTATGAGTTTAGGCAAGTCACTCAAACGTTCTAAGCCTCAGCTTTGCCGTTAGTAAAATGGGCACTGAAATTAGGAGTAACTATTTTACACATGCACTGAGCATCCAAGATGAAAAGGGTCCTTGTTCCCTCACCAGATGTGGAGGTACATGCTTTTAATCCCAGCACCTGGGAGGCAGAACCAGGTGGATCTCTCCATTGGAGGCCAGACTGATCTATACAGTAAGCGAGTTCCAGAATAGCCAGGGCTATACAGAGACACCCTATCTCAAAAGTAAAAAGAAAAGAAAAAAGTCTTTGTCTTGTGAGAATACCTGCCACAGGGTGCATCTTTCCACCTGAGGAGGGGCTTTTTCTTTTTCCTGGTATTGACTCTAGGGAATTCTACTTGATAATTGTGAGGTGAGTTCTAAGCACACCTGTTTATTTAAAAAACAAAAACTTCATCGAGGATTTGGATAAAAAACAGTGGTTTAGAGCAAAAAATAAAGAATTTTAAAAATCAGTACAGATTTAACATCCTTGTTCCCTTACTGTGCAGTTTGTAAACTGTGGCTTGAACTATGTTGGCTCTCTGTGATGCTATTACTGATGCTGAAGGATATTTAGTTG
The DNA here is from genome assembly GCA_001685075.1 of Bramus lutescens. NCBI lineage: Eukaryota > Metazoa > Chordata > Mammalia > Rodentia > Cricetidae > Bramus > Bramus lutescens. Next base: position 89,978 of record LOEQ01000937.1, on the reverse strand, counting down.
GTATATATTAGGGTTTTATTTATGTCATGTGGCTATATGGAATAAGCACCATTTCCTGCTAGTAAAACGAAAGAACATGAGAGATGACCTTGGGAAGTTGCAGAATCATTCCCGGCAAAGATATCCTTTAGTGTCAGCTATATTTGTAGCTTTACTTTTATTTAATAAACATAAGCAAATGAGTCAACCCTACCAGTTTACTTTTTCAGGGTCATATTTTTCTGCTCAGTTTTTTTAGTTCATTTTTAACTGTTATTTTTAAAGATTAGTTCTTTCCGGTGTGGAGGTAAAGGTGGCACACAAGAAGAGTAACCACTAAAGAAATGTGTATGTGTACATACTCACGTGTACACGCACAAGGTATGCTAGCCTGACACAAATATTCTACAAGTTACTTATGGCTCACAGTGACATTTTATTAACCACAGCAAGACTATCCTTAACACTGTTTCATTGGTTTAGAAATTCATTTATTAGATGAGCAATTTGTCACCTTGGAAGGAACAGAAATAATTTCCTAGTAGAATTTGAGCTTTAACAATATTAATAAGGGGGGAGAACAGAGTCTAAGGAGAAGGAAGGATACTCAGGTCCTAGAAGAGACAAGGTGGAGAGGAAGTGAGAAAACCTCCTATTTTTGTCAGGGATCCTCTGGGTACATTGGAACATTGGAATGTTCTCAGGCTCAAACCCTTTAAAGCCGAGTGATACATGTCTTGGCATACCTGTGCATAGGCATTCAGGGAGGTTCCAGGATGGTCACATGACCAACCAGTTTTTAATGCAGAATTTCTAGAGAGCAGGCCATTGATATACTATCCCTGGATTTAAGAATGCAAATGGCATAGATTATCTAGGAGCTCACTGTGAAAATACTTATTCCCTGAGGGCAATCTACCTTCAGGCTTTAGAAATGACTCTGCAGTCTGGATATAATTTAGCATCATGCATTGACAAGCTGCTGTAGATCAAGGAGACGCTGATTAAGTTGTGGATGAGAGGGGCTGATAGGCTCATATTCCAGTTCCTATATAGAAATTGGGAGTTTCCGTGTTGCAAGTGGCAAGTTGTTTTCTCGCATATGGAAGCTTGAACAGCTGTAGACTCTGACATTCTGATGTTCCTGGCTTAGAGTTCAGGACACTGTCTATACTACTGGTGGAGCAGCTAGTCAAATATGTAGTCAGAAGCACTGTCCAGTGCAACCCACTCCTAGCTACCTTAGCACTGCAGAGCAGGTAATTCGTAGCCACTATGTCTCTCTACTGAGGGAACTG
>LOEQ01000937.1:37309-70054 GCA_001685075.1 Bramus lutescens | reverse complement strand
ATGAATATAATTTGTGTGTTGTTATTTCAGGGTATAAGCTAGCCGTGCTGGAGCAGGGCAGGACGAAATGCAGGCCTGCTCGCCTCCTCACTACATAATTTCATGTGGGTCCACTCCTTTTGGGCCCTGTTTTTGATACCTTGACTATGATACATTGTGGAAATGTTCTTTTCTGGTCAGGTCTATTTAGTGTATGAAATACTTTTTGTGCTTCTGTATCTATTTTTGTAGGTGGGAAATACTGCCAATCTATAGACTTCTAGAATTTTATTGAAAAGATTATTTAAATCATCTGATTTTATCTCAGTTCCTACAATCCCAAATGCTTGCAAACTGAGCCAAAATAGGTTCCATTTTTTTCTAGCATGTCAGTTTCACTGCCGACTCTTCCCCAGTACATTTTATTTATCTATTTTTCTGTGATTTACTGTCTTTCACCCACTTTGATCACTTTCTTGTCTAGGTACTGAATTAAGTAATTTATTTGAATTTTCTCTTTGATACTTTTTTTAAAAAAAGAAAACGATTTATTTACTTATTATGTATACAGTATTCTACCTGCATGTATGCCTGCAAGCCAGGGGAGAGCACCAGATCTCATTATGGATGGTTGTGAGCCACCCTGTGGTTGCTGGGAATTGAACTTAGGACCTCTGGAAGAGCAGTCAGTGCTTTTAACCACTGAACTATCTTTTTGATACTTTTTAAATGTAGGTCTTGGAAACATTCCCCCCAATCATTTATCCTTGTTTTATTATGATGAGACACTTAAAGCATGTGGGGATGTCATAGCAGAATGCTATCTCATTTTGTGTGTGTGCGTGCGTGTGTGTTTCCTAGATAAGTCTTGTGCATCTGTTGAAGCGTTATGTGTCTTTTTGCTTGCATTTTCCCCTCTTCTCACTTTATTTTGCACATTTTATCTCATGTCAGCCTTTCTGGTGGGTTGTCTTCAATTGGATGTATATTCAGAAGAGTATCTGGGGCTGTAATAACAACGATGATTTGTCAGCATTCCCAGCGTTAGCTGAAAGAGCAGATACTTGCACACGTCCCTTATGTCCTCTATAAGCTTGATACACAGGGGATTGCACCAATTTCCATCACAAACTTCCTGTCATCCAGATACCTATGAGTGGGTCAGGGATTGCGTTGGCAATTTCTTTAGAGTCCTTTAACAGATTTCTGCTGCTATCTCCATAGCTGGTTCTGCTTGGGATCTGTATGATGTACCACTTTCTACACTTCGCTCAGTTCTTCCTGGGGTCCTTTGCTTGATGGGGCGAAGGCAGGGGTGGGTGATGATGAGCATTCCATAGTTTTTCACTTCAGGGTCCTGCCTTCCTCCTCTGGAGCTGAGTCCATGGGCTGAGCTGCTTCTCTGTAATGCTATGTGTTAGGTTTAACTTCTGCAGCACTCTTCCTGGGCTTTCCTTGCTTGCTTTGCCAGGCGGTGGTGTGGCAGGGAGGTGGTGGGCGCTGAACATCGCTCATTACAGATTCTGTCCTCAATTTCCAGCACATGTGCTTTGCTATGGTCTCTTCCTTTCTGGCTGGTGAGTTCAGACTCTGGGTTTGGTTTCATGCAAAATGAACTATCTTTCTGTGTTTACGGCCACATTGAGTGTGCAGACTTCTTTCTATGTAGGTGTTTTCAATGAAAAAGATAGATGCATTCCCTCTGGTGGTACACTGTGGGCAGGAGGTAGCATGTGACAGAGCCACCTAACAAGCCACACCTTCAAGACAAATCCTTTCCACAATGGTTGCAGACAGGAACACTTGCTAGACAGAAACATTGTGGCTTTAAGGTTCATGGCATCTTGTCCAGTCTTCTTGTATAGGTGTTCAAAGCAACAAAACTAAGACAGCAGGGGAATTGGACATGTAGTGAATGCTTGTAATCCAAGTATTTTAGAAGCTGAAGCAGGAGGATTACACATTTGAAGCCAGCTTTGGCTACATAATGGAGATGCTGTATCAAAACAACAAATGAAGAACAACCTACATTCACCAGCAATGAGAATTGTTGGCTAAGAAATGTACCGTAATGTATTAATGCTGCTTCACACGTTTATCTGCTTAAATTCCTTCTCACCCAGGAAAATCTAATGAATAAATCTCAGAGGAATTTATCAGTAAGTATATAGTGATGAGTCTCATATTAACAGATCTGAATTACAGATAGAAGTTTCTGTCCCACTCAGTACTGCAGCTGTTCAGTTCCAAAGAAAAACACAGAAGACTTATAGTAATTATAAACTCTTTGGCTTCTTAACTCAGGCTTATTATTAACTAACTCTTACAACATAAATTAACCCATAATTCTTTTCTGTGTTTAGCCATGTGACTTGGTACCCTTTCTCAGTAAAACATTCTTATCTTGGTTCCTCTATGTTTGGGCTGCTGACTGACGCTCTGCCTTTCCTTAACAGAATTCTCTTACTATACTTCCTGCCTGGCTACTGGCTAATCAGCATTTTATTAAACTAATATGAGTGACAAATCTTTACAGTGTACAAGAGCATTATCCCACAGCACTGAGACTTTGGTGGGCACATTCAACTCTATTTTATTTACAAGACCTGGGTAAGAGGCATCTATGTATTAATTTAGTATCAAATTAGGCTAAATGATTTTTTTTTACTTTGGTCATAATTGGCTAGCAGATAATCTCCTTCCTAGGTACTTTTTCTTTGCTAAATAGATCCTTTTACAACTACTTGCTATGCCCACGCATGGCTCTTCCTCATCCCCTGTCCCAGTGCTTGAGACTGGCCATTCACCTTTCCTGACACTAAGTAGCCATGTATCTGCTTCGAGAATCCCCCTCCCCTTTATTCCCCTGTAGCAGTTACTTGCTATGACAGCTAATCCTGATTGTCAGCTTGACTGGATTGAGAAGGACCAAGGAAATTAGTACAGTGCACACCTCTTGGTATGTCTTTGAGAGCATTTCCATAAAAAAATTAGATAAGGGCATTGATGACTATCCTTGATTGTCAACTTGACTACATCTGGAATTAGCTAAAACCTAATCAGCTGAGTACAGATATGAAAGATTTTTTTGATTGGCTCATTTGCTGTGAGAAGACCAACCTTAAATTTGGGGCATACCTTTTGGTGACAGCACATTAAAAAAGACATGGAAGAAGGAAGCTTTTGCTTTTTGCCTGCTTGTCCTCATTCTTGCTGGCAAGTTCATCCATCCTGTTGTGGAGACATTCCTTGGTTGGCATTTGAACTTACTTCTGGGATTCCAAAGGACATTGAAGACTGGAAGCTCTCTGGGGTTTCACTGGGACTATAGCATCAGATTGGGACTACTGAGTCATCCAGTCTTCCAGACTGAGCAACGCCTGAATCTTCAGGCTTCCCATCAGGAGACAGCTGTGGTTGGACCACTCAGACCATGCCCTGTGATCCATTTGGCTAAATCCCATTTCAATATATATTCTGTTACTTTTTGAATGCTGCAAAGGAACACTATGTTCAAGGTAACTTTTTGAAGAAAGAATTTATTGGGAGCTTCCTTACACTTTCCAGAGCTTAATTCATGATCATGGTGAGGAGCCCGGCAGTGGGCAGGTATGTTGTGGGAGCAGTAGCTAAAAGCTACTCCAGAGGTTTAGTCCACTATCATCATGGCACGAAGCATGGCAGCATGCAGGAAGACATGGTGCTTGAGAAGGAGCTGAGAGTTCTACCTCTTGATTTGTAGGTAGCAGAAAGTGATCTGTCACACTAGGCCTGGACTTGAGCATATATAAGACCCCAAAGCCCGCCTCCACAGTGACACACTTCCTCCAACAAGGCCACACTTCCTAATAGTGGCATTCCCTATGGGACAAGCATTCAAACACATGAGTCTATGGAGGCCATACCTATTCAAACCATCACAGAGCTTATATGTTGAGACATCCACAAGACACAGAGAGAACTGACTGGATTATCACCGATTTTCTGAAACCTAAATGTTCACCCCAGGTGATACACCTCTTCCAATCAGGCCACACCTCTTGATTCTTCCCAAATTATGTCGACTGGGACCAAACATTCAAACATGTGAGCCTATGGTGCCCTGTCTCATTCAAACCATCATACTCTCAATAGGGATAAAATCCTGCTAATGTCTTTAGGTTAAACATTTCATGTATCTTTTTTCACCTTCTAGAAATAGGCACCTTAGCTAGTGCCCATTTCCTTCTTCAAAACTAGAAGCAAAGGTCTGAGTTTCTTTCATTACATCATTGTGACACTGCCTTTTAGCCTTCCTTTTCTACTTACAGGACCCATATAATGGCATTGACCCCACGCAGATAATCAACTGTGATATCTGTATCACAAGATTGTCTCATCAACAACTTTAATTCCACCTGAGACATGAATGACTCTGACAATTGTAATATATCAACAAGATTTTGAGATTAGAGGTGGACGTTGCTGGGAGGGAGATTATTTTGTTTTTTACAACTGTATAGCAATTATTATGCTAAGGGAGTATGAGTAAAGATCTTTATTCTCTATGAGTCTTAAGACAAAATATCCATAAAAATGTGCCTGCTTTTGTGCCTTTTGAAAAATCTATATATTGTGCTAACGGTTCTGAGAAGCTTGAGGGGAGAATTGCTATGCAATAGACTGTATGAGCATGTCATTTTTAAAGATTCAGTAGCCAGTGTTCTATAGGCACTGCCTTTTACCCACAGGCATTAGCTTATATCCATGCATAGGGAATACATTGGTTCACTGTTAGTCTACCTATCACCTCCAAAAGAAATAGAAACCAACTCCAACAAAATGGGTGTGGAACTGAGAGAAGAAACAGGACAAAAGATGGCTTTATGAAAGTTAAAGCTGTTCCTTTTTTTTTTAAATACTGTAATAATACTCAGTCTTAAACCTTCATTATTTTCTCTGGCTCCAACCCTGGATCCCATCTATGATGTTGATTTAGCAGCCAAATCAGTGATTCAAAATGCTGGGACTTACTCTGCATGCTAAATTCTGCTTACAGAATCAAAGGATTTTCAAATGGAGGTGCTTGTCTGGAGCTTGGAGGTGAGATCTATCCAAATGCAGAGAAAATCTTAAGTCTGAGATCTAATTAAATTATAATACTTTGCTTTTTAGGCTCAAAATCAGTTTGTTGAATAACTTAAATATCTCTCTGTTTTTATCTTTCCTATTAATTTTTAAACAAAAATTACTTTATTGATCTTCTAAGTATAATGCTTGCTCCTTATGATGATTTCGAGTCTTGGAGAAAAGTAAAGAAGCATTTATAAAAAAATCATCCACCACACATTTATATTCTCAATATATGCTATTTTTAAAATAAGTATTGAAGTAGAAAGAAGAAAAATGAAGTTGATTGCTAAACTTCAAGTAAATGTTTATTCAGAAGAGGTATATAGTTTCCTAATAGACTCATCTACAGTTAAGAGTTAAGAAAAAATTATTAAAAATAATAAGCTATTGAGATCATAGTTTGAATCTTGAAATCTTTTAATATTACATTAGTAATATCCCCACCCCAATAAAGTCCCTAGCCTCCTCCTTGTCCTTTCTCCCACCTCTTTCTTTTTTTTAATTTATTTATTTATTATGTATACAATATTCTGTCTGTGTGTNCTGTCCTGGAACTAGCTCTTGTAGATCAGGCTAGCCTCGAACTCACAGAGATCCGCCTGCCTCTGCCTCCCATACACCACCACCGCCTGGCCAATATATCTTTTATAGTTACTAAATAGACTTAAAATTAATTTAATTGTCCACCCAAGAGCTTTTTACACAGTATTCCGACTGGACTTCTTGACCAATAGGCAGTATATGTCTGGTGGTTTGAGTTTGGTTTCATTTAGTTTGACTGCAGTGAAGGAGGGGCTACAAACACTGTGTTGTCTTCACGTTTCTTCTGAGTGTGAAGACAGCTGCCTGTTCCACTCAGGTCATAAGCCTGGTGTGCTCTAATACTTTGCATATTCTTTGAGATTATGATATGGGATTGTATTTCCTAGTCTTTAATACTTTTTAGATGTTCTCCAGTGGCTTCTACCACTTCACATTACTAAGGATGAAGGCCCAGTAAGGACCAATCTCAGGGTTGGTGTTTGCAACCAAATGACCTTGAACTGGACACTCTCTTTCAATATGAAGATTAAATTTATGTTTCAATCAGAGAAAGTTCCTTTATTTAAAAGGAATTTCTTTGAACACTTTTCTGTGTTCCTCTGGGTTTTCCACCTAAAGACACTGCTATGCTGCATAGAATTTTTTCCATTCTTCAGTTCTGAATTTCTTCTTCTTTTTTCTAAATAGGTTCTTGCTCTGGTTATCTCAAGGGGTTCTCGCATTTGAAGTTTATTATTAGTTCTTTAATGATATTCAGCCAGTCCTCTAGTTCCTTCACTCCATAATCCCTCTTTTATCCATTTTCAGCTTTTTAACTCATCTTTGAATTTTTGCCTTATTCTTCTTAAATTACTTTAAATGGTGAAACATTTGTAGAAAATTAATTCACTTCCTCATAGTGTGCTATTCCTAAGTCTGGGTCAAAGTTGTTTTAATTTTTGAAGTGTGTGTGTGTGTGTGTGTGTGTGTGTGTGTGTGGTGTTCATAAGCGTGTACATGTGAGTTCAGAGTTCAGGTGACCCCAGAGGCCGGAAGAAAGCTCTGGATCCCCTGAAGCCAGTAGTATAGGTGGTTATGAGCCATCTGACATGGGCAATGGAATAATGCTTTTCCCCTTCTTTTTGTTTCCCTTCAGAACATAGGACTGACATCATTTTGCACCTTTCATTAAATCTTCTAAGAGGATTGAGGGATCCTACTCAGTCATTATAGGAGTACACAGCTCACTTTTACTGGGGTCACTTTTGGAATTAAGTTGATGAGCTCCAGTATAGGCCTCCCTTTTCTCAAAGAGTGAAGCCTGTGGGTCAGTTTCCCTGTGTCACCTTCTGGTGACCTTTTCTACCACTAATCATTCAGGAGAAAGAAACAGTAGAGTTGTCTACTTTTGATACTTATTTTTATGTATGAAATAGATCAGAGGGGCCTAGGTATTTAGGGGGACATTCTTTTCTGTGTGTCCCAGTGTTTGTAGGTGAGATTAGTGTATAAATCAATAGACAGAGTAAAGTGGATTGTTCTTCTCCATGTGATGGGGCAGTATCTAGCCTGTTAAGACCTAAATACAGCTGAAAGTGGAATGGGGAAGACTCACTCCCTGTCTGATTACTAGGATTGAACCCTGGTCTTTTCCTCCTTTTGACTTAGATTGTTGGCCTTCCATTCACCTTTGAGCTCAGATTGAATTATGTCCCTGGTTTCTCTTGAGCTATTGTGTGCAGATGCATGTCACACTGCTTCTCAGGCTCCAGGATTGCTTAAGCTAGTTTCTCATAATAGATTTTATATGAGGGAGAGAAGGACTGGGTGTTCTGTTTCTCTGGAGAAACTCAACCAATACCATGAAAGGGCATTCATTAGCACTTTACTCTAGTGTTTTTTCTTCTTCTTCTTCTTGTTTTTTTTTTTTTGAGACATGTTCTCTCTGTGTAGCTGCCCTGAAACTCACTCTGTAGACCAGATTGGCCTCGAATTCACAGAGATCTATCTGCTTCTACCTTCCAAGCACTGGGATTAAAGGTGTGAGCCACCACTGCCCAGATAGTACCCTTCTCTTAACTTTCCATGCTACTGATGATGGGGTGGCTTGTCCAGTGGATAACATTGCCTCTGATGTGGTTGTAGACCTACCCAATAAAGGTATCATTTGGTGGTCATTTTGCTTTAACTTTGAGTTATAGTTCCATCTTTTATTGATAAATATAATCTCTATGTATCATACATATTTGAATGTAGTGCTTTTTCCTTGTTGTTTCCCCTTCAGTACATAGGGAGGCTAAAAAAACCCTTTAGTGAATACCAAAGAAGTAATTTGTGGGGGGTTGGACAGAGGGTTAAGATTGAGACATACATGTTGTTTCTAGATTTCTCTATATCACCAAAGCTCATCCCAGCATGGGTGACAGCTCACAATATTTGGGAACCTGGACCATACTGTGCAACCTGCAGGAAGTTCAGCAGGTTGGAGCGTGTCCTTTCCAGGTACCTCAGTTGGTCTAAACATCCTCGGAAGCTTGGTTGGTTTCTGCCTCTTCCAGGCAACTGCTCAAGAGTCTTCTGTACAGTTCTCTGTGGTTCTTTGCAGCGCAGTTTCCTTTGTCTGTGAAGGATGCTGAGCATCTGCCGTTTACTTTGGAGGGAGGAACCTAGTGAATCTGGTCAGTTTCAGGAACTTCCTAAAGTTGTCTTGAGTTGTTTACTTTCATGCTTAAGGAGCTTCTTTGTGTAAAGGATACACAACAGGGTCTTTGGCTGAACCTGAAGATGATCAGTTAAACTGGGCTAGCCAGTGAACTCTGGGGACATTCCTATCTCAATCTCCCAAGCCATATAATGACGGGCACATGCTGGCATGTCTTTCCTTTTGATCTGTGATCTGGCAAAGGGAACTCAGGTCCTGAATCTCAAGGCTTCTAGGCTCTTTAAATAGCTTTTTTTCCAGTCCACTTTCCTCCATATGTGTCTTGGGGGGCAGGATTGTTTTCCTATTTCATTGTTATCTCTTTATTTTCATTCGATCATCTTTACATGTAGCAATAACCTATTTTTTATTTAATTGATTAAAATTATTTTATTTTGTGTGTATGTGCACATGTATGCCAAGGCATGTATGTGCCGAGGTCAAAAGTTAAGTTGTAAGAGTCCATTCTCTCCATCATGTAGGTCTCAAAAGACTGAACTCAGGCCAAGCAGTGGGGGCACAAACCTTTAATCCCAGCACTTGAAGGCAGAAGTAGGCGGGTCTCTGTGAGTTCGATTCCAGCCTGTTCTACAAAGACTATTCCAGAACAGCCAGGGGTATACAGTGAAACTCTGTCTTGAAAAACAAAGCAAAAAAATAAAAAACCCAAACAAGCAAAAACATAAAAAGGAAACCCCTAAAAATTAACAAACAAAAAACTCAGGTCCCTAGGCTTGGTGCAAAGAGCCTTTACCTGCTGAGACATAATTTATTTTCTTGTATGGTCAGTGCATAGTAAAAAATACAAGATACCAATGTATAGGCAGTGAAAATCAAGTATCTCACCCACTTCTGTTTATCATCCATACAGATCTCTCAGGAAATGGTTGTGTGTGTGTGTGTGTGTGTGACTATACTTCCAGGTCACTTTCTAGTTTTAATACAAATTGTATTATCATTATATATATGGTCTTAGAATTTTTAAAATACTGATTGTGTTTAACGTGATTCCATATACATACTTAACTGCTACATTTTAAAAATTATGTTTGATATTTCATTTTATATCACTATATAACCCTGACTCATGAGATGTAATAAAAATATCAACTATTTCCCTTCCTGTCTGTTCCCTTGAGATTTACTTATTGGTGTGTTGTTCTTCTGGCCCTCGGTGGAATCTAGAGAATACCTCTGTGACTATTCTAGGCCCTTTGAGGAAAAAAGAGTCAATAGTCACTTTGTCATCAACACAGACTCAGTTCAGAAATCAGAACTCCCATGCCACAGAGTGTTCATCACTAGGACAATAACCACTCAAAGTGGACTTAACACACCATCTTATCTTCTCTACAGCTAACCTGGCAATCTGCGTAGGGAAATGGAAACATGCAGTTGTAAAGCCCCTCTTCCCTGTGCAGTTGCTGCCCCACCACCACAGGAACTCCCTCATATTTGCTCATTTTGAAGTCCTCCAGTGTCATAGTTGGTAAGGATGACTGGGCTAGTCATTTGGCTAGTCTCTCCTTGCCTACCTTGCCCCACCCATTTTGAGACATGGTCTCACTGTATAGCTCATGCTGGCTTCAAACTTGTGATCTTCCTGCCTCAGCCTCCTGAGTGCTGAAATAAGTGTGTATCACCTTATCCAGATTGGATTTATTCCTTTTAAGAGTCATGCCTCCCTGTACTGGAGAGTTAATATGTTTAAAGTGGACTCCCCCTAGTGGGTTTCATAGAGAAGCCTCCCAGGGTTCCATCAAACATCACCCCCACCCAGGTTCCTTCCTATCTGCTTCATTTCCCTTACATCTAGCCAGCAATGGATTCTAGAGAGAGGCTCAGTTGTGAATCCCTTCATCCTTTGCCTGGTCCTCTTAACTCTCTTAAACCAAACGAGAGATCTACTTGGGTATTTCTATGCTGTCTGCATTGTTCTGGGCATTCAAATCATTTGCCGGGCAATCTTTTAGAACGCTGGCCTTTCTCTCAACACCGAAGAATTACTGTAGTTTCACTCTTCAAGTCTTTACTCCTTCCCTACTCTTCAAACTTAGCAGCATCCAGGGTGTAGTTGCACTTCAGAAAACAGTTCTAACTCCTCAGGGTTCATGGCGAAGACTCCTTCTTAGTGCCCTGATAAGCAACACTGACACCCCAGGGAGAAGGAAAGTGTGCGCACCTGCACATGCTTGCAAAAACACAAAGACCCTCAAACAAATCGCAAACTGGTTTCCCTTATTTTGAGCTACATAGATAGAAATCAAAACATCCCAACACAGACATATATATATCAAAGGCACACTGTCAATCCCTTTACATGATTTTGTCAATCACATAAATGAACTGTAGGAAAGATATCTGTCCATCATGCTTTGTCTATGCAGTTTGTCCAAGACTGGTGTACTGAGAGCTGGTTGCCTGCTGGTGGGCTTTGGGGTAAATGGCCAGAACATGGGGGCTCTAAGTACATCAATGCCCAGATTCATCGGTAGTCATAATTTGATGGCATTCTTGGGTAAGCGGGAGTCAGGGACTGGCTGTGGAAAGTGGGTCACTGAGGAATGACTCTGAAGCTCTTGTTGTCCCTAGACTTTTACTCCTCCCTGTCTCTCTCCAGCTGTCATGAAGTGGGAAACTCACTTGCAACCCATCCTTCTGCCATGACGGACCAAACTGTCTGAAAGCACAAGCTAAACAATTCTTTCCTCCCAACACGTTTTCTTCAGGTGTCGGGCACCGTGACAAAATGTTGACTAGTGTGTTGTGCTGCCCTGCAAACGGGGCTGTATGGAAATGATTTTTCTATTGCACAGCAAGGCAGGTAAAATTCAAAATTCAAACAAAAGCTAGCCTGTTTTTATTTAAGCTTCTGCTATTTTGTTCAACAAGATTATTTTTTTACAATACTTTTTATTTTCACAATTTTTGCATGAAACGATTATTTGTCTTGATTGCTATGTTTGGAATACCTTCTTAAATTTTTATAATTACTGCTTTCTCTATAAATGGCTTTTAGTACAGTTTGAGAATTTTCAACCACAGAACCTATCCATCCATCCATCCATTCATCCATCCATCCATCTATCATCATCATCTATCATGTATTTGTTTGTAAATGTCAGAGGACAACTCAGGAAGGTCAGTTCTCTCCTTTCCCCACGTTGATCCCAAGGATGAAACCGAGATCTTTAACCAGTGAGCTCTTCCACCAATCATTAAGGATATGTTCCTTTCTTTTCTTTTAAATTTCTTTGTTTATTTGTTTGCTTATGTGTTTGTGCACAGGTGTGCATAGCTCAGAGGACACCTTGAAGGAATCTGTGTCTTCCTTTCAGTGTTTGGGTTCTGAGGATCAAACCCAGGTTGTCAAAACCAGGCATGCTTACCTCCTAAGCCATCTTGGTAGCTCAACAGCCAGAATTCTAGAACATTTAAATAAGCCTATACATTTGCAGGGGAGGAGAGATGGTTCAGTGGTTGAGAGTACTTATTGCTCTTCCTCTAAGCCCAGGCTTGGTCACTGACAACCACATGACCCCTCGTACTTTTAGGAGATAGAACTGTAACTCCAGTTTTAGCAGATCTGAGCATCTCAGACATACATGCAGACAAACAGTAAGTCTCAAAAAAAAAAAACCCACGTAAGTAAATATGCCTCCCCTTCCAAGTTTCTAGGCCTGCATAAACATTCAATAAAGACTTTACAGTTGACATTGACATACACAATAAAAATGAGGACATATATCCACACAGAAATGCCCACACAAATGTACATGGCAGTGATATTCCTGGCCATCAAACATGGCATGTCACATTTCATCTGTACCTGCTTCTTCTTGGGTTCAGAGGAGGCACATCCATCAAGTTCCCTTTCCTCCAGTGAAACATGTCTCTCCGAGAAAACTGCTTCACAAAGCCCTGCTTCTTCCCCAGTGCTCAGCTACTTCAATGGCCTTGATCTGCTTGAAACATCCGTTTATGCTTAGACTGCTTTTGAGTAGACAAAGAAAGAGTCTTTATCTTGCATTTTGAGAAACAGATTCTAGAAATCAGCTAGGCAATGCTTTTATAAGTCAATCAGCTAGTTGTTAGTTAAACTTTCTGAATGTTAGTTCTTTTTGTCTATAAAATTGAGATAATAGCATTATTTGTATTTGAATTTAAGTAATATTTTTTGTTTATTGACATATTTTTAAATAATATTTTCATCCTTTGAAAATTCTATACAAATCTAATCTACAAGGAAAATAAAAAGGACAAGATCTCCTGAGTAAATTGGGAGCATGGGACTGATGGGAAAGGGCAGAAGAGGATGAGGGAGGAAGGAAGGGGAGCAGAGAAAAATCTATAGCTCAATAAGAACAATAAAAAAAGAAAAAAAGAAAATTCCATACAATTATACAGTGTATATTGATCTTATCCATGCATGATGACCTTCCTCAGTTTCCTCTACTGACCCATTCTCTCTCCCTCCCAGCCTCCTGTCCTTGTTTTATTTTATTTTCTTTGTTATTCATATCACCACCCCCCAGTCCTGTCAGTGCTACCTCTATGTACATGGGAGTGTGTCTATCCAATGGGAGATAAGCAGCCTGTCAGTGGCCACATCCTGAGAATGACTCTCCTTCCCTCCATCACTACCAACTGCCAGTAGCTCCTCCAGTAGGGGTGGGGCCTTAGGAGCCCATGCAAGCTGGACTTTGGACTGGCTTGGTCATTTGCAGGTAGCTACAGCGGCTCTGAGCTAATGCCAGTAACAGCCATCTCAGGTTCATAATATTTTCATGGCTCTCCTCCCCCTCTCCCAGTTCTTAACATCCTTGCCCCTGTGTCTTTCTCAAACTGTGAGAGGACCCATTCACAGCTGAGCACTCACAGTTGCTTATTCAACTTTGACAAGTTAGGAGTCTGTGCTTTAATGCACAGAGAGACTCACTGCAGAGAGAAACCACCCTAGGTCCTCAACTCCCCTGGGTGGAAGTTTTGTAAAGTTTAAATTAACCTATTCAGACAAAATGTCTAGGATAATTCCAAATACTCACAAAAGTTTTTGTTAATTGTTTTGAATGTTTTGCTGTAAAAACACATAAATAAATGTTGCCATTTTAACCATTTTAAGTGTGCAACGAAGTATCGAATGTATTTATTTTGTTCACAAAATTCTAGAATTCCTTCATGTTGTATAAATGAAATTCAAGATTCATTAAACAGCTCCACATTGCCTCCTCCCCTGGCTTCTAGTAACCACCATTCTCCTTGTTATTCCTATGAATGTAAAGCTTCGGGACTGACTGGAATGGAGCAGTGGGGAATAAAGAAATAACAGACACATGTACTCACTAAGCTGTGATTAGGTGAGCTATGCACTTTGATGAGCCATGCACTCTGGTGGAGATGCACCTGCAGCCCAGAAGCTCTGCAGTTATTATATACAAGTATGCATTATATACAGCTGAACAAGCAGGTGGGTTGGCTCGCTAATTACAGCACAAGCCTTTCTGCAGGGGGTCAGTCTCCTGTTTCATTCATCTGGGAGGAGGAAGCTGTGGTTGGTACTTTGTTCACACACCACTGTTTTCGTCTGTGTTTGGTCCAGGGTAAGGTCTCACTATTCCGAATACGCAGGCCTAAGGTATTGGGGTGCTATGTCCACAACACACATTTGCTCAGGACTTCGTGCACTCACCATGGTTTTGATTTTGAGACATTTATTATCTGCCCTCTTATCCAATTCCAAGTGTAGAAAACTGTATTAAGTGCAGCCACCATACTGAAAATCTGATATTCAGGACTCATTCATCTTGTGTCTCTGAAACTACTTATCCTTTGCCCCTTTGTGTTTCTGTATGAATTTTGAGATTGTTTTCTTATCACTGAAAAATATTATTGGAAATTTGATAGGGATCACATTTAGGCTGTAGAATGCTCTGGACACTTTGTACATTTTAACAATATTAATTCTTCCAATGGATGAGCAAAAGCTATCTCTCCAGATACCCACGTCTTCTTTTAATTTTCCTCTTCAATGCTTTATAATTTTCACTGCCCAAGCCCTTTGCCTCTTTGCTCCAGTTTATCCCCATGTGTTTTGTATTTTGCTATTATAACAGAGATTATTTAGTTATTTTCTTTCCTGATAACTCACTGTTAGCCCATAGAAATGCTGCTAGGTTTTTTATTCCATGATTGTGTATGCTGAGCCCTTAGTGAATTCATTTATTAGTTCTAATACTTTTTGTTGTAATTTAAGCTCTCTTGTTTTCTTCAGATATTATTTTGCTTTCTTCAGAAATAAATTTGCCTCTTCCTTTCTACTTTAGTGCATTTGCCTTTTAAATTTCTCGGGCTAAGATTTCAACTGTTGTGATGAGTAGCAGTAAGAGGAGAGACATCTTTGTGTTAACCTACATTTCATTATTATTATTATTATTATTATTATTATTATTATTAAAAATAGATTCTTCTCTCCTACAACATATTCCGATTGCAGCTTCCCCTCCATCCCCTCCTCCCAGCTCCCTCCAACTCCCCTCTCCCCCAACCTCCCCTCTCCCCCAGATCCACTACCCCTCATTTCCCTCCCTAAACTCCTCTTGGATATCTGCTGTTGTCCCGAGTCATAGGGATCCTTAGGTTACCATTCAGTAGAACCGGTACCTTCAAGTACTCCAGCAGGTCATAAATGGGATAGATGTTAGGGTAGGCCAACCCCAGGCCCAGGATGTGGGTCTGGATGGTAGCTGAGCTGGTCAGTCCAGGCTACTCTGACTGCCCACATCAGGCGAGGGGCAGAGCCAGCTCTACTAGGCCCATGCCGTAAGGACCAGCACTCCCTCCTACATCCATGGTGAGTGGTGGGGCCATCTCTCCCAAATGTAAGGAACCAGATCTCCCATGAGAGCCAGGAGCAGCTCTCTTGCTACAGTGTCCCTGGAGGGGGCAGGGCCAGCTCAGCAGGGTTCCCAGATTTCAATACTCATGGTTTCCATGGCACTCCATCAGCAACATAGGCCAGGGACATCAACACAGACCTCAGCTGCAGTGAGACCACAGAACCAGACATGGCCCTCAGCAACATCATGGCTCCATGTGGCAGTGCAGGCCACTGAAATTGGCATGGCACCAACAGGAATGCAGCCTTTGGACAACAGCATGGCCACAGGTCGCAACCTAGACCATGGGCAAATGTGTGGCCTTTCGTGGCAACGTGGGCCTTGGACATCAACACAGCCCTTGGGCTGTAGGTTCATGGACCAAGACATGGTCCTTGGCAGCAGCCTAGGCCAGACATCACCCTGCCTCGGTGATAAGCAGGCCACCCACATCAACTGGTTCCAGGCTGACTTCAGTTCTTCAGTTCTGCCTCTTTCTATAGCGAATGGGCCATTCTGCTTCTCTTTTTCTCCCATTTCTCCACCATATATTTTCTTATCATAATGGCAACTAGGCCTATGGATGTCTTCAGCCACAGACCGTCAGGACTCAGGCTGGCCTATGGTGGCCCATGGGAGTTTTATTTGTTCTGTCCAAAACTATTGTTGATTTTTTCCCCATTCTTTGCTGTCTGCATGTTACTTCTGATGTAATCATTTTTATTCCTAGTGCAAAACTTTGGAATTTAGTTTCTTCTTTTTAATTTATAACGTTCACAGCCATACCACTGGGAATACACTCAGTTTTGTCTACATATGTTTTGTTGATGTTGTTATTGTTGGTTTTGAAAGACAGTGTTTCTCTGTGCAACAACCCTGACTGTCCCGGAACTCACTTTGTTGATGAGGCTGGCCTCAAACTCTCAGAGATCCACCTGCCTCTGCCTCCTGAGTACTGGGATTAAAGGAATGCGCCACCATCACCGGCTGAGATTAAATTGTTTGTCAGGGGATAATTCACGATTTTAAATGTTTATGAAAATATTTTAGATTTGCAACAGTGTTTCTATGACTCTGAGAGATATGACTCAGCATCATGGAGCACCATTCTTCCGAGTTCTCAGTGTGTTCACCGAAGACATTTAATTAAAATGCTTTACATGTTGTAGGAGAATTAGTGCAATTTAGAAAACAGTTGTACTTTATGTATACAACGTAATTATATTTAAAGAGCCTCCTGTAACTTGGATTGTTCATTGATGAACTATCTTTATTATCGTTCATCAAAATTTGAACAGTTCTAATAGGTCAAACTATATTTTTAAAACATTAACTTCAGCTGGGCGGTGGTGGCGCACACCTTTAATCCCAGAACTCGGGAGGCGAAGGCAGGTGGATCTCTGTGAGTTCGAGGCCAGCCTGGTCTATAAGAGCTAGCTCCAGAACAGGCTCCAAAGCTACAAAGAAACCCTGTCTTGAAAAACAAACAAACAAACAAAAACCAAAAAACAAGAAAACAAACAAAACAAAACAAAAGAACCATTAACTTCAAGGAGTTTCATAATTTTTTTCAATTTTTATTTTTATCATACTTTTGTTTAGATTTATTTTATGTGTCTGAGTGCTTTGCCTGCATGCGTGCCAGTGTACCCCAAGTATGACAGGTACCTGTGAGTGTCAGAAGAGGGTATCCCATCTTCTGGAATTAGGTGATGAAACACCTAGTTCACGTGGGTGCTGGAAATAAACCAGGGCCATCTGCAATCATATCTCCAAGTCCCTCATAAAGTTTTGGATGGTTTTTAGTATTTCTGTCTTGTTTAAACAAGAATAATTAAAAATTTAGATATCAATATATTTTCTATAACAAATAGCTAATTAAGCTATTTGTTCTACCAAGATTGTACTCTTTTGTTTAAAATGTACAATAAAATGGAAAAGTGTGGAATCACATGTAGATGGAACGATTGGTAGATGTGGTTGCTTCCAGGTTTTGAAATAATACAACAAAATGTGTTCTTCGTTTACCTACTGTATAGTGAATGCCTTCTGCCTTATTATCAAATGGTACTTTATCTCTGTAGCAGCATTTAAGTTCTGCTATGTAAGTGTGAAGTGTATTTCAGAAATAGTTGCTCTCCATCTTCATAGCTGAAGAATTCTCAGAAGCACACGAGACAGACTTTTATTGCAATATACATTTTGAAATTTGTTGGGGAATAGTATTTTAAGGTGTGTGACTTTTGTTTATGCTGCATTTGTCTAACTCTGTGAAGCTATGATTCTTTGCCTGTCTAAAACACCTGATGGTCTAANATTTTAAGGTGTGTGACTTTTGTTTATGCTGCATTTGTCTAACTCTGTGAAGCTATGATTCTTTGCCTGTCTAAAACACCTGATGGTCTAATAAAGCGCTGAATGGCCAATAGCGAAGCAGGAGCAAGGATAGGCGGGGCTGGCAGGCAGACGATATAAGTGGAAGAAGAGGAGCAAGAGAACAAGGAAAGGAGGAGATCAGGGACCAGCTACACAGCAAGCCACAGAGAAGAAGTAGAGAAAGATGTACAAAAATAGAGAAAGATAAAAGCCCAGAGGCAAAAAGGGGTAGTTTAAGTTACGAAAAGCTGGCAAGAAACAAGCCAACCTAAGACCGGAAATTCATAACTAAGAATAAGTCTCTGTGTGTGATTTGTTTGGGAGCTGGGTGGTGGGTCCCCCCAAAGCCAAAACAATAAAATATCACACAACAGAAATTAGTGCCAACAAGATATAGCTCAGCAGATGAAGACAGTTGGTGGCAAGGCTGGTATCTTAGGGTGTCTATTGCTGTGAAGGGACATCATGACCACAGCAAATCTTATGAAGGAAAACGTTTAAGTGGGGATGACTTACAGCTTCAGAGGTTTCCTCCACTATCATCATGGCAAGAAGTATGGTGGCATGCAGGCAGACATGGTGGTGCTCGAGAGCCAGCTGAGAGTTCCACATCTGGATCCTCAGGTAACAGGAAGAGAATGGCAACTGAGCATACTTTGAGCATCTGGCACCTCAAAACCTGCCCCCAGTGACACACTTCCTCCAAAAAGGCCACACCTACTCCAACAAGTACATAGGCCCGAATAGTGCCACTCCCTATGAGCCTATGGGGACCATTTCTAGTCAGTCCACCACAGCTGGTGACCTGAGTTCGAATTCCAGGATTCACATGGTAAAAGGAGAGGATCAGCTGCCACAAGCTGTCCTCTGACCTCCACACTCATTCTATGGCATGTGAGGACCTTCCCTCTGCTCACCCCTTTTTTCTCCTACTCTCTCTCATACACACAAAAATAAATAAGGAAGGAAATAAATGCAAATTTTAAAAAATAAAATGATATATCAGCTAACTTGCTTTTAAGGAAAATCTCAGATATCACTGCTATTATCTGATTTATTTTGATATGACAACACAAGTAATATATGGCATTAATTAATTTATCATTGAACCATAGAATGAATCTACAAACTAAATTGTTTTCTATTAAATAGAGATGCAATTGAAATATTATTTAAAAGTTCTGGACAAAGGGCTAGTTTTCCTTCTACTTGATTTTATAAGACAAGACAAACCTGCCCTCTGTAGCAAACTGTACCATGACTGCATATGAGTCTATGCTTATATGCAAATATGGTTTATGTAAAATTGAGCATTTTATAGGGAAACTGGTTGTGAAATATTTAATGAGAAATATGTACTTTGAAGATTCTAGTTAAACCTCTATAGCATGCATAAATCACAAGAGACACTTCTTGAGAGAGCGATAAAGGTGAAATATTTTGAAAAGCTCCCGATTAAAATTTTCCATGAAAATATACTTGTGTCTATGTCCATTCTCTTTCCAAAGATTGCATCAGAGCCATAGTAAAGAAGCTAAAGGAAGATTAAAAAATTTATAAAGACTAAAAGGAGAGAGATGATGCCTTGTTTACTGATGTAATTGTTATTCTGACCAATTTTTGTCTTGAATTCTAATTACCTAACTCAGACTGTGAGTTAAATACCAATGTTTGAGGATCTCAGGCATTTAGAACTGCCTCCCTACCAGGAAATGGATAAGCTTCTCTATGGTATTTTCTCTTTTTGGTTGTGCCCTATTCCCATAAACTCCCTGTGCAGTGCCGCTCAGTTCTCAGCATGGGGATGTTGCCTTTCACAGGTGAGGCCTGGTTGCAGGCAGTTAGGTCGTGAGAGCTTGAATCTCATTAGTGGATTAATGCTTGTTAGAAAGGATGCACCATATGTGCCCCCTCAGCTGCTGCTTCCTTGTCCGCTTCTTTGCCCTGCCATATCAAAGCCATTGGACCCTCACTAAGATGCCAGGTGCCATGCACGCTGTTTGGCTATTCCAGGGACAAACACTGTTGCCACGTAATTCCTTTTAGAAACAAAGTAGGCTCAAATATTTTGTTATAAAAAATATAGCAGACTGAGACAATGAGCAATTAACCAAATATTGTTTACTTAGAGGAACCCTGCTGAGGTTAGAGAAGCATGTGATAGGTGTGTGTGTGTCTGTGTTATAGAGAGTGGACTCGGAAGTGGGTTACTGACACAGAAAGGGACCAGATGATTCCTGTAGATTTTTAACCCATAAATGTGTCTCTGATTCAGATATCGTGGTTGTTTAAATATATATGTGTGTATGTATATATACATATGTATAATTTTTAATGTATGAGCCATTTTTAAATAATTGGTAGTAGTTAAGTTGAATTTAAGCACGATTTTGAGTACTGCTAAATTTTGTTTGGTGTTTATTTAAAAAAATGTTATTGGTTCTTTGAGAATTTCATACAGCTTATCTTGATCACCTCCCAACTCCTACCCCTCAACTTCTAGATCTGAGCATCCCCTGCCTCCACCACCTCCCCCACAGAAACACAAGCATTTCCTTGTCCTGGTCCTTTGGTGTTTTCAAGCTTTTCCTAGGTTTTCCCTAAGCTGGAGGCCATGTGTTTTAATGTGAGTGGGGCACCCATGGTGAGCTGATCCCTGCATTCTGACCAGTTGTGCCCTCCTGTAATGGTCCCCATCTGCTGCAAAAAGAAATGGCTCTGATGGGGGCTGAGAGCTACATTTATTGGTGGATGCAAGCATAAGAATTTAGAATGCATTTAGGAATTACACTGGCTTTGTTTTAGCGCCTACCACTATTGGTTTTGTCGATGGATGCTGCACAATTGGATGATTGTTTCAAATAAAAAAAATTAGACTACTTACAAATAGCTTGCACATACATGTACGTGAATTTTGATGAAGTCGGCCCATGACGAAGCTTTTGCTGCAGGAGAAAATGCCGAGGCTTTAGAGAAAAGCAAAAAGCATAAGAAAAACCAAGCCAGCTTTTAAAGCTAGAAAGATGGCTAGTGTCATTTTCTGTCAAGAGCCAAATGTAGTTTGAATCTCCAGTTTACCATATTTTAGCTGTGTAACTATTGCATATTGCATGTGATTTTTTTTCTGAGTCTCAATTTTTATACCTGCAAAATGGGGACATAAAGGTTTTTTGTGTAGGCCTGGTAGGCGATGGCACTTGCCACTAAGCTTGATAACCTGAGTTTGATCCTTGGAACCAAAATGTGGAAGGAAAGAACCAACTCCTGCCAGTTGTCCTCTGAGCTCCACAACACAGGCAAAGCATGACATGCATGAAGACCCCTCCCCAAAATAAATAAAAGTCAAAAACTCAAATAGCACAATTTTTGTATTTAGTGAAATTAAGCATATACAAATTGTAGTGCATTACCTTGTATGTGGTTAATAAACCCTAGCTATTGACGGCAGAGTTATGCTAATATTTTAGGATTTTCCTTCTATGCATAACAGGCATAATTTAGAATAAGTCATATGACTCTTTGATGAAGCTCAAGGGAGCTAAGAACATTCTTGGCACAGTTTCCCTTAGAAGACTTCCTGTGGAAGTCTATAAAGAGATGTGGATTATAATTTCTGACTCCCCTGAAGAATGCTAAGGAAACTTGACATCTAAAATAATAATTGCTATTTTGACTTTTTGTTAGACAAGAGGCAGCATCTGCGCTGGGAAGTCTGGCTTCTGTATCCATTTGGTTACATAAATAGCTATTGTTAGGTTACATCACAGTGTAGGGGTTCAGCTGGTATAGCAAGATGATGAAGTGTTTTAAATGTATGAGCCTGGTATTCCTCTGTGACTAAATGTATTGTTTACTAATGACATTAAGTGTAGGGTAGCTCATTTAAAAATTGGTCTATTGTACAGTATGAGCTTGATTTAAAATAAGACCATGTATTTTATTTAATCCGAAAATTAATGTCCCTGAAGCAAATGCAAACCCATTTTCGTGGTTACCATGCAATTCTAATAAAAATATCTGGCAAAAATGATCAGCAATTACTCACTGTTAAGCCTATTTTACTTGCACTGAAGGGAGTGGGATTTTTTTAAATTTTAATTTAAGAAATATATAATGGTAGAAAAATCATAATGTTCACAGAGAATAATGGTTTATTAACCACAATGCATATCCTGGTGACTAGGTGTGAAATCCTTTTGAGCTCTAACATTAAAATAAAAAGCAACAAGCAGAGCTGGTTTGCTTGAGAAGAAACTGGCTTAGTTGTAACTGGTTGCCATAAATAATTTTTTTTGCAAGCTAGGCACAAAAAGTAGGAATAATCTAACAAATGGTTTCAAAATGGAGAAGAAAAAAAATCAATCAATGCTTAGAGCTGTTAACTTTTAGCTTTGCTCCAGAAATCGTTTTCTGATTATATATAAAATAAAAAGCATATTCATAGAAATAAAACAAAGAACAGGGAAAAAATTTCTTTCTTCATGTATCATGATACAACCTTCAAAAACTCCTAAACGTAACTAATAACACTCAGAAAGATCAATCTTAATAGTGGGCATAAAAATGGCCTAATTTGGTAGACACTGGATCTGGCATGCATATCCAGGAGTTTCTTCTTGGCCAACTTTTGAGATTTCACGTTAACAGCATGAAATGCAGTCCTGTTTTTCTCAGGGTGAAGTTTTCTTTACCTCCTAAATTAATTAATGGTATTTTCTCAAACTCTGCATCTAAATTTCAAACTTGGTTTGCTGACAGTTGTAGGTGGATGGCCCTGATGAGATTCACCTTCTCTTGTACTTCTTTTCCACGCAAAACTTTCAGAGTTAATCTTCCGGGCGCACACAGCAGACATTAGAATCACAGAAGTACAGCAATGTATTCAGGTGCCAGAGAAGATACCCATCTGTGCCAATTAATCTTGATTGTCAACTTGATTAGATTGAGAGATGCCTAAGGGATTAATACATTTCTGGGTGAGTCTAGATTGGTGTTTCCAGCGAGGATTAATTGAGGGGGAAGGAATACTCACCATGAACGTGGGTAGCCTCATCCAAAGGGCAGGAAGCCATGCTAGAACCGGAAGGGAGAGGAGGAAGCTTGCAGACTGAAGTAGGCTTTTTCTCACTGTTTCCTGGCCACCACGGTGCACACAGTCGGGGCACCAGTGTTTCGACTCACCTCAGACCCCAAGTCATGAATCCAGCTGGCCTAGGAATGAATTCTCTAAAACTGTGAACCGAAACAAGGGCTCCTTCCTTTCAGCTATTTTTCTTTCTTATAGAGACGAAAAATGCATCTCTGATACAGTGTTGACAGCTGGTTTACTTTCTTCAGACACATGAATGAGAAAACGCTGAAATTCAATGTGATCATGTATGTGTTAGCCTGGTCACCTCTAAGATCATCAATTTAAGTTTATAATAAACATTTATGTGCAGGGCGTGGTGGCACACACCTTTAATCCCAGTATTTGTGAAGCAGTGTCCAGTGTAT
Source organism: Bramus lutescens (assembly GCA_001685075.1). NCBI lineage: Eukaryota > Metazoa > Chordata > Mammalia > Rodentia > Cricetidae > Bramus > Bramus lutescens. The sequence continues at coordinate 46,993 of LOEQ01000937.1, read as the reverse complement.
CTCTGTGAGTTCAAGCCCAGCCTGGTCTATATTCTGGGTTCTAGGGAAGCCAGGGTTGCATAGTGAGACCCTGTTTTTAAAAAGAAAGAAAGACGAAAGAAGGAAAGAAAAAGAAAAACAAACAAAAACTAATAAGTATTTTTGTGTGTGGGAGGAGCAGAAACTTGCTTATTTTTAATATTCAGTGTAATACACATCTATAATAAATAAACATATGTCTTTATATATACTTTAAATTAATATATATCTTAAATTCTTCTTGATTTCTTCTGAGACAGGTGTGTGTGTGCGCACACATGTGTGTGTATATAGTTTAGAGCTTTAACATTATTGTATATTAATTTTATATTAATATTTAACATGATTGTATATTAATCATATATACTAATATATAATAATTATGCGTTAATCTTAAGCAATTAATAATGAAAACATTTTAGAGGATGTCTGATCAAATAGATCCTGCATTTGATGTCCTTGTTTTGTGGATGGAGTACCAATTGAGACCCTACATGATGGAAGGAAAGAAGTGACTCCAGAAAGCTGTGCTCTGACCACCATATGCAGGCCAAAGGACACACAAATATGCACACATATACACTTAAGTAAATAAATAAATACATGTAAAAAACCCAATATTTGTTATAGAAACATTCTTGGAAACTTGTAATAATTTTAAGAATTTTGTATCTTATTAAATTAAATCTGTACTACTTCTGCACTTTTAAATTGAGTGGTTAATAGAACTGCATAGCAACTAACAAGCCCTTCATGTCTTCCTCCCCCACTTCCTCTTCTTTCTCTGTTTATGATGTGAACTTCAGGTTCTTGCACATACTAGGCAAGCACGCTGTCACTGAACCTTACCCTCTTGCTTAGATAATATTTCTACTTTTTCATATTTCTACTTTTTCTGAACATTTTTAATTTATTTTTATAAAAACACTCCTAAAGACAACAATATCATTACTTACCTAGCTTCATGTGTACCAATCATGTTTATTATATGACCTAAACAATTTCTGTCTATAATAATAGAATAAGATAGTTTGATACTATTGGTGACTAGTAATAATGATTTGTTAGAATGAAAAGAGAGAGACTCAGAGGAACTAATTTTTCATCTTTACAAAGTTGATCACTGGTGTAGGTAAAGTGGAAAGTCACGTTTCTTTCCTTAGACTGGGTTAAGATTTCTTTTTATACAAAGTGAATTTACTTTACATTATTATAGATTCTGTGAAGATGGGATATGAGCTTTATGCTGTGGTTGTGCTAAATTTCAGTAAAAACTTCAAGATGTTAGTAAATAATGCAGTAGTAAAAACATCATGGATGTAAGGCTAGAAAATAGAACATGCTTTCTATTAAAGTTTGTAAAACAGTAGGGTGGTAGTAGTACATGCCTTTAGTCCTAGTACTTGGGAGGCAGAGGCAGGAGGATTTGAGGCCAGCCTGGTCTACAGAGCGAGTTCCAGGATGACAGCCAGGGCTACACAGAGAAATCAACAACAAAAACAGGTTGTAAAAATAGTAAATACCCCTGACAATTTGGGAAATTTCTGTTACTTAAAAATCTTATACATTTCTAGGAATCATAGTTTTATAAGTAAGTAGTCTTAAAATATGGGTAAAAAACTTAAAAAAAAGTCAAACTTTATTTAGTCTTGCTCAGCTATTGTGATATTTGTGGGTTAGTATACATAGGAACTGACTAAAAATCTTGACTAATTGCTAGGTCACATTTTATATAGTAATACTAAATCAGAATATTAATTTTAAATAATGAAAAATTGAAAGGTTCTACTGTAAATTCTTTCCTTTTGCAAGAAGTAGCTATGAAGCTGGGCTGTCATCCCTCACATCCATCCGTCTTATTCTAATGAGAAATTGAATTTTCCCTTCGCACGTTCTGTGGGTGCCTTCAATATAGATGATGAAGGAAAAACACGTGTATTATATCTGTGCATGTGTGTGTATATGTCTATGATGAAGAATAATGCGTGTATTGTATATGTGCACGTGTGTGTGGGTGCATATGTATGCACTGGTCATAGTGTGTGTGTATGTAAAGATCAGGGTTGGTGTCCACCCTTGCCTTTCAACTTGTTTGAGATACGTTCTCCTTATTGTTCAAAGTAGCATATGGCATTCTACTGGCCTGTGAGCTTTCAGGGATTCCCTTGTCACTGCTGTCCATCACACTGATAGGAGCATTAGTATTCCAGATGTGTGCCCCCCTGCCTGGATTTACTGGTAGGAGCTTTAGCATTACAAATGTGTGCTCCTAAGCCTGGCTTTACCTGGATGCTTTACTCGGTTCTTCTTGCTTGCAGGGCCAACAAAGCAAAAAATATTTTTAAATGTATTTGAGTATTTTCGATTACGTGTATGAGTGCAGGTCTCTATGTGGGTATGTACACATGAGTGTTGGTGTCTCAGGAAGCCAGACTTGAGTTATCCTCTGGGAGCTGGAGTTACAGGCAGCTGTGAGCCGCCTGATGGGGTGCTGGGAATGGAACTCTGGTCTTCTGCAAGAGCAGCACATGTTCTCCATCTCCTTTTGAAGGAATAATTCATAATACTTGAAAACATATTCCTTATGCAGTTTCAACTCTACTTCTTCCTCTCTCCCCATTCTTTCTGCCTTCTTTTCTTCTTTTTCTTCCTTCTTTTTTCTTTTTCTGTTTTTGTTGTTGTTTGAGATAAGAGCCTAGGCTGGCTTCTAACTTTTTAATCCTCCTTTCTCAGTCTCCTTAGTGCTGGAATTACACGTATGTGCCACCACACCTAGCTATCAATCCAGTCTCCTCTTATTAGAGATTGGAATTACGAATACTCTGTAGGTTTATTGCTTTCTATGTGGTAAATATAATATTGTTCTAAACTTAGCAAACATGTGTGTATTTGTGTTCACAGAACTGACTATGTCTGTTTGTGGGGAGGTAATGAACAAAATGGAGTAGGGGTAAGAATTATCTTGGGAATGTAGAGGGAGGATCATGGGATCCATCAAAAGGAGGGATGTTCAAATAAATATTGCCAAGTGAACAGGACTCTTGAGGCCACTGTTTCCCATCGTTCAAACTTTTAAAGTACAGGCTGGCAGATATTTGACCAGTTTATTGCATAGGAAGGTTGCTTCATTGATAAAGAACAAGCAGATTTGATATCAAAGCCACTGATGAAGAGACGATTCTAGAAATCTATGATTTTAAATTATAAGAAACTTGGTGGAGGTCCTTGGAAGGCAGTTATGAAACATGACATTTCAATGGAAAACGATATTGATTTTTCTCCTCATGTTGCTAAATGAGCTGTTTTAAGCACACAGTAGCAGCAATCCTTTGGCTTGTTTTGTAAGACGAAAGTTTGATTCTCTCCTCCACCAGTTATTCCCTTAAAGTTTTGCCCCAAGCTCCTCTGTTTTATCAGAGGCTCTGTGTTTGGTATGCTTGCATTCTGATTCTATACTCCATATAAGGCATTCAAACTCGTGAGCCTATCCTTTGCTAAGAAGAAAAGAATGTAGCCCCCTCTCCCGACCCCACACAACAGCTCTTTGGAAAAGTGGGTTCAGAGAACAAACTGTTCACTTAGCATTGCAGTTACTTTGTTCTGTTTCTCTGTGATGTGCTCCAATTTCATTAACAGAAACAAATGAAAGAAAGCACTGGGATAGGAAGTGGGTGCGAGCCATATCCTGAATTGGCTTTCAATGGTCATTTGTTCTGATTCCATTTGTATGCTCAGAGATAGCTATTCTCAAATTAAATTTGCTTGGCAAATCTAGTCTATCATTTCGCTTTGTTCTATGATGCTTATCTTCATTCTGCCGGGTGACATAGTTCAGGTTTAGCTGGTCATTCTGTCACTTCAGTGAGTGAAGCTTTTCCTCTCAGAGATTGTGTTGTGGTTAGGAATTCATATTCTCGTTAGCCGTGTGCTGAGTATCTATCGCTTGCTTTGACTTCTCCTCAGTTGTCATGATGTGATCTGCATGAATATCAGCCTCACCTGGAATGGAATGATGGTTCAAATGCAGATTTCTTCACACAGAGAGTGAGCAAGCCAGTGATCTGCATTTTAAACACATTTCCTAGATGATTTAATTGAATTTAGCATTTAAAAGCCATAGTCCCAACTTTTTCTGTGTTGTCACGCTTGAATTTCCAGCTTGCCAAACTATTCTACAGATTCCAAATTTCAAACTTGTAAGTACCTACTTTGCAGTAAGGACGTTTCTTCATTAGCCAGTCCAGGCTCCTTTTCCCCAAAACCTGACTGTAAAAGTACTCTCCAATGTCCATGTGACTCCATTTTCAACTGACATTGTTGGGCTTTTTGCAATTCCCTGCCTTAGGTATATGTCTTCAAGGGAGCTAACACCTGCCTAGAATCATGTGTTACTGGTTGCGTCTCCTCAGCTGGCCTTATATAAAACAGTGAACCTTTCTACCATCTCATTATTATTCCTAACTAGAGTTGCTTCCGTATGTCTTATATCTTGGTTTTGATCGCCACTGAACAGGCCGAGCATACATATCAAAAATATTCAGATAGAGCACAACATTATTTGCATCCTTCCCCATTTGCAACCAATGCGAATTTCCTGGGATCCAATTTGTTTTAAGATGCACATATCGTTTTGAGGCAGGATCGAAAGACAGGATAAGTCTTGGGGATGTGAAAAAGGGAAAGAAGCCCAGTCCCCTGGAATTCACTTAAAGCCTCCTGCCAGAAGGAGAACAAGAATTTCAGCACAATGAGCAAGGCTTAAAGCATTTCTCCCTTCCCAGATATAAAGGTCGTTTTCTGGGAGTCCCACCGGAAACCCCATTTACAGAGTCAGAACATGCTCTAACTCCTTGTGTTAATCCCATTTCCTTCAAGTTTTATTTTTATCAGATTGCAATTCCATCCAAGTCACCTCCAGAGCCTCATCAAATATAAGAGAGAGACAGAGACAAAGAGACAGATAGACAGAAAGTGACAGAGATGGAGAAAAGGTTTTCTGGCAACCCTGAGATGTAAACTGATGTTTGCCTCTTAGCTTGGTTTGTTAATGAGATTATTTGGTGGCTGAGATGTACCCTAAGTGTAGTCTAAATGGTACGTATGACTAATCCTAAACCAATTGCTTGATTGTTCTCCCTCAACGAGCCTGTATTCACACTCCATGACTTCTTACTTTCCCCTACTCTCCCTTGGAAGGCCCACACTCCGTAGGATCTCACTGTCTTCTGAGAGTCTCTCTCTTAACCCTCATGCTTATGCCTGTATTAAAGCATCTTGGACAAAAATCCTGGGGCTGGCGAGATGGTTCAGCAGTTAAGAGCACTTGCTTACCTTAGAGAGACCTTAACCATCTATAACTACAGTCTCAGCAGATTTGATGCCTGTTCTAACTCCCGCAGATATCAGGCATGTGTATGGTGCACATATATACATGCAGGTAAAATACTCAAACACGCTACTCCAGCCAGGAAAGCTAGTAGGCTAACTGCAGATCTTCACCTCTCCCTCCGCTCTTCCAAATCCAATGCTCCAGTTATTATTCCTAGTTCTGTAGCAGGTTACCTGGGGTGACCTCATTTTCATTTCTGCCCCCATCTCCAGTGGATCACATAGATCTTCCCCTCCAACTGTCCTCACTGCGTAATCATTGCTTTATCCCTTCTACCAACCACATCAGGCACTCTCTAAGAACCTGCAGTCCACTCTGACTCATACATAGGCTAGCTGTAGTTCTTCATCGCCCTTCTCCGAGTCCAGTCCTCTAGTCTCATTCCCAACGCTCGCTGTAACAGACCACCTGCTGCAGCCTCAAACTCACTCTCTGACCTCATTCCCAGGGAACTAAGCAGATTTGGGTGCAACATTCTACTTCCCTCCATCCTATGGATACCCATAGCCCACCCATAGCTCCTCCCTATTCCTAAATTTCAGCCCCTAATACCCAGAAACACATTTTACCTGGAAACCCCAACGGCCACACCAATCAAGATCCCAGAAGAATTTCCTACCAGGCAACATATAGCCGCCTCACTCTTCTAAGAACTAGAGAGCATAACCAAGGAACAAAACACCCACCCAACCAAGACAAAACCAAATATCACCACCTAGAATTACAATCTTCCCAAACCCAGATGCAAAGACACATTGTAAAAGCACAATCAATAACAGCCAGGACAGTATGTTTCCACCAGAGTCCAGCAACCATACCACAGTGGGCCCTGAGTCTTAAAACATGGCTGAGGCACAAGACAAAGAACTTAAAATTGTCTTTATGAACACCATAGAGGTCCTTAAGAAGGAAATGAATAAATCCCTTAAATGATGAAAAAAAATCCATGGAAAGACAAACAGTGAAACAAAAGGAAAAGAGAGAGAAAGAGAAAGAAAAGTAAAGAAAAGAAAAGTAAAGAAAAGAAAAGGAAGCTCAAGACCCCAAAGTGAAAAGAAAACCCAAACTAAGTGAATTCTGGAATGAACAGTTTAGGAACTAGAACTTGTATTCACCAACAGAATACAAGAAAGAGATAACAGAACCCCAGGCACTGAAAACATGATAGAAGAAATGGATCCCTTGATCAAAGAAAAGGATCTTGAATATAAAGAAAGAATTCTGACATAAAAAACAGAAAATCTAGGACACTATGAAAGACCAAATATAAGAATAATAGGAATAGAGAAAGAAGAAAAAACCCAAGTTAAAAGTACAGAAAAATTTTCTTTTTCCTTCCTTTCTTTCCTTTTCTTTTGAGATGTTTGTCCTGGAACTCACTGTGTAGACCAGTTTGGGCTCAAACTCACAAGGATATGCTTGCTCTGTCTCCTAAGTGCTGGGACTAAAGATGTGCACCACCATGCCAGGCCAACAAAATATTTTCAACAGAATCATAGAAGAAAATTTTCTTAACCTAAAGAAGAGATACCTATCAAGGTACAAGAAGCTTATGAAACATTGAATAAACTGGATCAGAAAAGGCAGTGCCCTTGGCACATAATAATCAAAAGACTAAACATACAGAACAAAGAAAGAATATTAAAAGCCACAAGGGAAAAATACCAAGTAACATATAAAGGCGGACCTATTAGGGTAATGGGTAACTCCTCAATGGAGACTCTAAAAGGTAGAAGGCCTGGACAAATGTTCTACAGGCCCTAAGAGACCATAGACACTAGCCCAGACTATTATACTCTGCAAAAATTTCAATCACAATAGATGGAGAAAATAAGATATTCCATAATAAAACTGAATTTGAACAATATCTACCTACAAATCCATTCCTACTGAAGGTACTAGAAGAAAAACTCTGACCCAAAGAGCTTAAACACTCCCGAGAGAACACAAGAAATAAATAATCCCAGACTAGCAAATCAAAAGAGGAGAAACACACACACATTGTTGTGTATATAAAAGAAAATATCAGCATTTCTAATTACTTCCACTCCCATTCCTTTTCTGAATCAACAAGATTGATAAACCAATAAAACATGAAGGGGGAATATCTAAATTAACTAAACTAGAAATGAACAGGGAGAAATAACAACAGATACCAGGGGAATTCAGAGAATCATAAGGACATAATTTAAAAAAAAACTTCTCTCTACCAAATTGGAAAATCTAAAATAAATGGGTAATTTTCTTGACTGGTAGTACTTACAAAACTTACATCAAGATCAGGTAAGCAATTTAAATAGACCTATAACCTCTACTGAAATAGAAGCAGTAACTAATATCTATCAATTAAAAAATGCCCAGGGACAGACAGTTTTAGCACAGAATTATATCAGACTTTCAAGGAAGAGTTAATGCCAATACTCTTCAAATTACTCCAGAAGGCACAAACAGAAGGAAAATTGCCCAACTTGTTTTATGATGCCACAGTTACTCTGATACCCAAATCACATAAAGAACCAATAAAGAAAATTACAAACTAATTTCCCTTATGAACATAAATGCAAAAAACTCAATAAAATACTCAATAAAATAAAAAATTGAATCTAAGAATGCAATCAAAAAGATCATCCACCATGATCAAGCAGGCTTCATTTCAGAGATATAGGAATGGTTTAACATTTATGAATAAATAAATATAATTCACCATGTAAACAAACTGAAAGACAAAAATGACATAATCATCTCATTAGATGTAGAAAAGGCCTCTGACAAAATCCGACACCCATTCTTAATAAAAAGTACTGAGGAGATTAGGGATACAAGGGATATACCTCAACATAAAAATGTCAATTTACAGCATGCCCATAGCCAATATCAGCTTAAACGGAGAAATTTAATTCAAAGCAATTCCACTAAAATCAGGAATAAGGTAAGATTGCTTACTCTTTCTATACCTATTCAATATAGAGCTTGACCTCTTAGTTGACCAGTAAGACAAGAAGATCAAGCAGATACAATTTGAAAGAAAGAGGTCAAAGTACGTTTAGTTGCAGATGCCATGATCGTATAAATAGGTGTTGGAGGAGGCCACTTGTTGGTTCCCAGCTGCTCAGCACCAAAATAATCACACAGAAACTGTATTATTTAAATCACTGCTTGGCCCTTTAGCTCTAGCTTCTTATTGGCTAACTCTTACATATTAATTTGATCCATCTCCATTAATCTGTGTATTGCCATGTGACTGTGGCTTAACAGGTAAAGTTCCAGCTACGTCCAGCATGGCTATGTGGCTTCTCTCTGTCTCCACCTCCTTTCTCCCAGCATTCAGTTTAGTTTTCCCTGCCTACCTCTGTTCCCCTATAGCTCTACTATAGACCCAAAGTATTTCCTTTATTAACTAATGATATTCACAACATACAAAGGGGAGTCCCACATCACATAGATAACCCTAAAAATTTTAGTGAGAAGCTCCATAGCTGATAAACACATTCAGTACAGAAGCTGGATACAAAATTAACTCACAAAAATTAGTAGCCCTCTTGTATATAAATGACAGTCTATGAAAGAAATCAGAGAAACAACACCTATTACAATAGCCTCAAAAAATGGAAAATATCTTGGAGTAACTCTAACCAACTAAGTGAAAGTTGTATGATGAAAATTTTAAGATACTAAGGAAAGAAATTGAAGAGGATATTAGAAAACAGAAAGATCTTCCATATTCAGGTGTTAGTGTGGTTAATCTAATGAAAATGAGCACCCTACCAAAAGCCCCATCAAAATTCCAGCACAATTCTTCACAGATATTGAAAGGATAATTTTCAACTTCATATGAACAGACACACATGCACACACACACACACACACACACACACAAGCCAGGATAACTACACAATCCTGAATGATTAAAGAAGTGTTGGAGCTATTGCCAAGCCTGATTTCAAGTTGTATTACAGAGCTATAGTAGTAAAGAGAGCATGATAGTAGCACAAACACACACACATTGATCAATGAACATGATTAAAGAACTGGATATAAATCCATACTTCTATGGGCAGTTTTTTTTAATTATAAAGCTGATTGGCCCATTAGGTCAGGCTACTTATTAGCTCTTGTAGCTTATATTAACCCATTATTCTATCTATGTTAGCCACGTGGCTCAGTACCTTTTTCAGCCAGGCAGGTTACATGTTGCCTCTTTGGTGTTCTGGGCTGGACTGCAAGGAATGGGCTTCCTCCTTTCCAGCATTCTCCTGTTCTCATCTACTTCCTGTCTG
>LOEQ01000937.1:0-29464 GCA_001685075.1 Bramus lutescens | reverse complement strand
ACACAGACAGAATATTGTATACATAATAAATAAATAAATATTAAAATTTAAAAATGAGCAGATATAAGTTCAGCCTATCATAATCCATTGCATTTCTGCATTTAGCAGAAGTGATTTAGAAAAAAGAAAGCCAATTCTATTTATGAAAGTATCAGAAAACATAGAATACTTAGAATCATTTTAATGAAATACGTGTAGGATTCCTTTGCTGACAACTCAGAAATCATTAATGAAGGAAATCATAAATAATATATAATAAGTGGTTTGATCATGTTAGAATGAAATTTCTATACAAATTAACCATAGATTTAATAATACCATGCCAGTCAGAATCCCAAAAGCTGTGTCTGGGATATTGACAAGTTGATTCTAAAATTCTTATAAAAATGATAAATACTTAGAATGGTGAAAACAGTAAGCTTAGAACATCTCTCAGCCTTAATCAGAGAAGCTTCCCTTGCAATGGATGGCAATTGAGAACTTTGTGGTGTTCTGAATAAGAATGGCCCCTGTATGTTCATAACCTTCCAATTCTTTCTGCTTCATGCTTGCAGATCAGATATAACAGATATATATGATTATATATAATCATATACTTGTTCAACATCATACCTGCCTGTTGTCATAGTCTCTGCAATGATGGTCATGGACTCATCCTCTGAAAGTGTAAGCTCCTGTTAAATGCTTTCCCTTGTAAGTTGTTGTGGTGGCTTACATGGGAATGGCTCCCCATATTTGAATGTTTAATCACCAGGGAATGAAACTGTTTGGGAAAGGTTAGGAGGTGTGGTCTTGTTGGAGAAAGTATGCGAGCATGGTCTTTGAGGTTTCAAAAGCTCATGCCAGGTCCCGTGTCTTTCTGCCTGCTGCCTACAGATCTGGATTTAAAGCTTCCAGCTACTGCTCCAGCAACATGCTTGTCTGTTTCCTGTCATGATGAATATGGAGTAACTCTCTAAAACTGCAAGTACGCCTCCAATGAAATGTCTTCTTTTACAAGAGCTACCTTGGTCTTGGTGTCTCTTCACAGTAACAAAAAAGTAATTAAGACAAGCCTCAATTCTTTATCTTATTAAACACAATTTTCTTATTGATACTTTGGGAATTTCACATCATGAATCCTAATTCTGCTCATCTCCCAGTACCCCAATATCCTCCCCTCACCCCCACAGTGCCCCCAAAAGAAAATTAAAACAAAACAAAGTAAGTAAGCAAGCAAGCAAAAACAGGAGCAAAACCAAACCAAAAAACCAACCAAACAAACAAAAAAACGCTCTTCCACTTTTCCATCTCTCCCACCTCTCCTACACCTCTTCATTTGTTCTGGTGGCATCGGGAGCCTTGGTGTGTCACACAATATACGCTTTCGTTCAATCAGCTTTACTAGCAAATGCTCATTGGTCTGGTTCAAGGCCTCTGGTTTCTGGTACACCATTGTCACTGGATTCTCACTGGAAGTCCTAGGGATATTCAGTGGCTGCTGCAAGTCATGGAGATCCTGCAAGTATTGTTCCACAGGAATAGTCTTTTCACAAGCTCCAGCTGGTCCTAGATGGTGTAGATGTTGTTAGGGTGAATGTTTAAGAATTCTTAAACAGGCAGAGAACAAAAAGTGCTAGGGTGCTCAATACCCCAAATCTTCAAGTCTCACCGGAAGACACAGAGATCTTTGCAGAAGAGGGATTAAAAAAAAATTGTAAGAGCAAGAGGTGATGGATAATTTCTAGGAAACAGTGTTTTCCAGACACAAGAAGGCAGAGAACTCACAGTGTTTGTGATAGCATAAGCTCAGCATAAGTGCTATCCAGAGAAAATCCCAGCATGGGGGAGGGAGAAATTGAGTCATGTAGCCTAAACAACTAGCCTTAGTGCTTTTATCCGGGAAGTACAGTTAGTTTTAACACTGCTCTTCAGACTAACTGTCCAAGAGTGGCTGTGGAAGTCCTTCCCTGAAAGGGTAAGTGGGCATCAGCTTCTCAACCCCAGCAGAGAATTGTGATGTGGTCTAGACGCTGAGATGAGGAACATGCGGATCCAGCAATGTGGGGCTGCCATTCTGCGAGAGTCCACATCCTGGATAATGTTAGCGTACTCGCCTTACCCCCTTCTGTCTTTCTCTTAGTGTTAGGCTGCAATTCCCTCTGCTCTGACCTGGAAGGAGGCTTCGCTAGATGTATGTCTGGAGGCTCTTATTGTCAAGGTGTCCTCCACATGGGAGAAGACGCTTTTTAATGAATGCTGTAGAAGCAATGAACAAATACCCAGGAAGAAACAAACAAAAAAACCCAACAACTTGGTTTACTTCCAAATTTACAGTGTACTTCAAATCAACCTCAGATGAATCAAAGACAAAAGTCAAAAATAGAATCTAAAAATAAAGTTTTATGCAAGTTTAGTAAGCAAAACTCTGTTTAAGTATAAGAAAAACTGGCCTGAGCTGTTAAGACCCCTAGAGTGCAATTCACTTGGTGGTCAGAAGATTTCCTTGTGCCGACAGCCCTTCCTTACCTCAGAACCTGAACCTGAGCCAAGGTTGGGCCCTGGAATTTTTTTAAACATGGAAAAGGTTTATGTTTTATTGTATTTATTTTGTATGTGTGCCTATGTGAGCCTTTTTTTTTTGGTATGGTCCTAGATGGTGTAGATGTTGTTAGGGTGAATGTTTAAGAATTCTTAAACAGGCAGAGAACAAAAAGTGCTAGGGTGCTCAATACCCCAAATCTTCAAGTCTCACTGGAAGACACAGAGATCTTTGCAGAAGAGGGATTAAAAAAAAATGTAAGAGCAAGAGGTGATGGATAATTTCTAGGAAACAGTGTTTTCCAGACACTGTATGCGTGTGAGTGAGCCTTTCATGTGTGCTGGTGGCCCTGGAAGCCAGAAGGTGTTGTATCTTGAAGCCTGAGCTAGGGCTACAAGAGATTGTGAACAGACTCTCCACATGAGTGCTGGGAACTGAATTACAGTTCTCTAGATAAGTTTCAAGTGTTCTTCCCCACTGAGCCATCACTTTAGCAGACAAAGATTTCTAAAGAGAACAAAAATTACAAAGCACAAAAGAAAAAATGATAAATTGGATTTCAGCAAATTTACTAGTCATTCATGTTATACATTAAAAAAGGAAGCCACAGAGATAGATTACTTGTTAATAGTTTTCTCTGCATGTGTAAATATAGAATAATTTATGTTAATAATATATAAAAGTGTCTACAAATAAAAAACTATATAACCCCAACTGAAAATAAGTAAAAGAGGCAGGCGGTGGTGGCACAGGCCTTAGCACTCAGGAAGCAGAGGCAGGCAGATCTCTGTGAACTGGAGGCCAGCCTGGTCTACAAGAGATAGTTTCAGGATAGGCTTCAAAGCCACAGAACAACCCTGTCTCAAAAAACCAAAAAAGAAAAAAAAAGGAAAAGAATAACTGCTTCAAAAATTATGTATATGTATATATATTCATGTATATAAATGGATGGCCAATATATAATGTGGAAAATGTCTGGTATTAGGAAATGTAAATGAGAGGTATTTGACACTGTCATAATTAACTATAGCTGTCAAATTGACCCTCTTAGGAAGAGGGCACCTTCATTGAGGAGCTGCTTTCATTGGACTGACCTGTGGCCATACCTGTAGGACATTTTCTAAGTTGCTAATTGATGTGGAAGGGCCCAAGCCATGTTGGTGGTGCCATCCCTAGCAAGGGGTCTTGTTTCCATTCCTGGTTTGGTTTCACTTGATGACATAAGCCAGATAAACAGTCTCCCAAGATGACATTGGCCATTGTCCTATCACAGCAACAGAGGTGTAGACTAGGACATATACCTATAAAGAAGATAAAATAAAAATATTTAATTAAAACGAAATTAAATTGTGTAAAAGCTGAAATTCATGTGCTATGTGGGACTAAATCAAACTGGTGGAAAAGACAATGGAGAGCTCTTAAAGGTATCAGAACCCAGTGGAAATTATTTTGGGGAATGTCTTAGCTCTGTTAGAAGAGAACTTCCAAGATAAACTGACGGGTCCCAGAATGAGTGTATATATTATGAGCAAAGGTCAATGAAACAAAAACCAAAAGAAAAAAAATTAAATATTTCCTAGAGAATGAGATCAGTGCATTCTGAACACATGGTAGGGAATTTTCCAAAATAAACATCCTTGAAAGGTTAGCAAAATTATTTTTAAAAAGGAATAGACAAAAATGGAAGTTTGGCCAGGTATGGTAGCACACATCTTTAATCTTAGGATTTGGGATGCAGAGGCAGAGGCAGGAAGATCTCTGTGACTTTGAGGCCAGCCTGGACTACCAAGCAAGTTTCAGGACAGCCAGGACTACATAATCTAGCTAAAAACACACACAGAAAACAAACAAACAAAAACACTCACATTCTATTGACAGTTTGCAAACAACTTCCAGTTTGAAATTTTAAACTTTGGTTTTTCAAATTCCCAGGACAAGATGTCATCCTGTAATTCCACCTGCTCTGCAATGCAATGCTGTTGCAGAATATGATTTTAAGATGTGTTATATTTGTTTATGCTGTGGAGTATTTGTTTAAAGATCTCCGTGAGTTCAAGGCCACACTGGGCTATGTGAGATTGAATCAGTCTAAAAGAGAAGCAGAGCCCAGCTGTGGGTGACTCATACTTTTAGTCCCAGCACTAAGGATGTGGAGATAGGAAGCGATAAGGCCAGGTAGAGAGAGGAATATAAAGTGGGAGGAGACAGGCGCTCAGGATTCAATCTCAGGTTTCCTAGAAATTGCAGTCTGAGAATTTATAGACAGGATCCGCCATTCGGTCTGAGGATTTCATAGAGGTAGTAAGAACTAGGGCTGTTTTGCTTCCCTGATCTTTCAGCTTTCACCACCTAATATCTGACTCTGGGTTTTATTATTAAGAACATTTAGAATTCATGCTACATCTTGTGGTTTCATAGACCAGGCTGTCTTTTTGTTTCCTCTGAATGTGAGGCTGGCTACCTCATGCTTCTGCCGTCATGCCTTCACCTCCTTATTGGTAACTACATCCCCCTTATTGGTAACTACATCCGTTCTTAAACTGTAAACCAAAATAAACGCTTTCTTCCTAACTGGCATTCTTTGACAGGTATTTGAACACAGCAATGAGAAAAATAATTACTACCCTTGGCCTAATTGGAGAACCCTCTCACCTGGAGGGTGGAAAGAAAGGGGCGTGTTTGGTTCCTTCTGAGTAATTCATCTTTGCCAGAGATGCTATTACCTGTTTTTTTCATAGTACTTATACATAAAATTTTACTTGTAGACAGTTTCCATGCTTTTAATGTATGTGTATTATATGTATGTAATAAATAAGAATACATTATATGTATGAAACATTTATCTACTACCTTATACCTTTACTCTTAGAACTGGTTATAACTTTATAGTGACCGAGGACTTGACCTTCACTGTTGTAAGAAGTGATTTTTGTCTTGCTCTTACATGGAAGGTGAGCATATGTGTATGTAAGGTTGTTGATAATATGAAAACACCAATAGACAAGTAACAAAAACCAGGAATAATTAGTTAATACAAGGAATAATGCTCTATTTTATTAGTTAATATAAGGAAGCTTGCTCTATTTTTTAACAGAAAAATGTGAATTTAAACAGTATGCTATTTTCATCTACTAAATTGGCAGAGATTCGAACAAATGGGATTTCAAATTGTCAAACATCATGAAATATAATGCATAGTCTTTCATTTTGTGAAATACAATAGTATCATTTATGCAACTTACTCTCAAACACTTCAGGGAAAATTATGGCTGTGTCTGCAAAGAAAGGAAAAATAGGGCAAATGCAATTACATGTTAACATTCAGAAAATCTGATAAGCAGTATTGGAGAATTCTTTGAATTGTGTCTTTTCCATTACTGTTAATTACAAAAGGTATATTCTTCGAAAAGTAAAAAGAAAATATGATGATAGAGATCAATATACTGATGCTAGTGGCCATTTCAGAGGAGCAGCAGGTAGCAATTGAAGTTCAAGTGTCAGCCTACCAGGAGGAAAATCCCTGATGTATAAATTTTGGATAGGCAAGGCTCTAGACCACAGACTCCAGAATGTCTTTTGCTTCTGCTGTGCTTTTACATGGTTGCTGATGCCATCTTTCTCTGGTATCTGGCATGGTGTGAATGGGTGTGGGGAGATCCCCACTGTCTGTAATGTAGTATGTTTATCTCATGGAAACATCCCATTCTACAGGGCATTTTTACCTGTGGATTATTATGAAGATGATTTTCTCCTAGGCTGTACTGTCTAATTGATAATAATGATGTTAGTTTAAATAGAGTTTTGATGATTAAAAATAAATACAAGAAAGTGATGCTCAGCTAGGACTTGTAAATTTCACCTAAGGAGCTGCATAGATAGCAGTTCAGGTTAATGATTAAGGGAAACTATTGAATACCCAGGAGCCAAGCTGGCTTGAATTCTTTTAATTCTTTTAACCTTAATGTTGTGAGATGTGTTCACGGGTTTCTGAGTGCATCATAGCTGAAACAAAGCTTTGAAAATAACTTAAAATAAGACTAAAATGTCTTTGTCAAATAGTTTTGAGGTAGAAAACCCTAGAAGACTATTTAAAGTTTAAGAAAGGCACATAGTTGAGTGAGGAACACTTTAAAGTCAGGGAATAAGAACAAAACAGCGCAATTATTTTGTTGTTGTGCCTTTCTTGCTAGGATTGCTTGATGACCAAAGGTGATAATTAATTCCTTATACCCATTTATGCCCTCAATCTCCTGATATTAAAAATTATTGATGAATGGGTCTGCACCCTAAAGATCTAAAATGGAGCTGACTGATTCTTTTTCATACATGAAAGTTTAGATTTAGGATTCTTTTAAGATTTCTTGTAAGGTTATCTTTTGAGATAAGTAATAAAGTGATTGGCCCTTTCTTTGTAACCACAAAAATGCAGCCTGCCAGTAAAAGAATATCATGCTTGCTTACAAACCGATAGTCTATAACAAGTTGTTTGGGTGCGATTGTATGTGGGTTCTTGGGATAATTTGTTTTTCACCTGTAATATGTAAAATGTTTAATCATGTAAGGGATATGGAAAACATGCTGGTTTTTTTTACTTGTATTCATTGTAGTTATTCACTTAATAAAACAAATGTAGCCACATTCTAATTTTTATGTTGCTTGAAAAATTTTGCTAGGGCAAATAAGCTTCCAGAGAAAGATTAAAGATGGATTTAAAATGAGTTAGAAGGAAAACATAAAGAATGAGAGAGTTATAAAAAAAGCAAGAATGAGAGAGCTAGAAGGAATTAGAAGGAAAACCATCAAGAATGAGAGAAAGAATAGAGAATAGAGAATGCAAAAAAAATAAAGAAAGAAAAGGTCTGAAGGAATCCATCAAGAGTGTGTGAGTGTCCTTTTCCCTTACTTCCCTCAGATGAAAACAATCACAGGATGCGCCATCTCTGACTCTGTGGATTCCCTGAGTCTCGTGCTGCCGGAGGCTGACCGCCCCTCCCAGGCAGCGGTACACTGAGAACATAATTAAAATATATGAGAATATACTAGGAAAGAAATTGAATATTGATGTTATGGCCAATCCTACCTATTTTGAGTGAGAAAAGTTTATAAAATTTCATGAAAAACATTGTCTTGAGCAATGTACATTCTGTTTTGTTTTGTGTGGCTCAAGTCTGGAAATTGTTTTTAATAATATAACAAGGTATACCAAAAGTAAATGTATAACTTTTATTAAATCAAGCATTATTTATTCATAAGACTAAAAAGTAGGAATGCTAAATATCTTCTAATAATCGGAGTCATATCTGAATTATTAGAGCTTTTTGACTGAGCATATTAAGAAATGATCAAGATATTATCAGACATATGCTAACATTTCCTCACTTGGTATCATGATTTAATAAAAAAAGCTGGCAGTTTCAAAATGGCTCAGATTTTTTTCTTTTTTTCTTCTGCTGCTGAATCACGAAGTCCTCTCTTAAAGGAGCTGAGGCATGCCACCAGCAAAATGCTGGCCACCAAGAAGCCATGCTTAACTCTGTTTTTGTGCGTGTGTGTGTGTCAAAAATTACTTTTTAAGCTTTCTTGAGTTTTAAGTGGATATTAGTTAGCCACATTGGTGCCAATTTGTTGGAGGAAACTGCTTGTTGGTTCCCAGCTGCCCTGAAAGTCTCCTCCCTGAGGCCTAGCTTTCATAATATTAGAAGCTGCTAAGTGGGGGAGGAGGGAACAGGACCAAAACCACCACGGAGTTGTGATTCCAGCATGGCAAGATTTTTCCAAACGTGCAATAGTGGCATTCATATCTTGGTAGTGATTATCAGCTGTCTGATTGGATTTGAAGCCCACTCAAAAGGAGGGATATCATGCCTAGTACTTAAGACATTGTCAAGTACCTGATTTATGAAGATCATGCATTTTAGAAGAGAACCAATTGCTAGTACTTTGCTATGCCAGCATAGTTCCTAACTGAGTTCTAATGCGATAATGGATACAAGATATGAAGGAATATGAAAAGCTAGGTGTTTTTCTAGTATTACGTTTTAATTCTGTCATAAATTTTTGTTTTGGGGAATGAATAAGTTCATAAAATATATTTGGTACTGAAAGCTTAAAATTTTATGTGAAGCCCTACAGCATCTATTCCAAATTCTTTCTCTAACCATATAGAAGTTCATTGATTCATATAGAGTATGGATCTGTTTAATTTTGGTATGTGTTATTTTTATTTGTTTGCAAGTTTTTTTTTTCAAAATAAAGTTTTTTTGATCCCAAAGAATACTAAAACTTATCCTTATACTCACATATAAATGTAGCTCTCATCCCTCATCACAGAAGCTTCCCTGTTTGCCCCAAAGACCATAACAGAAAACCGCAATTGGTCCAATACAAAGATCAACTAATAGTGGAGAGCTTAGCCTCAACTGATAACATCTACAACACAATTCCTGTACCGAAGGATCAACTGGGACATCCCAGAAAACGGGTCAGAAAGATTGGAAGAACCAGAGGACCAAGAAGTCCGCTGTGTCACAGGAATCCCACAGATACAGCTGACCTGAGCTTGTGGGAGCTCACGTACTCTGGACTGACAGCTGGAGAGTCAGCATGGGACCTACCTAGGCCCTCTGAATCTAGGTGACAGCTGTTTAACTTGGTGTTTTGTGTGGCTGCTAGAAGTGGGACCAGGACCTGTCTATGATACATGAACTGGCTCTTTAGGACCTATTCCCTATGGTGGGATGTCTGGATACTGCCTCAACTTGATGTGCCATGCTTTATTGACTCCCAATGGGAGGTCACACCCCTTCTGAATAGACATGGAGGAGGAGCGAGGGGGGTAGGAGGGAAGTGGGGGGAGGGAACAGAGGGAGAGCAGGGAGGAGAAACTGTGACCGGTATGTAAAATAAATAAATAAAAAAGGTCTGCTGTGATAATCTTTCTCCTATAAATGACAGGAAAACCATAAACCCCTTCCCCATACCTCAGCAATATGGCTGCATAAACAAAGCCTGAAGAAGGACACCACCAGTAGACATACCATAGATGTGCCAACGTGGAAGAGAAGATCTCACAGGGCCCGGTCCATAGACAATCCAGTACCAAATAATCAACCCTGAAAAAGCACACAAACAACAATAAACAGACCGAGCAACTTGTAGCTATATGTGTAAGCTTTTACATGTGTGCTTATGTGTAGCAATAATAATCAAAGAAAAAGAGGTAGAGGATCTGAAAGGGCTGGGGAGTGGGACAGGACTTAGAGGAGGCATGGGAGGGTGGGAGGGAGGAACCAAAATGGGGACAAATATGTAGTTATATTTAAATTAACATTTTTAAAAGAGAAGACTGTAGAAATTTGATCTTTCAGGATCTTAAATTTTGTATGTGGAGGATGAAGATGCTGAAATGGATCATTTCTGCACTCTTGCATATTCTAGAATTTGCTCACATGAACCTGAAGAGCTGAATAGATAAGAAAGGGGAAAAACAGCAAGTTTTATATCTTAATCTTAAAAGGTTAGCTATATTAAACATAAGATGGTTCGACATTCTCTTCTCTTAAATGTGAAATATTTGAGGGCACATTAGAACCGGCACATAAAGTTGGTCTTTAACGACTGAGAGGAAAAAAATCATTTCTTTTACTAAAGTATATGAGCCAAAATTAAAAAATACATTGTAAGTGATATAAATATTGTCATAAACCTATCAAGCTTTTAATATTTCCAGAGGATGAGAACTGACAAGATAATTACACATGATTTTTATTTTAATCTCTTCAAAATGACATTGACATCTCTCCTCTTCAGGGTTTACTTCCTTTGGGCCTATTATACCTCAGTGATTATTTTCTCCCTCCCGTTTCTGAAATAAATTATTTTATCTTTAAGATTTTTAATATGTCTTCCTCAGCATGTTATATAGGTGCCATACATACAAAATCATCTGGGTTTAAGTTATGCTTGAAGGAAGTTTTGAAAAAATATATGTGTGTTTTATAATTCACTCACTTTAAAAGATCAGTTTGATCTTACAGTCATTCTATATTTTTCCATTTATTGAAATTTCTCCACCTTAAGCTTTAGTTTTATGCAATAAAATTAAGCCTAAATGTCCTTAGAATTTGTGTAGGAAATGGTGTTGCTGAACACGGTCCAATGAGCATGTCAGCCATTACCATCCCATTCAAAGCAGCTGAGATTGCTCTCAAGGGACCCTCAAGTCCAGCATGGGAAGGGCAAGGAAGCTATTAGGACCTCCCTTGAGATTCTGGCCACTCCTTCCTGCTCTTTCTTGACACACGTAATTCTATTCCAGCTGCAAGTGGCCTCGGTCTCAAGGTCTGAGGGACAGTCTTTCCAACATTTTTATTACTGTAAAAGTCAACATGACAGCAGGTGTCCCACTGGCAAATTCTAATTTACATCTAATGTTAATGTCCATCTAGTAGCCAATGTACTCACCACAAGTGTATTTTCCTTCACAGTGGATATCTGTAAAACATAACTTGCTAAAATGTCTTTGAAGACATGTATTCCTCTTCAGAATCCTTGTCCAAAGGCCATGCTTTTTTCTAGTGATACATCATACGTCACATTGCCTTTTCCTTCTCTTACCAGAAGCAAGACTGTTGAATTAAGTATTCACATGAGCTACAGCACAAAGTAGGTATTTAGGGAAATGTTATCTCACTTTAAGCTTTATCCAGACATCAAATATCATCTGGCAGATTTCATAATGCATGTTGATGTTGCCATAAAAAATCTAATAATTTTATGTTATAAGAAATCAATTTGAATTAAATCTGAACACCACTTACATGTTTCTTAATTAACCTGATGATACTTATAACAATATTTTTAATTTTATGGTATTTTAAGTTAAGCTATAGAGAGAGTTGAACTGAAATCATTTCTGCTATGGCTTTTTCTTTTCAATGCTTTATTATTTTCATTATAAAGTTAACACATAATTATTACCCCAAATTGTAAAATAGAAAATAGTACAGAAATAAAATATATCCAGCATCCTAATATACAAAAACAATCATCAACACCCTTTTTCAATTTTCCTTTAAGTCTTTATTTCATAGTTTTCTCTAAATTAATACTTTAGAATTTTATACATAAATCTAATATACTTTGAAAAAGTCAACCACCAGCTGTCTCCCTCCATACTCCATAGTACTTCCACCTTTCCCAATTGTATGTACCTTTTTAACCCAATGAGTTCATTTAAGACAGCTTTTTATATGCATCAGTATGGAGCAGCTATATTTCCACAGATTTTTAAAAACCAGTTCCAATTATGTATATAGTTGTATGTCCTAAACTTGACATTCAGTATCACATATTATCTCTCATATCAAACTACACTATTCATGAATGTCAACTGAAAGGAACATGAAAATTACATGTGTAATTGTGCTGCCAGCACAAACTCTGGCTCTTTTAGGAGACCAAAAATTTAAATGGGGCATGTTAGCTGTGTGTATGGACTTCCTAATGGCTCAACATAGACCTGCTGCATACTTTGAACTGGGGTAGTGTGCATGGCTTGCAGAGGCAATGAGTGGACTTTCACCATGTTGGACTGTGTGGAGCAAGCAAGAAGTACTGTATATACCCCAGTAATGGCAAAGCTTAAACTTTTAAGAAGCACTTAGTATTTTAAGAAGTACTCCTGGATAGTAAAGAATCACATACACACGATAGGACAGATTCAGACATAAAAGACCTCTAAATGGGTCACAGTGTTGGATAAATATATGTAGGCTTGGGAGAGAAAAGAAAAAGAGTATAGAGAGTCATAAAAAGAAGTAAATCATTTTTTCAAAAATAAAGCAAAATCTTTAAAGAGACAGAGTACAGACAGTCATATATTATAAGAAGTAAAAAAAAAGCCATGTAAAGATGGAATATACACAGAGAGTCTGGATTATGTATACGATTGCGTTTTCTTTGAATTTTTTGAATGCAGAGAGACATTTGATTCTGAGGAGTGCTAAGCTAAGCCAACATATATATTTTAAAGGTATCTTGATTTCAAAATATGGACCTAAGGATATGTTGCTTTGAAAAAGAGTTTCTTCTTTTGTTTCCACAGAGGATAAGAACCTGTATATTGCTTTTAGACTAACTTGGTTTGATGGACCAAGATCCCCTGAAAGGTTGCCTTGAACACCCCTCAAAAATTACTTCACCCAATACACAGTGGGAAGCAGTTTGGAGAAAAAATATGCCCATATTCCCAAATATTGTTTATAAATGTTTGTTTACATTTAAAGAGATTTCCATGGCATGGATTTTGGTTTATTGATACACATTTAAGGTCAATTTTGTTATACTGTGTATATATATTTCTGCTCTTGATTAAGGTATTGTGATTATACAGTTCATTTTAAAATGTAATGTATAACTAAGAAATACAGGTAAATAGTCATCTATAATAGTCAAACTTGTAACCATGTTAGTTAGATTTTCTAGATGTACAGAGATGTATTTCAGATCGATAGGTATTCTTAAAACCTTTCAAAAACTACAGAATATGGTGTTTAAAATAGTTTAAAAATTTATTATTTATAATGACATAAGACACATCTGCCCCTGGTAGCACCACCCTACTTCAAGAGAAAGATGAGCATCTAAGTGTCTCCTTATGGAGTTGGTTAGCCATTTGGGCAAGAAACTGCTCTTGCCTGAAGTGCCTGATGAACTGGACATGCAGAACCCACAGAGAAATGACTGCTGAAATTGCCTAAAGGTGAGATGATCCTTTGGGGTTCCTACTTCATGAAAAAATCAGCTTCTGTTAATGTAGAAGGAACTGTCTTGGAAATTTCCTGCTTCATGGAAAAGTCTGATGAATACTATGGGCCTATAGGCTGAAGATGGATGCCCCAACAGTACAGAAGAACTTTGGGTGACTGTCCAGGCAGCAAAATGTCTGTCAATTCTAGAGTTTTGGAGGTTGCTTACAATGCAGTTCCTGTTTGCTTAGGTAATATTATATACTTCTGGAGTCTTTGATGGAGTTGAAGAATTGATAGTTACATTTTCCCTTAGTTAGATAAAAGATAAAGTAGATATAAATATTGTCACTGTAATTCTTGCTTGGTACTTGTTTTGTTGTATATAATTTTACTATGTTAAAGTTAAAATCTCCCTTTTTTATTTAAACAGAATAGGGGAGGTGATGTGGGATTTCCCTCTGTATGCTGTGATTACCATTAATGAATANATGGGTCACAGTGTTGGATAAATATATGTAGGCTTGGGAGAGAAAAGAAAAAGAGTATAGAGAGTCATAAAAAGAAGTAAATCATTTTTTCAAAAATAAAGCAAAATCTTTAAAGAGACAGAGTACAGACAGTCATATATTATAAGAAGTAAAAAAAAAGCCATGTAAAGATGGAATATACACAGAGAGTCTGGATTATGTATACGATTGCGTTTTCTTTGAATTTTTTGAATGCAGAGAGACATTTGATTCTGAGGAGTGCTAAGCTAAGCCAACATATATATTTTAAAGGTATCTTGATTTCAAAATATGGACCTAAGGATATGTTGCTTTGAAAAAGAGTTTCTTCTTTTGTTTCCACAGAGGATAAGAACCTGTATATTGCTTTTAGACTAACTTGGTTTGATGGACCAAGATCCCCTGAAAGGTTGCCTTGAACACCCCTCAAAAATTACTTCACCCAATACACAGTGGGAAGCAGTTTGGAGAAAAAATATGCCCATATTCCCAAATATTGTTTATAAATGTTTGTTTACATTTAAAGAGATTTCCATGGCATGGATTTTGGTTTATTGATACACATTTAAGGTCAATTTTGTTATACTGTGTATATATATTTCTGCTCTTGATTAAGGTATTGTGATTATACAGTTCATTTTAAAATGTAATGTATAACTAAGAAATACAGGTAAATAGTCATCTATAATAGTCAAACTTGTAACCATGTTAGTTAGATTTTCTAGATGTACAGAGATGTATTTCAGATCGATAGGTATTCTTAAAACCTTTCAAAAACTACAGAATATGGTGTTTAAAATAGTTTAAAAATTTATTATTTATAATGACATAAGACACATCTGCCCCTGGTAGCACCACCCTACTTCAAGAGAAAGATGAGCATCTAAGTGTCTCCTTATGGAGTTGGTTAGCCATTTGGGCAAGAAACTGCTCTTGCCTGAAGTGCCTGATGAACTGGACATGCAGAACCCACAGAGAAATGACTGCTGAAATTGCCTAAAGGTGAGATGATCCTTTGGGGTTCCTACTTCATGAAAAAATCAGCTTCTGTTAATGTAGAAGGAACTGTCTTGGAAATTTCCTGCTTCATGGAAAAGTCTGATGAATACTATGGGCCTATAGGCTGAAGATGGATGCCCCAACAGTACAGAAGAACTTTGGGTGACTGTCCAGGCAGCAAAATGTCTGTCAATTCTAGAGTTTTGGAGGTTGCTTACAATGCAGTTCCTGTTTGCTTAGGTAATATTATATACTTCTGGAGTCTTTGATGGAGTTGAAGAATTGATAGTTACATTTTCCCTTAGTTAGATAAAAGATAAAGTAGATATAAATATTGTCACTGTAATTCTTGCT
Source organism: Bramus lutescens (assembly GCA_001685075.1). Classification (NCBI taxonomy): domain Eukaryota; kingdom Metazoa; phylum Chordata; class Mammalia; order Rodentia; family Cricetidae; genus Bramus; species Bramus lutescens. Next base: position 14,333 of record LOEQ01000937.1, on the reverse strand, counting down.
TGGTACTTGTTTTGTTGTATATAATTTTACTATGTTAAAGTTAAAATCTCCCTTTTTTATTTAAACAGAATAGGGGAGGTGATGTGGGATTTCCCTCTGTATGCTGTGATTACCATTAATGAATAAAGAAGCTGCTTTGGACCTATAGCAGGGCAGAACTTAAGTAGGTGGAGAAAACTAAACTGAATTCTGGGAGAAAGGAGGCAGAGTCAGAGAGAAGCCACAGAGCTACCACTGGAGACAGACATGCTGAAACTTTGCTGGTAGGCTACCACCTTGTGCTGATGCACACATTATTGGAGATTTGTTAAATTAAGATGTAAGGGTTAGCCAATAAGAAGCCAGAGCTGGTGGGCCAAGCAGTGATTTAAATAATACAGTTTCTGTGTGTTTATTTCAGGGCTGAGCAGCTGGTAACCAAAAAGTGGCTTCCTCTAACACACAGTGGTCATGGGAATGAGTCATAGCTTCTGAGTTGATTAAATTTATATGCTTGCATTTTGACAGACAAATTGATATAAATTCATCCTGTGTTAATAAAATGTTATCATGTTATTGAAGTGAAAAGAATATACTTAAAGAAAATTTGTGGCTTGGCAGTGGTGGTACATGTTTTTAATCCCAGCACTCAGGAAGCAGAAACTGGTGAATCTCAGTGAGTTCAAGGCCAGCCTGGTCTATAAAATGAGTTATATTTCAGCCAGGACTGTTACACAGAGAAACCTTGTCTCGAAAAAATGAAACAAAAGCAAAAAAAAAACTTTTTAATTTCACACATCACATTTTACACATACTAAATATATGCCCTAAGTCCAGCAATCCTGGAAGAAGAACAACAACAACAATTACAAAAAAGCATGTAACTTACACATTGTCAAAACATCTGGACTCATCTGTCAATTCCATTGTCTTCTTCTACCCCAGCCCACTGTTACTGGAGGAATTATAATGAACTGGCTACTGTTTCATAAATAATTATGGAAAAATAAAATTGGTTGTTACTTGTGTTGCCCCTGGGAATAATAACTTTACTTCCCAACTAAAGTGAATTAGTGCTTGGCACCATGTCCTGCTCTTATATATAGGTAAGGGAATGAGAGAAGAGGAAAGCATTGCCTTTCATAAAATCATAAAAGTAAAACATTACAATGTGTTCAATGCAAGGAGTTGGCTGAAAGGGAAAGCAACAGCAGCTGCAGAAATTTCTAGTTACCAAAGCTGACAATAGCTAAGAGATATTGGCATCACTATGTATAGTGATTTCTTCTATTGAATGATGAATCTATTCTCTCCACTAGCAAGACTTCTATCAAGGTGTCTGAGGGTGAGGAGAGTGGGGAAGACAAAGGCACTTGTCCTGAATCTATTAGCTCTAATGAACAGGTACTAAGAAGCAGATACTGCCACACAATATAAATTACAATCTAAATGAGATATTAATATTTACATAACCAATTCCTCAGGCACTGTAAGCTAAGTTCGTGGGAAGAAAGTCTTCCAAATGTCACTCATGCCATCAGGGATAATTGCAGGACTGGAAGCTTCCATGCCATTGCTGGAGAACTGTGCAATAGGGTTTTAATTTCAGTTTGACTTACATGTTGCTGTCATATCATGGGGACTGTAGTTGCAATTTTGCAGCGTGGTTTTTCTTGGCTTATTTTAGAATCACAGAAAGAGTAAGCTTGCAAATCTTTTAATAAGGCAATTACATTCAGACAAAGATTAGATCTCAGAAGCACAATAGATTTTTGCTATAGTATTCAGTATCTTTTTGATATTCTTCTGTCACTAGACAAAGCTGTGAATAGTTATGTGACAAGTCTATTGAGAATACAACAATGAGGGTCTCCTTAATTGTGTTCCCTTGTGTGGCACACAAACCCTCACTTAATTTTTTTTGCCTGTTTTGAAAAATGAAAAAGAAAATACCATTTAGAGTCACAAAAAACACTGTTAAATCTATCTTTGAAATCTTCATTTTGTATCTGCAAAGTGAAATGTTGAGATATTCAATCATTTAATTTTTATTTGGTAAAAATATCTTGTGATTCAGAATGTCAGTCTTAATATATAAATAAATTACTTGGTATGAACAAGAACAAATTTCATAAGAGTCTCAACTTGTTTAAAAGAATGTGCCATGGGTGAGGGGTCTTAAGTTTGGAAAACTCACATGTTGAGTTCTAATATTGCCAATCAAAAGGAACTGGGCAATTAGTTGTCTTCTGTTTTCCAATTTAAATTCTTAAAATAATTACAATAGAAACATAAGATATATGGCCAATTTTAGAAAGTCTAATTTTACATTAATATGTCAGCTTTTGGAGAAAGGAAATCATGTTCTTGTGATTTAGCATTTTGTTCATTTAATAAATTAATATTCATGAGTTAATTCTTAGAAATCAAGTACAGTGGCACTAAGACATAAGTCACTGCATTTGAAATGAGTGTGGTTACAGATCATATTTCATGAGGAATCCAAGTAGGACAAATGAGGTCGGCACTCTCATCTTTTTGTGTTGGAAGTTTTGGAAATCAAATCCAGGGCACTATAGGCTAGGCAAGTCATTCAGCCTGGATTATATTCTTGGTTTTCTAACTAATGTTTTTTCTTTCTTGCTAGTCTTCATTTAATCTTTTGCCTTCTGTTACTTCATGATAAAAACAGAATAAATACCTGATGTGAGGATAGAAGAAAACTGGAGAGAATTTCTCAAAATATGAAAGTAGCCCACAAATATTCTAGTCAAATGCAGAAACTCTAGGAAGTTTATAGAAAACAAATGTGGCAGAGTCATGTACTAAATCATGGTAAGGGCAGGGGTGTCACTAATACTCTATACCAATAACAACCCCCAGAAAGCTTTGCAGCTATAAACTGAGTATATGATTCTCAAAATAGACCTTTACATTTTTATTTGTTTTGCCTGCATGCCTGCATGTGTGTGTACACTACTAGTATGCATGGTGCCTATGGAGGCCAGAAGAGGGTATTAGATTCCCTGGAAATGGAGCCTTCCAGATGGTTGTGAGTTGCTTTGTGGATGTTGTAAATCAAACCCAGGTTCTTTGGAAGAGCAGGGAGTGCTTTTAACTGCTGAACAATCTCTGCAGCCTCTGAATTTACAGAGTTCTAATGAATGAGTCAGTGAGTTTGTAAAAATCACACAAGAGTTACTTTGTTTTAAGAACTTGAGCCTACAGTTTCCCCATTAGCCATCATATTTTGTGCACAGAGAAGCCAAATTGGTTGGTGTATTGTACTTCTAGATAGTGTTATTCCTAGAATCTGATAAAGATGAAGCTGACTAGGCAGGGAAGCAGGCTTCAGGAATGTGAAGCAGTTGGTAAAGCTATTAAGAAAGTAGCCTCTGGATCGTACTGACATTCTTAGTGATTGTATCTGGGTTTTTGGTTGTTTGTTTTATTTTATTTTTCTATCCTCTGTATCGATATGCCATTTACATGTAACATATAATAGGAGTGTTATCATCAAAGATAAGACAACCAATAACATAATATGTCTTCAAAAGATCATAGTATGCCTTCAAGAAGTAATAGTAGCAGATGAGGAAAACATATTTTAACCACTATCATCATTAACAAAAGTCATCCTCTTTAGCCAGACTGACTATATTTCCAAAGTGTCTACAGTCATTGTATCCTATGAAATATTTTATTTGATATTTGGGACTTTTAAAGTAATTTATTATTGCTTGTATTTTTCTTCTGGATAGTTTGATTTACTAGCCATAACCTCATGTAGAGTGGTTAGTTCTAATTTTAGGAAGGACTGGATTTTTTTCTCAATTTTTCTAATTGAAAAGAGATTCTTCTCTCATACAATACATCCTGACTACAATTTCCCCTCCATTCACGTCTCCTAGCTATCCTCTTTCACCCCACTCCCCAGATCCACTCTCCCTCGGTTTCCAATTTAGAAAATAGCAGGCCTCCAAGAGATGATGTCAAACAGGACAAAACAAAGTACAATAAGAAGACAAAAGCCCTCGAACAGATGCTGGACAAGGCAACCCAATATGGGGAAAAGAGTCCCAATAGCAAGCAAAAGAGTCAGAGATACCCCTGTTCCCCCAGGTAGGAGTCCCACAAAAACACCAAGGTAGCATTCTGAACATATAGGGAGAGGACCTGGTATAGGACTCCTGTTTGCTCAGTTTCTATGAGCTGATGTGAGCCCTGATTTATTAATTTGGTGGGCCATATTCTCCTGATACCCTTCATTCCCTCTGTCTCCTACAATTTTTCCTACCCCTCTTCTGTAAGGTTCCTCAATTTCCAAGGAGAGGGATCCAAAGGTGATTCCAAATTTGCATAATGTCTGTGGGTCTTGGCACCCACTCCCATCTATTGAGGGACAAAGCATCTCTGGTGATGACTGGATAAGGTACTGATCTACCACTATAGAAGAATATCATTAGAAATGATTTTCATTTTTTTTTTCAAGTTGTGTTTGGTTCTACCCTAGGTCTCTGGGCTATCCAGTCTTCAGTTCCTGGTAATCAAGACACTATCTGGCATGGGCTCCCTCTTGAGTGGCGGGCCTCAAGACAAATCAACTTTTGGTTGACCACTCCCACAAATTCTGTTCCATCATTGCCCCAGCACATCTTGTGAGCAAGACAGATTGTAGGTCATACATTTTTGTGGATATTAACAGTCATGAAAATGATTGGCTGCAATCCACAGACCCAGAAAAGTTAGGTAAAGAAGAGGAATGTAGGGGTGACAAATTGACCTCCCTGGAAAGAGGAAATAGAAAATTTTTTTGGGTGGACTCAGGGTGGAGAGGGTATGAGTCCGGGGGATCAGGTGGTGGGGAGGTGGAGGCAGAAAGTGCTGGAAGTGACTACCAGAATTGGGAAGCATTGGAAGTGTGTGTGTGTGTGTTTGTGTGTGAACCTAATGCAGTGTCATTCCCCATGGATGTGGATCCATTCCTTCTTGACCAAAGGTCAGAGAGTTCAGACCTATTCTTTCTGTTTCAAGCTTATGACAGGAGGTTTGACCCAGGGAGTGGCTGCCTAGAGAATGCTTGACCTAAGGTGTGGTCATTGCATGTCCTGTCTAAACAACAGAATACTTAACTTAGGATATAGTTACTTGATGTTTCAGGTATTGATGGCATAATTGCTCTGTTTGTTCTTTGTATCATGGTAAAGCAGTCTTTTTGCCTTCTTGCCCCCTTTTGGATTGGGGTATATGAACATATGGAAAATAAACATGGATGAATTCAGTACAAACTGGGTCGCCCTCCTGACTCTGTTCTGTGTCTCTATTTCTTTTGTATCTCTGTTTTGTCTGCCAATATTTCTAATCCATATACCTCTACCCTGGAATATATGAACCCATCAAGACTGGACCCCAAAAGTGCAGTGCAAACTTCCTGGAATATATGAGGGTGCCTTCTAGTAAAGACCCCGGAGTATAGGGTGTATGAACTGGAACTGGCTGTCTTTTGTAACCAGGCAAAGCTTGCTTCCAGCGGTGAGACTGGATTGCATTTGCATGAGTTGTTGACTGAGGGGTCTCTTGAAGATCCCTAAACCACCCAGGCTGATACTAGGATAGAAGAAGGCCACCTTCAGAAAACTGAAAGCAGGGCCCTATTGCCAAGGACAACATCTGCACAGTTCACTGATAGAGAGTTCAGTGCCTTCATGGAGATTTCACTTTTATATTTTAGTCTCTTTGGCACAGGAAGATCCTTGGCAGGTTATGGAAAGAAATATTGCATTTTAATGTTCAAATCATTGTAACTATTATTTGTGGGGAATAATTTGATTTGCCCTATTATCTTTGTATTACAACAACTTCCAGTTTGGAGAAATGAATGGAAAAATCACATTTGGGAAGAAATCAGATTAACGATATAATGCCATTTTAAGTTCTGTTGTAACAGCAGTTTTCCCTGTATGGCAAATGTTAGTAGTTATGATGGCACAATCAAGAGGTCATAATTGACTCCATAATTGATTCTATAAATTTTGTAGACATGATAAAAATTTTATCTCTTAATAAATAAATGCAGTTATTATTGTATGCATGTATGTGTGGGGGAGTGAGTAGAGGGGAGGGCGTGAGTGCTACGGTGTGTGCAGAGGTCAAAGGACAAGTTTGTGAATGGGTTCTCTCTTTCAACGTCTATATGGGTACCGAAGATTCTGAAAATGGCCCACAGGCTAGTGCTTTTACTCACTGAGGTTACCTTGCAAGTCCCAAAGTCTCATTTTTTTTTTTAAATTAATATGAGGAAGGAAAACGGGATTCCATAAAAATCCTTTTGTAACATAGGCCATCTACTTTTCCCTGGTAAAACTGAGTATTATTTATTATTTATTTTATATTGACTATATTTATCATAGCACATTTTTGAAGACTTATTTAATGCAGAAAATTAGACTCAGGGCTCTCTAAGTTTACAAGTCTCTTTTGTGAATGTCATTTTGTCTTTCTGTTCTATTTTTGAACATCAATCCTTTTTTATAAGGTGGGCCTTCCTCCTTCTTTTTCTTACTCCCTCCCTTTATCCCTCCCTCCTCTTCTTTCATTCTTTTATAGTACCTAGTTTAGTAGCTACACCACAAAGAGGTCTTGTTTTGGCTAAAGGTGTTGGTTCTTTTTGCTAACAACAACAACAAGATTAACAACATGGATGCTATTGTTGTTGGAGACTGATGGTTTTATGCAATTTGAATAGTAAGACACAACCACAAATCATGGACATTCCTAACAAGAGCTAATAGAATCAGTTACTCCAAGGTAAACAGAAATCTGAGTATTTCATAGGGTTCCTGAGAGCCTGTTATTTGTTGTATCTTAATTTAAAAAAATTTAATGGCTACACAGAAATTCAACTGCTTTTACCTAGCTGTGGCTTTCCCCCTTCTCTTAGTAGATTTAGAACAGAAGATATCCCCCAAATGGAGTTCCCTTTGGAAGATTTAAAATAGGCCTTTGTCATCTAAAAACTAGATTAATTTCCTAATTGAAACTAAATACCAAGAGAAAGTAATAAAAAATTTGAATTATTTTTAAACACAAAGACTAGGTTCAAGTAGGTGTGCAAGGTAGTAAATAAGATTCATGAGACAATTATCTTCATTTGTGGTTTATAATACAATCCTCATTAATATTCAAATCAGAATTACTACTGTCATTAGGGATATATACGAGGGTAAGTTACAAATACTTCAGACAATTAAAAAAAGTCTAAGCACTAAAGAATATATGAAATGTGCTACAGAGGAATTAGAGCATAAATGATGCCATGATGCCAGAGGTGTTGGGGTTCTCACTTCTCAGGTGTGCCCAAAGATGATTGCCACCCATCTTTTCTGAAGCTCATGTGGCGGTGTCTTCAGAAGTTGACACAAACTTGAGATGGGTTAGAAGTTCCTGATAGGTTTCTTTTCATGGAAGATGAATAGAAGCTTCTGTGTACTGTCTTTTTTAATTGATGGAATGACCAGTTTTAACATTTGCTTGTTTAATTCTTTACCTTCTATACTTCACTGAGGTAAGATCCCATAACCAATTCTGAATTGTCTTTGTCAATTAAAATTATCTCTGATAGTAGTGTATAGTATTTCCTCTTAGTAGAGATGGTCCATACAGTTCTTTGCATATTTTCATAGGATGCTTAGGAATTATTTTATAAGGGATATTAATTGTTTTCCAAGTGGGATAGATTTAGAAGAACAAATAAATTGTGATATCTTTGGCCAAGGGAGACAAAGGCTATAATCAATTGTGAAAATTAATTTCTACTGAAATTTGTTTATCTAATCAGCAATCTAGAGAGTAGAAGATTCATTATAGGCATAATGAAATATCTGTACAGTAGTTCAGATGTTCCAAGCAATTTAAAATATTTATTCAGTAAAGTAAGTTTCACAATCACCATGTAATTCAGCAGGAGTGTCCCAGATAGGAATAACTTTCAATGGAAAATTTTCTGCTGCCAAGATGAGGGGTTTTTAACAATGGGACACTTCAAAGCAGTGGGGAAACATACAAATGCAGCATTTTATAGCATTTTAGTATCTTCATGTTGGAGGTCTACCTATCAAACCTACACATCAGGTTTCAAGTGACCTACCCAGCAGAGGAATATAAATTCAAATCCTTGTTCTGCAAGTTTTGTTTTGTTGCTTTGTTTTTGTGAATTTAAAACATTCTGCAGGGACTACCCAGGCCCAGAACCAGGCTTAAGTGTTGGCCTATCCCAACATCCACAACATCTGTGATCTGCTGGAGAGCAGGTAGAGGGGGCAGTCCTGTGCACCCAGGGCTACACCATCTCCAAGACACAGGGCATGTCCAGGAAGAGTCCCAGTGAGGGCACAGTGTCCATAGTGTGTTTAGACCGGAGGCCTTGAACCAAACCAATGATTCTTTGTGATGAATGTCTGCACATAAAGATGTATGGATAAAGGGTTTACTGTGTGACTCACTGTGCCACACTGCAGCTTCCAGGATGAGATTTTCCCTTTCTTCCTTTTTTGTTTTTGTTTTTCTTAAATTTTATTTTGTTTTATTTATTTACTTATTGCTGGGGTGGGGTGCAGAGGGTAAATGTGAGGGGATGGAAGATGGATGGGATCAGGATGCATGAAAAAACATTCCGCTGGAAATAGAAAGTTAGATTTTCTGTCTGTGTCAACGTATTTAATCTTAACCTAAGGACTTTATATTAGTTCTTAATTATAGTGGACTTGATCATATACACATTTCTTATAGGTTTTATCTTTCACAAGCCTTCTCATTACATACTTTAGCTTATCTGTTTGTTTCTATTTTGGAGTAATTCTTTACTTGAAAAAGTAATTTTCTTGTGGGCTGGAGAGATGGTTCAGCAATTAAGAACACTGGCCACTATTTCAAAGGAGCTGGGTTCAATTCCCAGCAACCACATGGCAGCTCACAACTGTTGGTAGCTCCAGTTCCAGGATCCAACATGCTTACATAGACATATGTACAGGCAAAACACCAATGCACTTAAAAATAAAATAAAAAGTTTTCTTTATGTGTGTGAGTGTTTTGCCTGCACGTGTGTCTGTGTACCAAATGCATGTGGGGTGCCCACAGCGGATAGACTAGGGCATCAGGTCCCCTTGAACTGTAATTATAGTTTGTTCTGAGTGCTGGAAATTGAGCATAGATCCTCCTGAAGAGCATCAAGTGCTTTTGATGCTCTGAGCCATCTCTCCATTTTTAAAAAAATTCTTCTAACTTCTTTAACTTTATGATAAAAATCTTTCCTTATTCAAAAAACTTCCTTTTACTTTAACCATTTTTCTTTTTCTTTTTCTGAAAATTATTGTTTTTTTTTCTTACTTGTACTTGATGTTTCCTGTGTCCCTACTTTTTCTTTATAAAATTTCTGGGCATAGACAAATCATTTTGTGCATGTGCATGTATGAATATGTTTGTGTATGTATGTGTGTTTGCATGTGCATGAATGTGGAGGCCAGTTGAGGTCCGATGTTTTTCACAATCACCCTCCACTCTGTTTGGAAAGCAAGGTCTCTCGTTGAACCTCTACACTTGCAGCTCTCTGATTGAGTGAGTCTATCTGGCTTGCTTGCCCTGGGGATTCCCTATCTCTGCCTTCTAAGTGTTAGGGTTATAGATGGACTGACACATACTGATCCAGACTCTTGTCCACTGAGCCATCTCTCCAGCCCAATAGTATCTATATTTTTTTTACCAAAATAAAATTACTTCGTAATTTTTGAAAGCTTAGGAACCTGTATCTGAAGATTCAGCAAAATTTGTTAATAGTCACAGAGATATTTCTGTTTTCTCTTTAGTCACAAATTGAAACAAACTATTTGGTTAAGATTCAAGTTTGACTATAACACGAACATAGAAGCAGGTTTTCCTGAAATGCATGGGCTTCCCATTTGGACTTGGAAGACACCCAAAGCAGGATAAAAGTCTGACATTTCTGCTTTAATTTTGTGTACCTCCTGTAATTTGAGTCAGATTTCTGACTCTGTATACTCCTGATAACCAGCCAGACAGTATCTCTCCATCCAAACCATTTCATGAATTGTCAAGTTGGATCTCAAACTGATACCACCCCAGTTTGTGGGAACAACTAAACCTAGGACAGGCCATTACTCATGCGAGGAAGGTTATCCATGAAGGCAAGCCCACAGCCTGTGGCAGCAAGAATCAGCTCCTGAGAACCAGCTGGCATCCTTCAGTCATAGGGACTTTGAAAGACTAATGTACAAGGAAAGAACAGACCAAGTGAGTAAGGGCGCCGTTCCTTAAGTAGGACTCTGTAAATCAGTGATCTTTCATTTCTTTCCCCAATTATCTGTTTAAATTCAAAACTTATGACAGTACCTGAAGACAGACATAAAGCTCCTGGACCATTCTATGCATTACTCATGATGTGACTATATTGATCAAGTGTTTTTTTTTCTTTGCTCTTATATATATATTCATTTCTTTAAATGGGATATTGAGAGGTAGCCACCTTTAGCCTGGGAAACTGTCAGAGTTGGGGTTTTTGCTCTAAAATTCCTGTTACATGAAGAAAAAGAGGAATATGGTCAATTTAACAAATTTCAATTTATCTGAGTACTAATTTGTAGGTAATTTAGTACCATATAAAATGTACAGTCACAAATACGCACATACACAACACACGTATGGCTCTATATGAATAGGAAAAAAACTCTCACAAAGATCTTGTAATTGTCATTTAGATTTTAAAGAATTTGTGAACTTTGTAATTATGTGTCTGTGTGTGTACATGGGCGTTTCTGTATGTGAGTGTAGTGCCTTCTCAGGTCAGATGTGTCAGATCCCTTAGAGCTGGAGTTCTGGATAATTAGGAGCTGTCCAATATGGGTGCTGTGAACCAAACTTGGGCCCCTTGGGAAAGCAGTTCATATTCTTCGCTTGTGAGTTATTCCCCCAGCTCCCAACTTTGCAGGTTTTTAAAGGTAAGTTATTGATATGGAGCTGCCCCTCCCCCTCTGTGTCTCATTCTCAGCTTCATCCTTCCTACTGTGCATCAAGATTATCCTGCATATGTGTGGGAACACAAGAAGGCTTAAGATACTTGGTTAGTCTGTCCATTTGTTTGTCTTCCCGGCTTTGCCAGTAAGGTTTCTTCTCAGCTAGGAATGGGGTATACTGTCTTGGCCTGCCCCATAGGACAATTCCACATCCTGGGGAGTTCTGACATTACCCCGATGGGCTGGAGGGAGCTAGTGTCTCTGAAGTTAAGTATTCCTATGACCAAGCACTTGTGGAATCTCACACTGAAAGAGGGAAAGTTCCAATTGGCAGGAGAATATGCTTGACCAAGAATGAGCTTTTCAAGGAGTGGCAGGGGTGAAAGGTGGAGAGGTACTGATCAAATGCCCTGGTCAAATACTCCGGAAACAAACAGATGATTGGAAGCCAATAAAGGTACCCACCAAGTAGCTTAGAGTAAATAAAGGATCATTGGCCAAACTAAGGGAGATCTGAGCCCCAGAAATAACTCACCAACATCCATCTGCTGAGGGAACCGTGGACACACAAGAGTCTTGTAATAATGTGGGTGAGAGTAGATGGCCCTCTAGTGCCCCATGTTAGGTCACTAAAACTGGTGATACAAAGCACAGTTTTCCCTTGAAAGTGGATAGGAGAGTTCAGTTTAACCAAAATATATATGATCGTGACCCAAAAATACATTGTCCCAAAGAACATATTTTAATGTGGAAGTGGTTACAAATGAAAACATTTTATTGAGATATCTCCCAAATATATTGGTGGGGATATCCAGTAAGCAGGTTACAGCAAAACAGATAAATCTCTGCTAGTTTGCAGATGCTATCTGATGACATTCTTAACATTTGAGTTGGTGGAAGGTTTTAATGGACTGCTGACATAATCTTAGATCAGATATAAGAGACAGGACAATGAACATTTTTTAAGCAGACTAAAAGTCACTCAAGATTTGTTGTTTGTTTATTTATTTATTTATGGTTGTTTTGTTGAGTCAGGATTTCTCTATATAGCCTTACCATCCTGGAATGCACTCTGTAGACTTGAATTTAGAGATCTGCCTGCCTCTGCCTCCCAAGTGCTGGGATTAAAGATGTGTCCTGGTTGAAGATAATTTGTCTTTGGATCTATAACATTTCAATTTTTCAGAGTCACGATGCTCTAGTCAGTTAATGTAGCAGCATCTTTACCATATGTGCAGATTATTTTAGTTGATTATTGAGTAACTGTGATGAGAAAGAAATAAAGATTTTCTCTTTAGCTAGGTTGCTTTCATATGTGTTATTTGCAAAACTTAGTTGACCTGGGAGTATTGAACTTTCAGATTGCTACAGTAGTCTGTGCCTCTTTGTATTTCCTGGCAGCTCATCAAGTGATGAGCTCTGGCCAGGAGCAGTCAAATTACAATAATGTGCCATGCTTCCAATAATTATAAAGAAAACACTGCAACTTTTTAATTATTAATGACCAAATTAATATTCATAATCTTGCTACAAGGATCCAAAATATTGTTAGATTGTTTCAAAGTTATTTTCTCCTGCAGTAAAGCAATTAGATTACTGAGAAGTAGTTTTGTACAAGGTCTAAGTTTATCTTGATAGTGTCCTTAATGCAGATTTGTGATGCACATTAAAACTCCACAAAATGCTTGATATTTCCCATACAAAACCTTAAAGCTTGTTTTTAGCATTATGTTCCACTTCTACAGAGTCTAATGAATAAATAAATTCTTTATTGACTTTGGCTCAAATGGCAAGGATATGTGACCTGGGGAATAACCAAACGTTGGCAGAACAAAAGTGAAAAATCAATAGCGATTGATTATTTAAACTTGGAATTTCAGGGCACTCAGAAAGGATTTATTCTAAGCCAAGCCCCAGTAGGAACACTCTTTGAATCTATCTGATTTGTAAACTGTCTCCAATACTTCATCCTACACAGTTAATTTACAATGAGAATTGTTGTTCCAAATGTGGGTACTTAATTTGTTGATGAATTTTATAAAGTTCTTGTGATTTATTTTCATTGATATATACATCAGTGTCTACCCTGTTTCCACTAGTTTTATCTTTTGAGTTCTATTTCTTTTCTTTAAAACTTTCTCCATTGTTCCATTGTGGTTTTTTTTTTACTTTTATTTATTTATTTTTAATGAGGAGCATCTAGAAAGCTTTTCAGGACTCCAGAGCAACTCTGTGGTGTTGTCATATTGAATCTATGGGAAGGGGATAGCTCAGATGATTTCAGCCATTTAATTGAAAGACAAGAGGGATTCAACTGGAAAGCGATGAACCATGTCTTTTGTGTATTGCACCTACTCTTAGAGAGGGCATACCAAATGATACAATACTCCCAGAAACAGAATAGTTGGCATATACTGGAGGTGATTAAAGGGGTGATTGAAAACTGGCACAGTCTCTCCAAGAAAGTATGTCTGTTTATGACACCACACTTACAACTCGGCAGGCCTTGGAAATCTGTCTAGACAGCCAGAGCTTGTAGGACTTGTGTTTCTTAGCAGTGTTTTTTACTGAGACATTAAGATCAGTTGATGAGTTATTAAAATTTCAGAGATGTTACCCACTTAAACTTTCTATAAACCCAGTAGGTCCCAAGAATATCATCATTGTTGTCGTCATCATCATCATGTGTTGAGGGATATATGGCACATGAAATGAGTGATGTGTAGTGAGTGAAGGGATACATGTGACATGGTGTATGAGTGGAGGGCATAGGACAGCTTATAGGAGTGGCTTCTTTACTTCTACCTTTATGTGCGTTCTGAAGATTGAACTCAGGCTTCAGGATTGAGGCTCCAGCTACAAAAACCCTTATCTGCTGAGTCATCTCACCAATCCCTTAAACACCAATTCTAAAATCTAGAGATGTTTGCTTTATGAAACCGTTAATCCACGCTCGTAAATATTTTACTTTTAGCATGGTCACAAAATGTTATGGTATAAAAAATTTGAAATTGAAAATGCCCCAATAAATTAGCTATCATCTTATATTCATGTTTATGATTTTTCTCCCAAAGAGAATCTGCTTATTAATATTGTATTGAGTGACTTACACAATTGTGAAAAGTATAATCTTTATTTAGTATATCCATTAAAAAATGTTTCAACTAATTTATCCTTAAGATATTTTGGAAAAGTCCTGTCCCTGAGCTGAGGACAACCTTTCAGACCAGTAAGTGGGTGCCATCCTGGGGCAGGGCAGAACATCCGGGAAAGGATCACTGGGCCCTTTCAGCTCCTGCTGCAGGGGCTTTGTTCCACACATCCCTGACC
>LOEQ01000936.1:425082-438002 GCA_001685075.1 Bramus lutescens | reverse complement strand
TAGGTTTAAAAGTAGATTAAAAATCTACCTTTTTATCCTATTTCTATATCCCCCCTTTTTCTTTTCAGAGTAGACTCAATAATCTACCTTTATATCCTATCATATCTATATCCTCCTTTTCTCAAAACAAGAAAAAATTTATAAGACTAATATATGTATATATTTGAAACTTTTTGTCATGATATTAATGGTCATATAGAGTACTAACTAATTCTAGAAAATGGCTTCATTTAGCTTCCAGTACATGTTTTCAGGATTGAGTACAGGTAACAAGGAATTAATTTCTTGTACTCTGAATGTACATAACAAGTGCTGATCCTTTGATTTCTTCTGCATATGATATTTAAAATGTTATGTTTTCTACAATGAGCCAAGACTATACCTAACAGTGACCTTTGAAGTCTCTAAAAGGAAGATGAGGCCCCACAACAATGTTTCCTCCAGAACTATGATAACACCACTAAGGTGAAAAACACCACTTAAAGATTTAGTTTTGGACTACATACTGCTCAGGACAATTTCAAGGTAGCTAGTTGAGATGATCCAGACACACAGACTAGTCTCACACTCTAACCAGGACTTGAGACAAGCTCTGTACTTACCCATTATATGGTGACTGGACAACAAATGACAACTACTTCTCCCAGAACTTGACAACCCAAATTTTTCTTTTCAGGATCCCCTAAAGATGGTGTCCCCCAACAGCAGGAAGTAA
The DNA here is from genome assembly GCA_001685075.1 of Bramus lutescens. Classification (NCBI taxonomy): domain Eukaryota; kingdom Metazoa; phylum Chordata; class Mammalia; order Rodentia; family Cricetidae; genus Bramus; species Bramus lutescens. The sequence continues at coordinate 437,287 of LOEQ01000936.1, read as the reverse complement.
CATGGAAAGGACACAATGCCCACATTCCCAAGATGTGGGGTGGGTAGTTTTGGTCTTTCATTGGATTATGGATATCTGCCATTGTTTAGGGGGGTTGGTTACAAGTTGCTATTGGTAATAGTCAGGAAAAAAATTGAACAAAGGAATTAGATTCAGGGTTGTTGTTTTGGGAAAAGGGCCGGAATGCTGCAGAATAATGTTCTTGTGCAGTGTAAAGATTTGTCATTCATATTAGTTTAATAAAACTCTGATTGGCCATTAGCCAGGCAGAAAGTATAGGCAGAGTGACCAGACTAGGAGAATTCTGGGAAGAGGAAAGGCAGAGATGCAGTCGCAAGCCAGACATAAAAGAAGCAAGATAAGGATGCCTTACTGAGAAAAGGTACCTAGCCAAGTGACTAAACATAGATAAGAATTGTGGGTTATTTTAAGTTTTAAAAGATAACTAGTAATAAGCCTGAGCAAGAGGCCAGATAATTTATAATTAATATAAACCTCTGTGTGTTTATTTGGGACTGAGCAGCTAAGGGACTGGACAGGACAGAAACTTCCAACTATAGGATAAAGCAACCAACAGTTCTATCTGGTTATGATATCTATGAACTACTAAATGAACAGTCAGCATGACATAATAACCCTAAGTGTACTATAATGCAAGTATATCTTTGTGGTAACCAAAAGCTCTCTAATTATATTTAAGACTAGCCCAAGAGGAAAATTATGATTGGTACTAGAACCCTAGTGAATGACTCAGGGATAATAAAGCCATGGGTCTTGGAGGAGGACCTATAACTGCCACTTTACTAAACCAATATATTCCCTGGCTACATTCTAGATATTTGCAGTTATACTCAAAAAATAAGTATAGATCTTATCCTTCATCAAAGAACCTTCTCTTTACAAGAGACAGAGATTATTACAGAAAAACCACAATTCATTTAAATGCAGTTCCAGAAGCCAGTCCTGATTGATATATCTATAAAATAGCTCCCATAGCCAAGGCTCAGAGAATATTCTGAAGAGGGAGTAGAAAGATTGTAAGAGTCAGAAAAACAGGGAGTTTTCTGTGAGATTGTGTTTTCTAGGAAGATCAGAAGCTGCACCCATGACTTCTCACCAAGCATGATGAACATGAGATGAACAAGGATGACAGCAACAGACATCCTTACATGCATGGGTAAAAGCTCAAGAGACCTCAATCCTAGACAAAGGACAATGACAACTAAGACATGCTGAGCATGAAAGCAAGTCATCTTTGCCAGAGAAGAGAACATCAAATGGTTGTCCAAAGCCAAACATTCAGACCTGAAAACACACATGCACACCAAGCACTGATGTATTCAGGAATATATGTATATGAATATGTGTGTATGAATATTAAAGAAAAAGAGGCATTGAATTTGAAATAGAACAAGGGGGCATATGGGGTGTTGAAGGGAGGAAGGGGAAATTATATAATTGCATTATAATCTCAAAAAATTATAAAAACACCTCCCAGATGGTGGCTCCCAAGCCTAAATATCATGATTGGCATTTAGCCCATGATCACCTACAGGCAAATGAGTGTTAAAACTGAGGAAATGTGCCAGGGGTCCAGAGGTGTGTTACCCACCCATTGAGGGACAGCCCTACAAAGATACCCAGATCCAGTCACCAAGCACCCACTGGGCTGCTTTGCTTCCTTCCCAGTGACACTCAACACTTGTTGATGTTCCTTTCTCTGGTGGTATTTAGGAAGGTCAACCTACACTTAAAAACCCTGACTGAAATTTACATGAGGACAGACAGGTACCCAGGTAACCCTTTTTAACTATCAAAGAGGAAAGCTCTGTGTGCTTATTCTGTATGACATCTGTTAACTTATGATATTTGATTATTAACTTAGGATGACATAAAGTAGCATCAAATCTTTGCTTGAGTTCTGATGACTAACAACAGACCCTTGGTTTAACTGTTCTGAGTTGTATGTGTTATGTCTGTGTGTACTTGTCAACATGCTATCAATCACACAAGCATGTGCTTATTTCCAATATGTGGATATTCAGTAGCAATCAATGCTCATAAGGAGGAGTCCCTTCAATCAAGACATTCTTAGAATGCTGCCAACACTAGAGTGCAGTGACAGGTACCATGACATTGTCGATCAGCATTTGTAACCTGGTGGTCTCCTGTGTGGAATATTTGTGTACACTGTGAAGATGTGTGTGTGCCAAGGTGCCTCCTGATTAGTTTAGTAAGGAGCTGAATGGCCAATAGTTTGGTGGGAAAGGTGTAGTGGGATTTCCAGGGACAGAGAGGAAGAGGAAGAGGAAGAGGGATGTCGACTTGCGAGAGTCATGGGCCAGACATGGAAGAAGCAGGATGAGCAATACAGAGCTGAAGTAAGAAGACTTGTGGAAGAATATAAGTTTAAAATATCGCTTAATTTTAGTTATAAGAACTAGTTAGGGAAAAGCCGAAGCTAAGGCCAAGCTTTTATAATTTATTATCCCTCCATGTCATTATTTGCGGGCTGATGGCCCTGATGAAAAAGTACGACTACAAATGGCAGCATGTACAGAGAGTCCACTGCTGGTGGCATACAGAGGCACAACTCTTCTAAGAGGCCCTGCTATGCAACAGAGCATGTGTGGGAGACTAGACAGAGATGCTACTGCAGTGCAGACACAGCAGCTCCCTAGAGCTGGGATGGTTAAGTGCAGCTGGCACAGCTAGGTAGATCTGAGAGGGGCAGAGCCAGCCATAGAGAGCCTAGTAGGTTAAGCCTTGCCTCACATGGTCAGAGAAGGCCGCAGTCATATAAAAACTCAGGTCCAGACCAAGATTAACCTCTGAACAGATATAGTATACTTAAAAATATGCTTGGATGCTGAAAAAAGAAAATAAAATAGGAGTCATAAAAAATAGTTTAAAATAAACTCTTTAAAGAGAGAGTAATTTTAAAAAGCCATGTAAGGATGAGAAATATTATAACACGGGAATTTGGACCTTACATGGTGCTTTGTTAATTTTGAATTTTTGAATGCTAATGAGCAGAGAATGGCAGCTGCTGAGAGACACTGGATTGTGGAAGGGACTGCTGAATTAAACTAGTCCATACACTTTAGAATGTCTTGACTTCAAAATGGAAGTCAGGAAGTGTGTTGCATTTGGGGAAGAGGTTGTGCTTTTGCAACAGGATTAATAAAAATCCAGAGACAGATATTGGGTTTCAACCTAAAGGTCAGAAAAGTGGAGCAGCCAGCCACTGGCTCTTACCTCTACCTTGATCTGAAATGGTAATCTGCCCCCAGGAATCTCAGAATGAGACTGTGTGAGAGCTGTCTCCTCCTGTCTTATATTCCTCTCTAGTGTGGGTTTAGGGTATGCATCACTACCACCTGGTTTCTACAGCAGACCAGTGTGACTACGAGAATGAAAGGCTTGTAAAGCTGACCAGTGGGGCTGTTTCACTCTCTGATCTTCAGGCAAGCTTTATTTATTTTTTATTTTTAATTTATTTTTATTGAGCTCTACATTTTTCTCTGCTCCCCTCCCTGCCTCTCTCCTTCCCTTCAACCCTCTCCCAAGGTCCCCAGGCTACCAAATGAAATATCACCACATGCTTTTGTTTCTAAAGACTTGAAAATCTATGGATTCCTTCAAAACTAATAAAGATCAGATTCAATTGGGAGAGACCTTCTGAAAATCTTGGCTACAGACTTGAAGGAAGAAAACCACAAGACAGGTTATATATGAGCTAATCCTTCAACATAGGAACAGCTTTGAGACTGGCAGAGACATGAATAAATCTTGCTGGCTACAGAGTTCTCATGGTTTATTATTACATGCCATCCTTTCATATGCCATGGGTTATACTGTCCAAACTTATAAAGTTAACAGATGCCTTTTACCTGCTCAATCACAAAACAAAAAAATCACCTTTAGATAACTTTTGTACACATAACACATTCCATACTTACATTAATGCAGATATGTATGTGACCTTTATGTGTATTTTCAAAACAAAAAGACCAGATGCCAATAAAGACATGTAGCCAAGTGATCCAGACTCTCACAATGCTTCTGGTGCAGTGTCCTCAAATTCTGCATCCAGAATAACTTCAAAGCTGCTAGTTGAGGTGTCCAGCCTCACAGCCTCCTCCAGCAGAGACTTCAGATGACCTCCACACTTTCACAATACACAGACACTAAACAAAAAATAATGTTGCTTGTTTTTCCAGTTTTGACCATCATCCCAATTTTCTTAGGATCTCCTGAAGATGTTATCATCCCCAGACAATAGAAAACAGTCTAAAGAACATAACAGCCATAATCCCAGAAGGTGTGGGAGTGGCTTATAATAATTTAGTGGATGTTTCTCAACATTGGGGACGGTAGTTGCAAATTTTTATCGGTCATGGTCAGGGAAAAAACTAAGCCAAAAAAATTAGATTCAGGAATCTTATTCTAAAAAGAGAAACGCAAGTTATAGAAATGATAGAATAAAAGGGTAAATTATTGAATCTGCTTTTAAACTAAAAAAGGAACTACTAGTCTCAAATATTTCATATTAGTATGGATTTTGTATATTGTTTCAAATTTAATGTTATTTTTATTATACTGTATATATTTCTACTTTTTAAGATATTTTTAAGATATATTTATAGAAATTTAAGGTTATTTTGTTATATTATATGCTTCTATTTCTTATTTAAGGTAATGTACCAATGAAACTCATCAAAAAATATAATGTAAAGTTCTAGTCCTTGAAAGCTATTAAAGATAATAAAGAAGGAGAGGTTAATAGCCATTTATAACAAACTTTATAGTCATGTCAGGTATGTTTTCAAGATCAGGGATATATTTTAAACACACAGATGATCTTCAAACACTACAGAGACCTATAGAATATAGCATTTAATATGTGTTAATAGCATAAGGCTTTCCATGGCAGTAAGATATGTCTGCTCCTGTCAGCAACAATTTACTTCAAAGGATGATGGTCTCTCAAAAATCTCCATATGGAGTTTGTTTTCAATGTGACAAAGCTAACCATTTGGGCAAGAAACTACTCTTGCCTTGACTGCTGACAGGATGCTGTTCAAATTGGATAAGCAGGACACAAAAGAAGATGACTGCTGAACCTTTGCCAAAATGAGGTAGCCCTTCAAAATTCTTGCTTTACAGAAAAGTCTGTTATATTCTAGGCCTGTGGGCTAAAGATGAATGCTTCAATATTGCAGAGGAACCAGACATCCAGATGGCTCTGTCATTTCTATAGTTTCAGAAGTTATTTGCTCTGTACTTCCTGCTCATGTTTACTTAGATAATATTATATCCTTCTCACATCTCTGATGGAGTTGAAGATTAGATAATTATAGTTATAATTTTTCTTGTTACCGAATTCAGAAAAGAAACTCACAAAAGAGATGTACAGTGCATAAGGTTGAGAGACGTGAAAACTTATGTTGTTTATCTAAGAAAATGTTTTAAGGTCTAAAAAGATATTTTTAGGATGGTAATATAAATTATGATAAAAAAAACTGCTTTAGGTATAAAACTTTGGACTTATCAGGATATAATAGTTAATGGAGTACTTTCTCGGAAATTGCCAAATACAAATGGACTAGACATTGTGAATGCAATTCTTGCCTGATAACTGTTCTTATTACTGGGCTAGAGTTAAACCCTTTCCTTTTTATTTAGACAAAAAGGGGAAAGTGTTGTGGAATATTTGTAGACACTGTGAAGATATGCCTTTGCCAAGGTGCCTTCTGATTGGTTTAATAAAGAGCTGAATGGCCAGTAGCTAGGCAAGACAGAACAGAAGGTATTTCCAGGGAGAGAAAGGAAGAGGAATCTTGGGTCACAAGCCAGATGTGGAGGAAGCAGGATGTGCAGTATGGAGGTGAGGTAACAAGCCTTGTGAGAGAACGTAGATTAAAAAGACGGGTTAATTGTTGTGTGATGTTTTAATCTTTTGGGATACTTTTGGGGGGGAGGGCATCACCCAGTTTCCAAATAAATCTCACATGGAGGCTTATTATTATTTATGAATGCNNNNATTGGTCCCTGGCGTTCTCCTCCGCTCCTTGTTCTCTCCTCTCAGATTTCTGCTGTCTATTTATACTCTACCTGCCAGCTCTGCCTATCCTTGCTCCTGCTTCACTATTGGCCGTTTTTCTCTTTATTAGACCATCAGGTGCTTTAGACAGTCACAGTAACAGAGCTTCCCAGGGTTAAACAAATGCAGCGTAAACAAAAGTCACACGCCTGGAAATAATATTCCCCAGCGGTCATTTTAAGTTCTGAAAACTAGTTAGGAACAAGCCTAAGCCAAGGGCAAGCTTTTATAACTAGTAGTAAGTCTCTGTGTCATTATTTGCAGAGTAGCGGTACTGATGAAAAGTCCAACTACGGTCTCCTGCTCTCAGTAGCCACTGTGGATGAAGAAAATGAGAGGAGGTGGCAGTTTGGCACAGTTCACTATAGTCCCAGCTCCTGGGTTCAAGCGATGTTGCTACTTCAGCTTTGAGAGTAACTGGGGCTGCACGTGTGAACCACCATACTGAGCTAGTCCTTCAGTCCTGAGTTAGAAGAGAGAGCAGCTTCCAGTGAGCAAATCCATGCTGTCCCTGCATCTGTGATACCTTCCTCTGTCTTAGAATGTTAACTCATTTTAACTGTACAAATAAGTTCATTTCACTGCGATATTTCCATACTTAGTTATACTTTAAATCCATGCCACTTTGAAAGAAAAAAGAACCCTAGTAAAATAGAATTTGGAGGATGTAATGGTTTAGTCAACTGAATTATTTAATCTTCCACCTTTGACATAATTCTCTTCTTTTTCCCTCTTCTCTTGCCTCGTGTGTCAAAGAAGCATGAATTCCTCAAGGAAATAGAGCTGTCTAAAATACGACTCTCTCGCATAAAAACCATTGATCTGTTTTGAGATTCTTCTGTAATTTCTAAGGGCAGAGGTATACTAAATGTTAATAGAATTTGGCTTTCCTTGACATAAATTTGGACAGCCTACACCACACTGACTGACAGANATATTGTCTAGTACATTCATCCGCTTTCCAGCATGATCCCTTCCAGAATGTAGGAGACCAACTGCACCTGGAAATTACTCACTGAAGTCAGAGCAGCTAACAGCGTCAGTGACTGGTGTGTGGAGGAACGTTAGCCAAGGCTGTGAGAACTGTCAGCCCATCGAGTCCAAGCTCCTTAAGGCTGTGTGGCTTCTGGGTAAACTGAGTGGGCGACCTTTGCACTCTGAAACCTCCCAAGAGGCTCCAGAGGCCATGCGCAACTCAGTGACTCTCCCGGCCCTGTCCCTCAAAGAAAGACTGTCAGTGGTCAGCTAATCCTGTGAGGATGGACTCCTAGAGCAGGGCAGGTGAGCTGATGGATGTGACAGTTTTCAGAAGGGTGACATCTACACTTGAAGAGAGTAGTACAGCCCCCGCTGTTCACGCAATCCCCTAATGCTAACTCCTAGAGGAGAAAAGCGTCCCTGAGAGGGAGCAGTCGTGGGAAGCATGGACCGGACTCTGTATATGGTGGCCATGAGACTAGAGCTGCCTTGAAATGTGGCTGAGCTTGGTTAAAGGCAGGAACTGGAGGAGACATCACTTCCTTGTGTTCAGAGGCCAGAGAGTCAAGTTACAGCAGTTTAGAGAGGAAAGCAGGACAACCCCCTGCTGCGTGGGGGCAGCCCTGAAGGTAGAAGACAACAGCTCTAACTACAAATGCTGTCCTTGCAGTGCGGCAGACAGTGGGCACACTGTGCTGGCGGGACCCTACCCAGAATGCCTGGACCAGAATCTTCACTTTGGTCAGCCTGCCTGTGAACTGTATTCCTGTTAAAAGCTTGCGAAAAAGCCTCCTAAAGAGCATCTCATTTGAGGATTTAATATTCATCCGTGAGCATCCACTCATGTGCTTGTTCCTCTCCCTCTCTTCCTCCTTTCCTTCCTCCCTCCCTAAAGCAGATAAAGTAGAAGCTAGAGAGAAGGGCAAACAGACCATGACTGAAGAAAATATAATTAATTCCAATAGTTACACATGTCCTAAGATCATGTACAGATATGACCTGAGCCTGTCATACATCTGGCTTACACGTACAGAAACAGAGCGGACACTAGAAGATTGTGGCTAGGCTATATCTGGTCATCACATGTCGGCTGATGGGCCAACATCAAACCACCCCTGAAAGAAGAAAGCCAAGATCTACTCACACCGCTGCTCCTCCCCAACACTAGAGTGTCCAGCAGTGTGGACATGATAACAGACCCCACTTCCTGGCCTCCCAAAATCTCTAGACCTGTCTCTGGGATAAGGACCTAGACAAACACGAATCCTAAATTCACATTTAGGGAGCATCAGAGCTGTGTATAGTCAAGTATGAACGACTCGGTAGAACTCCTGTTTTTAACTTTAAAAAAAAAAAAGTATTGCTGGCTAAGTTACATTTCAACCTTTTGCTTTCTTATTGAATAACTTTTGGTCAGTTTGTATCAATCATTCAAAAAGTGAATTCAATTATTTCTGAATGAAATCTATTTTGTTTTCCAAACGTATTTCCCTTCTTAATCTTTTTCTGAAATTGGAGTCTGGCTGGCTCCCACTTTAATGGCAAACTGCCCAGTTCGACCAATTTCAGAAAAAAAAAAAGCAAAACCTAATAATTTTGGCCCTGACTGAATGGCTCGGCACATCGTATACCATCCAAGAGAAAAGCAAACTTGGAAATCTCTTCTGGGACCGTTCAGACTCATGCCAGATTCTTTGCAATTGAAAGGAGGCACTGGGGCTGAAGACAGACAAACAACACAATGGCACTGTTCACCCGACCATCCAGGGGCTTTATAAGGATGCCAAGAACACAGACGGTCGCTTCACTTAGGAAGTTACCAGCTCAGCATGAGTTAAAGTGTGTTGTGATATTTTGTTTTTGTTTCACCTTTAACTCAAGTTCCAGGAGATCCAACGCTTTCTTCTGACCATGGCAGGCACTGCACATACATAGCACATGTACATACATGTAAGCAAACACATGTACACATAGAATAAAAAATAAAAATTTCAAAAATATGTAAAGCTCAGCACACACATACACGCATACATAGGCACACATATACACACGTGCGCGCGCACACACACACTGATTTTATTTCTTTGAAGACTCCAAACAGTGGGAGCAGGGCTGTCCCTAATGCCTAGGCTGTCTCTTGGGAACCCATACCTCATACTGGCTTGCCTTGCTCAGCCTTAATACAAAAGGAGAGGCTTAGTCCTACCACAACTTGAGATGTCAAGTCTGTTGATACTCATGGAGGCCTGCCTCTTTCTGAACAGAAACTCAGGAGGACTGGAATGGGAGGGGGCGGCGGAGGGGTGGGGAAGAATGGGAGGAGAAGAGGGAGAGGAAACTGTGGTTGGGATGTGGAATAAATAAATAAATAAATTTAATTAAAAAAAAAGACCTGCCACTTTGTGCAGGCTTGGGGTACAAGCATGAAAGTGAGTAAGGCCAAGCAGGAAGACTTTCCCATGGCGCCGCACACAATGTCTGCCTGTCTGTCTGTAGATTAAAAAATAAAATAAAATCAGGAAACCTCCCCAAGGTTCATTTGTTCATAATGTTTTCAGGAACTATTTTAGAAATGAAAAAATGTATTTTTTCATGATTCCTGTGTTTTATTATTTTTTAAAAAAAACTAGGCTGAAACCATAGAAGCTGCAGAGATACATTCCACTGAGTCATCCAGCTCAGCAACTGGAAGCCAAGGCCAACGTCTTCACAATCATCCAACGTTTCACAGGGGTAAAACATTCTCACGCATGCTCTCTTTACACTCCCGTCAGACTCCTAAGGCACCAAGGGCTCAGTAGCTCCATATTTGCCATTAACCGAACTGAGACTAATCAAGGTGACTTCTCATTTTCCAACAAAAACCAGAAGATGTGCAGTATCAGCCCCACTGAAGATGACTTTACCTGTTGACATATTCCTCAGGACTGCTTTCCCAAACTCTGCAAACTACAGATGTCCCTTAACAAGCAGAGCACTAATTTAATCAGCTCATTACAGACATTCAAATATTTATTAAAGAAAATAATAAGGAAACAAATTAAACATCTCCAAAGAAAAGAAAGATAACAGCGCAGCTGGAGCCAAACTAGCAAAAAGCCTGCCGCTGGCTGAGACAGGAAATCTCCCCAACACAACACAAGTAGCTCCTTATAATTAATATTTGTCAATTATGTGTGTGAATAGCACTGCTTGTCAGCAACCTTGGGCCTTTATCAGCTGTGAATGCCTTTTTCTTTTGCGGGTTGATAATGCAAAAGGAATTCAGCCGACCCCCACAGGAACTGTCAATTAGAGGGTGGAGGGAGCTTGAGCCTACAGTCACCTTGTCTTACAATAGCTTCCTCCTCAGCCTGCTGCAGCTGATTTATTAGTATTCTTTCCCCAAGGATGGGACTTTATTTTTAAATCTAAGATGCCATAAAAATAAAATACCCGTGGAAACTAATTTTGATCATACGAATAAAGGGCCAGTGCCTGGGTATCTAACGCTGCTCTCTGTACTCTTCTTTTGGGATATCAGGAAAATAAGCATCTTGCCTTTATATTTACACAATCTTAAGAAGGAGGATTTTACATCTGGGAAGATGAAGCAGGAAATAGGGACGATGTAGCCCTCTACAAGTGCTGGAGCCGGAACTGCAGTGGCTGGACACAGCCATCTTGGGTGGCTCTGAAACTGGGTCTACATCCTCCTCCTTCCAGCTTTTCCTGTTTTGTTGATGTGAAAACAGACGTTTGGGGATGTGTCTAGAGCCTGACAGTAACTATACGTGATGAACATGAACATCATGTTAAGAAGAGAAATGATTACTTATGTTAAGTGGGGAACTTATGTACGGTTCCAGAGCACTGCGTATCAAGCAATGGCGAAGAGCACCGGGGTAGAGAAAGGTCAAGACACACAGCACCCCTGGCTCAGCAGAACGTGGGCTTGGTGCAGAACGCAGAGAGCCCTAGGTTAACACAGTGGCAGAAACAAACGGAACCGGAACCGAAGCAGGTGTGATAAAGAAGGATTAAGCGGAGACTTGGGAGCCTGAAAATGGTGCTTAACTTCTATTTCTTTTTCTTGAGACAGGGTTTCTTTGCGTAACAACCCAAACTGTGGTGGAACTCACTCTGCAGACCTGGATGTCTTCGAAGTGCCTCCCGAGTGCTAGAATTACAGGCTCGCCCCACCACCACCCCGCTAAAATGGGGCTTGCCTTTAAATTGAGAACGGAAGATGATGGATCCACTGATTATCACACTGGTTAACTTTAAATAGAGAGAGCGGAAGGTACCGCACTGATTACCACACCATGTTACCCTCATTTAATAGTTTGGCGTGTTCAGCAGTGGGAGCTTCAAGCTCTGGCGCAGAGTATGAGGAAACGGCAGATCCCATGGAGAAACATGTCCGGACTCCTGTTCTTTGTCATTTTCTTTTTTGTTCCTGTTACATTTGAAACTCCTTCGGTGACTCTCTTCCTTCCCATGTCCTTGTCTTGTCGGACACTCAGTTACGTCCCTGTCTTCAAACTATTTTCTCAAAGCTTTATAACCATTCCCCCTGGCTTTGGTAACAATCCTTCAAAGTGACTTTTTATTCAGCCTCAGTTTGGTAGGGCTACAAAACCAGCACGATTACATCAGTTTCCTTATTCTAGAAAAGTCTGTAAAGACCACACCAGTCCTCCACTATCAATTGTTAGGTCTCAAAATCAGGACAAATGGCTGAGCTGGCTATTTAATAGACTAGGGCAGACCTTGGCCACCAGTTTCGCTGAGTCCCTACTCACAAGTATCTATTACAGAGTCATCCTGCCTGGCACACTTGCCTGCGACTCTCAACCTCTGCAGTCCCTAGCTCCTCGGGTCTCTAGAAACCTCAACCACTTTTTTGCTATGCGGTCCCTTGGTGCTCTTTGCCCTCTTGGCTCCTCCTCTCCGTTCACAGCCCGGTTCAGGTTCAGTCTGGACCCTTCCAGACACGGCTGGCTTCCCTTCACGTCTGCAATCAGCTTTCTCCTCAGTGCACACCTAGTAGCAGGCCGTGTCCGCATCTTTTCATTCACCATCAACATTGCTCGGTTAGATTTCAAACATCTGCTTGTGGAACTAGCGAGCCCCTCTCCA
>LOEQ01000936.1:413335-425027 GCA_001685075.1 Bramus lutescens | reverse complement strand
CCAATTTTATCCACCACCAACCCCCTTCCACCGAGCTTTGCTCCTGCCCAGCACAGGAATTTTCTGTTCCCTGTGTTGGTTGTGAACTGGGTTGAGTCTCTTTCTTCTGCTCATGGTTCTCCTTCAAGAGCCAGGAAGTCAGAATTCACCCCTTGCAACAAAAGGTCGGCGGTGTGGGTGCCAGCAGGACCATTTTAACTACATCTTGGCTCCTCTGGGGGCTCCGGCATTCTCCTCTCCAGACCTTACTCTAGACCAGTGTCTGGCTGTCCTGCAGCATCCTGTTGTCCCCTTTTTCCCTGGCACTGGCCCCTTTGAATCCCTGTTGTCCCTGATGTTTGTCCTAGATGCACCATTTGTTATAGAGTCCTGCCTTCTTTCTCCAGACTTTTTGGGGTTAGCTGTGGTGACAACCTTCCTCGGATCCCTGGGATTTCCCCTAGATGTGTTTGAGCCCCTATGGGAAAAGCCGTTGTTGAATTCCAGCTTCTGCCTCATCTCCCGGCCCATTTACCGTCCTTAGGGCTGGAGGGAGACCTTGAAATACAGTGGAGGTTCCTGCGGCTCTTCCCAGATCGTGTCTGCCATCTAGTGGATATAGGTAGTAACTACACAGGGTCTGAGTGCAAATGAATATCTAAAGTCAAAAGATTTTGTTCCCTCTTTCCAAATGGTTTTGCAAAAGAGAAAGCTACACATTTAGATCAGCCAGAGAGGGGATTATGGAGTGGATTTTATTCCTTCTCCCCAAAGTCAGTTTTGCGCCTTTCTATTTGTGTCTACTGTTTCATTGTATAAATAGGGCAAACTTTAGACATTATCTAACTGGGAGACATTTGAATTCTTTTCAGTTTGGGACATGCATAAAGGTATTGTGCAAACCTGAATCATGCAGCATTCAAGAGAGTGAAATGGCTTCTCTTTTTCAATTACTAGAAGTAACCACAAACAAGTGAAAGTTAGGTTCGGTTTGCTTTTACTTTTGTTTTTACACTTAAGTCTTGCCCAACTTATTTTGTGCCTTGACAAATAAGAGAGTTCGTGTAAGGTATGATCATATGCTTAGCCAGCCTTTAAACCAGCGAGAAAAGCCAGCCCATGTTAGGTTTAGATGCTTAGGTGAGATTTTCTGTGTGTGATTTCTCTAAGCTACTTTTGCGCATGCTTGGAAGATGCCAGAGAGGCTTAACGTGGTTGTTGCACCACGTTTCGGTGGGCAAGTTCATCAGGTCAACATCAGTGGAGTTAGCTCTATCTTGATGCTTCAGGCTCCAGATAAAGCCATTTGTGGGGATTTCTGCTTGAAGGCGTAAGTCATAAACAATCCCACACCAGTTGGGATTTAAAGGGGTATTTATTTTAAGGGTAAAANGGCTGGTATCTCAGCGGCTATTGGCTGAAGGAGCGAAAGGAGCTCCCGCAACATCTGCTCATAACCTAGTCTCAAGCATTTTAGCAACCCTGAGGAATCGAGACTGAAAACCATTCATCAGAGGAGTGCTCAGACCTACCTGAGATGTACGTACTACACCCTTCCTCCTAGGCTCAGGGATCTTCATGGAAGAGGAGGCAGTAAGATTTGTAACAACCAGAGGTGGTAGATGACCTCAAGGAAACACCATTTTCTGGTACCACAGGGCAGTCTGACATAAGAACCCACAGTGAATGCGACAGCTTGCACAAGACTTATGCAAAACCCCAGCATGGTGGAGGGCAATTGACAGAAAGTCCCAATACTAGCTAAGGAGTTATCGGCATCTCATAGCCGCTGGGAGAGGAGAAAGTCAGCTTTCTTTAGTGGCATGACTCCTGGTCTGTCGACCACACTGCAGTACAGGCCTCATGCCCAAGAGTAGTTGGGCAGCACACCTAGATACGAGGAGCTTTTCAGAAAGAAAAACAGGAAAATGTAAAAGTCAGGTGGGCAGGAAGAAAGGATGGAGAGGGTCGATCTGGGAAGAGTTGGGGTATGAGGTGAATAGATTGTATCAATTTCTCAAAAAATAATATAAATAAGATTTGAAAGATTCAACAGAGCATAGATTTTGAACATAAAGAAAGGTGGTAGAATACAACAAAATGAATCATGAGCAATTTAGTGTCTTCCCAAGAGGAAGTGGGAAATGGGGAATGGTGTGATTATCTTATGACTCTACATCATCTGATTTCAGGTGATCATGAGTCATGCCAGCCTGTACTCATTCAGTCTGGCAAACTTCCGAGGCACCTGAGACCATCATCATCACATTTATCCTTGATAAAATTCCGCCGTTCCCTGATGTGTCTCAGTCGCTATGAAGAAAACAGTCTCTGTGAAGTTGAGCAGCTCCATACATTCCAAGTGTGGACACTACCCCATAGCCCTGCCTCCCACTCTGGTTCATCTGGATTGAGTACAGCGTCCCTCCTTGTGCATAGGGAATAAGTTCCACAGCTTTACTGGACATCTGAAGCCTGCAATAGTGTTACACACTGAGTATACTATGGTTTTTCCTATACATAACTGTAAAAAAGCTTAATATAGAAATTAGGTACAGAAGCCAGGTGGTGGTGGTGCATGCCTTTAATCCAGTACAGAGGCAGAGGCAAGTGGATCTCTGAGTTCAAGGTCAGCCTGGCGTAAAGAGTGAGTTACAGGACAGCCAGAGATAGGCTTGCTTCCCCATAGTTCCTGACAGCCTTGGGGACTCTGATATCTGGTCTCAGCACAGATATCTATAGCATCAGTCTCACACTAGCCTGTTTTCCACTCTTGGAGCCCCTTCAGACTTTCTTTTCAAATCCAGATGAGTCCCTGTACAGCAACACCGGCGTGCCCTCATGAGCAGAGAACATGGCTCAGTGGCTGTCCCATCCCATGCACTTTCCAATATTTCATTTTAAAAATAACACTGCATATTTTTTGTTTGCTGCTTTTTTCTTGGTAATTTTTTCATTGGCAAGCAGAACAATAGGCTCTCTTATGACATTGGCCTACATATATATTATTGTACATGGCTCTTCTCTCCTGCCCCCTACCACCCACCCAAGTTTCTCCTCCCCTCCTTTTGTTGATTATTCTTCCTCTCCTCACAATTTCCTGTCTGCTTTATTTGTGACACACAGAAACATGCATCCTCCCCGTCTTTTCTCTTTTTCTCTCCCCCTCACACACATTTACAATGAAATCTGAGCCCTGCTTCAAAGAAAATGTCCAATACTTCATCAATCCCCATCACCTTCCTTTTCCTCTCCTCTCCCTTAGGTCTCTCCACTCCTCACAAGACCAGATACTTTCATATTCAAGTTGCTTCTTCTTTAACATAATATTTTACTATTCCTTTGAGAATTCTCCATGTACACGTGATGTATTTTGATCATATTTTAATCCTCACTCCTTCCCCTAACTCCACTGAGATCCATCCCTTTCTCCTACCCCTTCCCAACTTCATGTCCTTTTTTTATATCCCACCAAGTCCAGTTTGGGCTGCCCATATCCTCATACATGTGGAGCCACCCAAGGAGCAAGATCAAGCTATCAGCAGCAACATCCTAAAAGAAAACTGAATCTCCCACCCCCAAAAGCCATCAGTTGACATGCCAACTCAGGTGAGGTAAATCCCATGGGGACCCCTCTAGATGAAGAGCTACAGGTAATTAACAGCCACTGAGAGAGGAAGATCAGTCCTCTCAAGGGCAAGCCCCTTGGTAGATTATCCAATCCCAAGTACCAACCCTAAATATACATAGAAGCAGTTCTAAATGGACACAGCAGGTTACACACACACCACCAACAACAACAACAATAAAGAAGAAGAATTTAAGAGGAGTGGAGAGACACAGGAGAAGTTGGAGGGAGAGAGATAAGAAATGAATATTATAGAGATGCAGTACTCAGGTAGGATAGTCTCCAAAATGTTATACTTTGGCAGTTAACAGTGTGTTTAAAGGCTATAGTTTAAAAAGAAAACTGGCCAATAAGTCCTCAGTTAGGGGCTATGAGCCCCTCTCTCTCCTGCTTTGAGCGTTGACTGGCTTGATCTTACGCAGGACTTGGATAGGCCAGCGCAGCTGCTGTGAGTTCATAGGACCCAGAAGATACGAGTTCCATCACTCAACCCATCCCAGAGCCTCGGCTGAGGGGTAGGTGGATTAGATGTCCCATTTGCGTCTGAGCAGTCCACAGATGTTTACTCTCTACCCTTTGACCAGTTTTAAGTCCATGGTTAACTACCGTGTGCTGCACAAAAGCGCTTCTCTGATGAGGTCTAAGAGCTGCATCTGTGGGCAGAGAGACTTGAGTTTAAAAGGCAGTTTGATACTATGTCCACTTAGCAAAATAATAGTAAGCCCACCCCCAGAGCCTACAAAATACCCTAAACATAGGTTCATAGCCAGATTAATAGCATCAAGCATGCCTTGCTCCTGTTGAATGGATCAATCAAAAAGCAGTTGATTATTCCTATAACTATCATGTCACTAATCCACCATGTGAATGCAGATGATAGGCACAGTGATAGATTAACAATAACTAATACTGACATAGAACAATTTTATCAATATTCCATAAAGATGCTATAATAAAGGTTAAGATAGGCCACAGGCATAATTTGCCAACCCAGTCCTTACTGTAGCTCACAGTGTTCACAGCTGGTGAGATGGCTGATGACTTTTTTCTTCCCACCAGGCTGCATAACATCTTCAGGCGCAACCAGAACTTCTCCACACATAGGAAGCTTGATTGGTTTCTCCACACCCTGTGACTAAAGAGTATCCTCAGCAATAGGGGCTTCGCCTCAAGTTCTGGAGGGCAAGCGAGAGCTGTGGCCACAGCCTGTATTGTCTGGGAGCTCTCAAGAACACCCTTCACCAACAACAGCAGTGAGCGTTTCATTTGGCAACAATGGCATCTGGAAGGGACATCAATCCCTGTCTGGGTAGAGTAACTCCCATTAGACTTTATTATATACATATAAAAAGGAAGTTTATAAACACTCTTTCTATTTGGCTTTGTCAAACAGCTGTGGAATTGCCTATCCACCCCTGACTTCTTCCTTCCCATCCTTCTGCTCACTTAACCCACCCTTTCCACTATTCCCCCTCTCCTCTTCAGATCTCCTATATTCTACTATCCCCCCTCATTTACGATCTTTCTTCTTCCTCTCACTCATGGGGTTTTTTTTTTTCATTTTTCTGGTCTCTGCAGGCTCCAGATTTAAATACTGAAACCCAAAGATCCAGCACTAGGATCTTCATGAGTGAGAACATGCAATGAACACCACATTTTACAAGCGTTTTTGGCCAGGTATGGTGGCCCACATCTTTAATCGCAATGCTTAGGAAGCAGAGGAAGAGCTGGGGGGATCTCAGTGAGCTTGAGGCCAGCCTGGCTGGTTCCAGGACATCTAGAACGACAAACAGAGATGCTGTCTCAGAAAAGAAACAAAAAAGACTTTGGGTCAAGGTATAATATCCTTACAGAAAAAGGAAATGTTCATTGCAAAGCTTGAAGATCTCAAAATAATTCAAGAGTCCAGAAGGCTCAGTCAGATTCCGTGTCTATCCTCTACCTAATGCAAGGTTTGCCACAGGCTGGATTTTAGAAGATTGAGTCATTGGTCCTGTTTTCAAATCTTACACAGCAGAATCATCTATTATAGTCCTCACTGAATTGTTTTCTTCAAAACCATTTTTGTAAGGTTCACCCATTTTCTGTATATAGTTCTTACATAATTGTTATATGCAATATGTACTCCATTTTTTGAGCACCCCATAATTTATTTTTGCATTCCAGTTGATTAGCATTTGAATTGTATCCAGTTTGGAGCTATTATACATAGGGTTGATGTAGACATCTCAGGGTATGTCCCCTGGTAAGAACATTGATTGCAGGGTCATTTGTTATTCATACCTGAATTTAGCCAGTATTTCCGGTTTTCCAAAGTAACTGTACCAGTTGGCACCATCTTCAGGTCTGAAAAATGGCACCAGTGACGACACCTGCCAGTGCTCACCATTCTGGTGAGAGCCACCATTTACCTTCTTTGACAACAGTGAGGACCCTTCCTCTCCCGTGGAAAGACCAGCTCTTCTTCCTCTGTGTGAGAATAAGCCTTGTCCATTCCCATGCCCACGGGTGCTTTGGTTCTGGAGAGGGGAACAGAGAAACTTGAGTCCTTGATGTCTGAGACTCTGGGGCCAGAGGTTAGAAGAAACAGTGTGAGGCAGCAGAAGAGAAAGTCTCTAAGCTACTCCACACCCACCTTTGTCCAGACCCCACAAGTTTTTCAGGGATGACTTTCCAACTCCTTCTATTGAATTAATGAGACAAAATAGTTCTGCATAAATTAGCTAGAGTTGACATCCTTTGTCTTTAACTGAAAACCTGTGGCTGATCCAGGTTTCACTGTACTGTGGAGGCCCAGATATATGAGCCCATTTCCACGTTGACCAACGGTCAGAGGGTTGGAACTTGCCTCTAGTTCCTTCAAGGTTATTGTGCTTCCAGCTCAAACAAAGGTCCCACCTAGGTGTAGCTCAGAAAGTTCTGCACTCTCAAGGTTGTTGTCAATGGGTGTAGCTAATACCCAGACCCTGTACTCCAGGAATAGAGAAGTAGATTGTGCCCACCTAAAATAAGAGTCTAAGGATCCAGTTACATTCCAGTTCCCTTTATGGAGATAACTTGGGATTCCACCCAGGAAGGGGTTTGCCTACAGAATGTTTTGGTCTCATGTGTGAGCATTGACTATTTTGTTCTAGCAACAGAACGTTTAAGTGTGACTGTAGCCTGCGACCTTCAACAGGTGTGTTCATTTCCTTGTATCAAGTTAATGTAGTTTTTTGTCTTACTCCTACCTTTTGGGGTCAGGGGTATTTAAAACAATTGGAAATTAAATGCAGGTGATTTTCAGTATTCACTGGAATTCTCTCCCAATACTATTCTATATGTTACTACATTTTATTATTTTCATCTGAGTCTTCATATTCTTTACCGTATTTCTAAATCCCCATGCCTCTATCCTGGTGAGAGGTAT
The DNA here is from genome assembly GCA_001685075.1 of Bramus lutescens. Classification (NCBI taxonomy): domain Eukaryota; kingdom Metazoa; phylum Chordata; class Mammalia; order Rodentia; family Cricetidae; genus Bramus; species Bramus lutescens. Next base: position 418,011 of record LOEQ01000936.1, on the reverse strand, counting down.
TTTTGTCAAGGTTTGTTCCTGACACTATACTCTGAACTCTCTCACTCAGACCTACCTAACGTTCTCTGATGGTCTCAGATATACCCAGTGTAATGGTTTAAGTAAAATTCTGTAGGTCCTAGAGTGGCAACAGAGGGCAGTCGGCCATGAGACCATGCCGCAGCAGGCAGCAGGTCCCGAGAGCACGGAAGGCCATGAAGGCAGCCAGGTCCCAGGCAGGAAGCCATGAGGCAGGTGAGAGATCAAGACCGATAGGCACACCATGCAGAGTGAAGTTGGATATTTATTTGGTGGATTATGGAAGGGAAGGGGAGAAAAGGGAAGAGGAGCGAGAGAGAGAGAAATGGGGGTGGCAGGGAGAGGAGAGGAGCCATGACAGCAGCTACCTCTTTGGAAGAGAGACAGAAAAGAAGGGCTCAGACTGGAAGCAGAAGGAAGATCCCCCTGCCTCAGTGGTGGATGGGGGAGGGAGTGGGTGGGGCTTGTCTCTTAAAGAGACAGGACATAGACCATTACAGTCAGTATTGCATGTAAGGCCCTGCCCTGTGCATTTTCCACAAATCATCTCATGAACTGCCCCTGAAATGCTAAGACGGTAAGCAATAGTCTCACTTTTACAATTTTATGTATGATGAAACCAAGTCTTAAAGAAGTTGAGCTCTTGTCCAGACAACCATACAGCATCATGGGATGGTGAAGCATGATTAATAAAAACTCAGGATCAGAAATTGGGATTTAACCTGAAGATCCAAAAAGCAAAACAGGCAGTCACGGGCTCTTACCTCAACCTCAGTCTGAAATGGCGATCCTGTCTCTTGGAATCTCTGAATGAGACTGTCCCTGAGAACTGTCTTCCCCATATTATATTCCTCCCTAGGGCTAGGAGCAAAGGCATGCACTATCTGATTTCTATGGCAACTAGTGTGGCTATTGGGATTACAGGTGCGTGTTACCATACCCTGGTCTGTAAGGCTGACCAGTGGGACTGTTTTACTCTCAGATCTTTTGGCAGACTTTATTTATTAAAATACAATTGAAATGCCACTACAGGATAGACTGTGCCTCCTCTCAAAGACTGAGCTTTAACCAACGCCTTCCTGCTTGTCTGTGTATATGTCTGTCTGTCTTGATCCCTCTATCCCCTCCTCTGTGATAATTACAGTTGGCCATGGGGTAGCACTGTGACTCTGAAGGAGACATAGTGTGGGTTCTGGAGAACAGTGAAGCTTCTGTCCAGCCAGGTGGAGTGTGAATGCAGATATTGTGGCTCCTGGGATTGTGTGGCCTCCAGGGCTCCTCATTCCATGCAGTCAGCTCTATCCCATTAATATAGAGAATGACTAACATCGCCAAAGTTTATGCATGTTATCATATGACTTTATCAGGATCTGCTATAAATGAACAAGGTTTGAGTGTGTGCCCAAAAGACTCACTTGGTCTCCAATATGGTGATGTTAAGAGATGGTGGAGGGGCCAGAGAGAAAGTTCAGTAGTTAAAAGCATGAGGACTCAGGTTTGATACCCAGCACCAACATGACAGCTCACAACTGCCCTTAACTCCATTTCCAGGAGACCTGACACTTCATCTCACCTCTGCAGGCACCATGCATGCCCATGGCAGACAGAAACATGCACACACACACACACACACACACACACACACCTTGGAAATACTAATAAAAACTTGGTGGAATCTGTAAGAGGTGGAGTTCAGTGGAGGCCATTCCTAGGTGCTACCCCACCTTGTCACCTTGTCCCTTTGCTTCTCTTTAGAACTCTCTCTCTCTCTCTCTCTCTCNCACACACACACACACACACACACACACACACCTTGGAAATACTAATAAAAACTTGGTGGAATCTGTAAGAGGTGGAGTTCAGTGGAGGCCATTCCTAGGTGCTACCCCACCTTGTCACCTTGTCCCTTTGCTTCTCTTTAGAACTCTCTCTCTCTCTCTCTCTCTCTCTCTCTCTCTGCTTTTCTATTTCATCATACCATTCTAGCTCATATTCTTCCTTCTAGCTAATGCTCCTACCATAATGTCATTTTCTGTAATGACCCAGTCAAGGGGGCTCTCACAAGAGGCCAAATCTAAATGGCCATCTAATCTTGGAGTTTTAACTTAACGACCTGTGAGATAAATAAATCTCTTTGTTTTATAATATATACAGCCTCAGGTACTTTCTCATAGCAACATAAATCTAATACAAAAGTCCATAGAGAAAATAACCTAAACTCAAGCTCAAAATGTCATTCCTATTTCTTTCAAATCTGAGCCAGGTTCTGTGGGACCCCAGCTATGGGTTTTGGTTCTGCAAAGACAACTAACACTTGTCATTTAAAAGCAATTTAATACATAATGAAGAGCCTACAGAGGCCAATAAGTTATTGTAAAAGCAACGACAACAGTATTGGTAGCCATGAGGACAAAAGGAACAACTAATCGCTGGCAGGCAATTACCTACATTAGACCACACTTTAACCCACTGCTCAATAGGTGTGGCCTACTCAAGTTCTCGTTTTGTGAAGAAACTGAAGATCATCAGGGCTCAGTGATCAGACTGTGACATCGTAGGCAGTAAATCTCAAAGCTGCCTCTTCTCACACTACTGAACCACCTTCAACAAGACACAGTCCCAGGGCCGTCTCCCGCTGTGTCACCTTAACTCATAACATGTCCTTTCCCTGTGAGTAAGCTAGGGGAAGTCTCCTGCTGCTCCAGCTTGAAGTCAGCATCTGGGGTTGCCTGACACTGGTGACAAGAGGACATTACTGTAATTCCAGAACATGGTCACCAGGTGACAGCGTCGTCCTTCGTTTTGCTATACTACCCAAGGACATTTTGCCCTCAAGTAATTCCACCTAGGAGCCCATTGTGATAAGATCTGACTTCTAGAATATTTCCCCCCAACAAGGAATTATCCCAAAGAGAGCAAAGCAATACAAAACTTCCCCGATTCTGTTTCGATGTTGCTAACAATTTGACCTTTCTAATTACCAAAAAAAGAATAAAGTCATGGTAGGAGTTGCCCATACTTTCTAGATTTAGCCTTGCCTGTCCATCTCATCTTACATCACGCGCTCATATCACTTATGGAAACGCCCTGCGCCGTTATACCTTGGCAACCTCAGTTTGCCTTTGCTGAACAGACATGATGTATTCACATCTTTTTTCCCTCTTGGCTTTGTAAAAGCAAAATTGTCAAAAAGCTTTTGCTTTGGATAGGTTCTGTTTTAAAAGTCAATATATTCTCCTGAGGAAAAAAAAATACTTTTTCTAACCACAGAGAAAGGCTGGCTTAATTTATTCAAGCCCCATATTTATTCTTTTCTTTCCAGCTAATCCTGATCCTACAATCCCAAACAGTTAGCAGCGAGGTTTGGGATCTTCTTACTTGCATTATCTTTAATCTGCAGCTGGGAACACATGGCCTCCAGGCATGCTGTGCCCACCTGCTCCTTATTAAGGCTAGCAGGGGCTATCCACACACAGTGACCCAGGAGAAATTGGACACAAGATTAATGCTGCATAAAATCTCACACTGTGATTGTCAGCTCTGGACTGCAGGATTTCAGTAATTGGAGGGGAAATAAAACCTTACAGATCTTTTCTCTCACTGTAAAATGTTAATCGACAAAGCAGTCAGAATAAAGAACTTCCAAACAAGGGCACCAGGAGTGCTATTAAATGGGAGAAAATTCCACTCCAGCTACAGGGGCCTTCAGAAGAACAGATCACTAGGGAAAATATGAATACAATTTATGGGGAAGCTATTTAAAAATACAAAGGAGGACAAAATGCTATTTCTGATACCACATGACTCCTTTCTCAACCCCAAGCATAAGCATTTCTCAGAAGAAACCTTTCTTGTGTTTGTTCACAGGTAGGGTCTAGATCATCTTTAAAGTCATGAATGTAGAAGCTTGCCTTTGGAGGGAGTTGGGAGAGTGAGAAGGGAATAGGAAAGAACGGTGAATTATATGCATGTGTGAAGATGTCACAATGAGACCCATTGTTTTGTGTAAGTAATATACACCAATAATAAAAAACTCAAAGGAAGATGACTGGGATTCAGAAGGTTAAAGGGCAAACAAACACTCAAATCACCAAGATATCCAGACTCCTTCCATCCTTTTTCTGTTTGAGTTGACCCACAGACTGTATTTTTGTGATCCCAGTCTGCTCCTGCTTAATTAATTATGACTTTGTTTCCCAAAATAAAGAGTATATAGTTTTTGTGTCATTAGCTCATTGTCTGGCTTTTAAAATAGATATGGTATTAGAGTTTTCTAGAGACACAGAGCTGATTAGAGTGTTGTGTGTGTGTGTGTGTGTACGTGTGTGTGTGTGTGTGTGTGTGTACGTGTGACTGAGTGGATTACAGTGGTCCAACTACTCCAGCAATGGCTGTCTCCCCATGGAAAGTCCAGGAATGCAGTAGTTATTCAGTCTATAAATCTGGTGACTCAGTTGGTCTTCAGTACACCAGAATGCTGAAGAAGTAGACTCTAATGCCAGTTCAGGAACAAACTTGCCAGCAAGAGTGAGAGCAACAATCATACTATAAGGGCATGTGCTCAACTATGTTCATAGAGCATTATTTGTCACAGCCAGAACCTGAAAACAACCTAAATGCCCCTTGACTGAAGAATGGATAAGGAAAATGTGGTACAT
>LOEQ01000936.1:400686-413255 GCA_001685075.1 Bramus lutescens | reverse complement strand
TTGAGTGAGGTAACCCAGACCCAGAAAGACAATTATCACATGTACCCACTCATAAGTGATTTTTAAACATAAAGCAAAGAAAATCATCCTACAAATCACAATCCCAGAGAACCTAGACAACAATGAGGACCCTAAGAGAGACTTACATAGATCTAATTCACATAGGAAGTAAAAAAGACAAAATCTCCTGAGTAAATTGGGAGCATGGGAACCTTGGGAGAAGATTGAAGGGGGTGTGAGGTTGGGAGGGAGCAGAGAAAAATGTAGAGCTTAATAAAATTAATATAAAAAAGAGAAAAATAAAAGAGTGAGAGCAAGATTTCTTCTTCAGTGTCTTTTACATAGGTTGCCAGCAGAAAGTGTGGCTCAGATTAAAGGTGGATCTTCCCACCTCAGATGATTCGATCAAGAAAAATCCCTTGTAGGTGTACCCAACAGTCTGGGTTTTAGTCAATCCCAGATGTGGTCAAATTGACAACCAAGAATAGCCATCAACAGATACTAATTCTTACTCTCGTGTCTTCCGTTTTTGGAGAAAGGATAGCATAAGAAAACCACTTGAAGTCAAGACTGACCAATGAGATTTCACAAGACAGACCATCTGAAATCAGGACTGACCAATGAAGTTTCACAAGACAGAAGCTTTGCCAGCCATAATGATAGAATGCTTATTGATTACGTCTATGGAGTGGGTACATCAGGTTCATAAAACAACTCCTAGAGAATTGCTTACAACATCAACAGAAACATCTAACATACATTATATTTATTTTACCCTCATATGAAAGGAGGCAGAGGCCTAGAAATTCCTACCAGGTAGAACCTGCATTCACTCATTCATTCATCAACCTTTCCTGAAGTACTCACTGTCGAGGACTTAAAGAGTAAGGGGCAAAGTCGGCGTCATGTGGCCTGATGTTTGCTGTGTGAGCTCGCAGAAGTCAAAGTGGGTGTTGCTCTATTTTGGTGTGAGATGCTATCAACAGGTTGCTATGGTTGAGCCTGGTCCCCAGTTAGTGGTTTGTTTGGGGATGTTGTAAAAGCATTGAGATGTAGGTACTAGCTGGCAGATGTATCATTGGGGACAGACATCTGGGAACAGATTTCCTTGGGTTCTGGTCTAGAACCTCTGTCTGCTTCCTGATCCGCCAAGACATGAGATGTTGCTATGTTGTGTTCCAGCCACCATGGTGGATGGAACAGTAATCCAAAAACCCATATTTCCTTCCTTCGAGTCTTACTGTTTCTGTCTTTCATTTTGTCAGAATAGCAAGGGAAAATAACTAATATAGGAAAGTGATGCTGAGCAGTAGGCTGTTGCCATGATAAAGCTGACCGTGTGGGCCATGGGCCCTTCCAATTGATTTATGGGAAGAATGTGGAAGACTTTGGAGTCTCCGGCTTGTCTCACCCTACCATGCTGCAAGCAGATCTTACAAGGCAATTCTAACATGAGCCTGGAAGACCAGAACCCCAGTGGAAATACAAAGTGTCAAGACTGCTCTTAAGGTTTCAAAGAATCACAACTCTACCAGCAATGGGACGGACCATTCGTGCTAAATTCTGACAAAGAATCTGACTACACTTTGTCAGATTTGAGGGTGAATTTAAAAATCATGAACCCATGTCTTTGGCAGAGGAAGTTTCAGGACAACATAACATTCAGAGTGTGGTGTGGCTCCTCGTCACTTTTCGCTGAGTTTTAAGGATTCAAAGCAAAAAGTACAGCAGAAAAAAAAAAAACATTAAGGAAATGTTCAACATGTATAAGGAAATGGCAGGAGTGCATTTAAGTTTATTGACAGAGGAGGTATAGACAGACTAAGCAGCTGTCAGAGTTCCAGAGATTACTACCACTGAAGAGAAGCTTCATGCTTTGCTTAAGGTCAGACATGTGATTTTGAAGGCAAAGCTCCACATACCCATGGCTCAGAGTGTAAAAATACAAACTCACCTGCAAACTTCAATTTAAAATGAAAGTTCCTGGAAAGAGCATCAGGAGAGAGCCACTGCTAAGGGTGTCCTGCCTGAGGGGACTCCTAGGAGAAGTCATTCCCAGATTTAGCCACGCAGGCATTGAGAGGCCAGTGCAAATGTGCTTTAAAGAGAAGCCCAGATACATGGCTAACTGAGGGCAGAATCTGATACTGACCATATGGTGCTCGTTTGGCAGCAGGAGAATCCAGTTACAGGGACATAGGGCTGATGACAGAGTTCCCAGTCAGCTGGGCCAGACAATGGGTCATAGGGTTGGGATCTACTAAGAGCAATTTTTGAGGCTGTGACAGTGAAGACCAAGTTACAGTTGAGACCTTAGGATACTGAAGGTGTCGAGGGGATAAGGACATATGCCAAGAAGAGCTGCAGGCACCGAGTGTCTCAGCCCAAGGGAAAGGCAATGTATGGGCCTCCCAAGGCTATTGGAGAACATGTGATCCATCACATGTGATTCTATAACTTGTCCCAGATGATGGACATGGAGCTGCAGGGTTCAGTGTTTCCCCAGCTAGGATTTGGTCTTGCTTTGGTCCACGTTTCCTTGTGAAGTCCTTGTGGGATGGATTATTTCCTCTGGGTGTATTTGAAATATGAAACCTATTTTCTGATTTCATGAGTGTATATATGTGTGTGTGTATACATATATATACACATATATGTACATATATACACATACATACATAGACATATATATATCTTTGACTTTAGACTTTCTTGAATCTCAGAAGATATTGAACATTTTTGAACAGTTGTAGACTGGTAAAACCATATGAAATCTTGAAATTGGATATAATGCCATTTGTATTACATGGCAGTCATGAGACTGCAGTGCCCTGGGTGGAATGCTAATGAAGTAAATTAAAATTAAATTAAAATGATTTTCCTTCCCTTAAGTTGTTTTGATCAGGTGTTTTGTCAGCACAACAAGAAAAATAATTAATACAGATGAGAGAATATTTAGAAATTCTAATTAGTAGGACTTGGTAAGGACCACGGGGTTAATTAAGAATATATCAAACAAGTTCCTGATTTACATTTTCCCAACTAAACGGATATGGAAAACAGAGATGAAAACAAAGTCATTTCTAAGCTGGAGGAGATCTTGCTGGACCGCTGACCCAGCAGCTGGATCAGAGCTCCCACTGCCTGGTGTCCTATGCACCTCTGCTGAACTGATCAAACTGGCTTTAAAAAAGATTCCGGTGTCATCTACACATCAAGAGATCCCAAACAATCTATCAAAAAATGCCTAGCAATAATAAACTCAGCAATATGGCAGGAAACAGAATTAACTTTCACAAAGTAATAGGTTTTCTAGACACCAACCACAAACATATAGAGAAGGAAATCATGGACATACTCACATTCGCAATTGCCTTAAAGAAAATATCTGGCAATAAGTCTAACCAAGGACCACCACAATGAACACAAAGCATCCTGTGCTCGTGGGTTGGTACAATTAACATTGTGAAAATGGCCATTGTGTCAGAAGCTATTTACAGATTCAAAGCAATCCCAATCCAAATCCCCATCTCATTCTTTTCAGAAATAAATAAAATAAGTTGGATAGTGGTAACACATACCTTTAATTCCAGCACTTGGGAGGCAGAGGCAGGCAGATCTCTGTGAGTTCAAGGCCAGCCTGGTCTACAGAGTGAGTTCCAGGACAGGCTCCAAAGCTATACAGAGAAACCCTGTCTTGAAAAACCAAACAAAACAAAAATAAATGAAATAAAATAAAAACCTATCCTGAGCAAAAAGAACAATGATGAAGGAATTACAATCCCAGAACTTAAGATATACTACAGAGCCACAGTAATAAAAACAGTATGGTATTGGTACAAAAACAGAATATAGATCAATGGAACAAAATTGAAGAACCAAACATGGCACACTTAACTTCAGCCACTCAATATCTGACAAAGATGCCAAAAACCACACACTGGGAAAAAGACAGCATCTTTAACAATGGTGTTGGGAAAACTGGCTGTCTATACATAGAAGAATGAAATTAGATCGTTATCACCTTGCTTAACAACTACCTTCACATGGGTCAAAACCTAAACAAGAATCTGCTACAAGATAGGCAGGACCCTACGTGCTATAGGTGTATGAAAGGACTTCCTGAAAAGGACTTCATTTGCCCAAGAGTTAAGGCCAACAATTGACAAGTGGGACTTTCTAGTACTAAAACATTTCTGCTCTACTAAAGAAGCAATCAGCTGAGTGAAGAAGACCACCACAGACTGTGAAAGAGTCTTCGTTAGCTAGACATCTGACAGGGGATTGATAACCAGAATATACAAAGAACTCAGAAAAAAAAAAGAAAAAGATGACCCATTCAAAAAATAAGACTGGGACCTGAATTGTACAGCAAGTTCTCAGAAGAATAAAAAAATGGCTAAAGAAATCTCATAAAATGTTCATAGTCTCTAGCAATCAAGGATGCAAATCAAAACCACTTTGAGATTTCATTTTATCACAGTCAGAATAGTAAAAAAGTCAACAGACCAAGCAGCAGCAAATGTGAGAGAGGATGCAGAGAAAGAGTCACTCTCATTCATTGCAGGTAGGATTGAAAACTAGTACAACCATTTTGGAAATCAGCACAGAGAGTTCTCAAAAATGTAAACTAAATCTACCATATGGTCCAGATATACAGTTCTTTGCCATGTGCCCACATGACTTGATATTTGCTCAGTCATGTTCATTGCTGCTCTACTCCCAATACCAGGAAATGGAAACAACCTACGTGCCCTCCAGCCCTTGAGTGGATAATGAAAATGTGGTCCATGTACACTATGGGTTACTATTCAACTGTAAAGAAAAATGAACTCGTGAACTTTGTAGGTAAATAGATGGAACAAAAAAGTTCATAAAGTCTGAGGTAACCAAGACCTAGAAAGATAAACATCACAATTTCTCTTTTATTGTAGGCTCCTCGCTCCATATTTTCAGAGGTGAGTATATATCTTACAGTAACTACAGACACCAGGAAAGGGAAATGAGATTGTTTCCAGGATCAGGGACTAGAGAGAGGAGGGTACAAGTGATCTGTTCAGAAAAATGGGAAAGGGGGTGTCCTTAGAGAGGAGAAGGGAGATAAACACAGAACAAGGAGGTGTGGGTAAAACAGCAATATCAATACCTGAAAAGCCACAAGGAGTTATATAATTAATTAATTAGGTTTAAAACTCCTATAATGGATATAATTCCACATATAAACCTACATATATACTTGTAATGAACTTTTCTCATCTGAGCTTTCAGTGGTCCCTCCAAGATCCAAAAGCCATCTAACAAGAACTGCCACAGACCAGCTCAGGGGAGCCACTCAGACCGTGGGAGAAGCAGGGTATTGGTAACAGGAAGGCACAAGTTCGGTGAATGACAGACAGACACAACACACAAGAGAGTGGCTGGAATCTGCTACGACTTTACTGAATTCATGCTTTCATTATATAGTATTCAAACAAAGAACAAATCAGAAGGTCATGTGTCATTGGTTGGCACAGTATGAAAGCTGTTTTTAGTCATATCAGCGATATTGAAGAAAAGCATATTATCAGGGACAGGTGTTAGACATAAAACATCCTTAGAAGAGGAAATCTTGTTCTTGGGAATGTAAACCTCAGACAAGTGGTNTGAATTCATGCTTTCATTATATAGTATTCAAACAAAGAACAAATCAGAAGGTCATGTGTCATTGGTTGGCACAGTATGAAAGCTGTTTTTAGTCATATCAGCGATATTGAAGAAAAGCATATTATCAGGGACAGGTGTTAGACATAAAACATCCTTAGAAGAGGAAATCTTGTTCTTGGGAATGTAAACCTCAGACAAGTGGTTTCATCTTAAGAATAGAAAGTTTCTGTCTCATTATCGCTATCATGGCCCTTCCACTTTCTAACCCTTTCTTTATCTCATCTAGTGACCAAATATGCCTAATTAATTCTCGGCACCTACTGAAATATACTTTTTAGTACCTTCTTATGCAGCAGACACCATGGGGGTCAGGACCTAGCAAGCCTATCCATAAAGTTCGGAGTATAATATAACATTCTCTGTCCATCAACATTAACCCATCTATTCCCTTGCTCATCATACATCCCCATGTATGACAAAGGTTCTGCTGTAGTCTTATATATTTGCATACTGTGCTTCCCTATCTCAGAGCTGTTCCTGAAGAGATAATCCTTGTCTTGTATATATAAAGACTATCATTATTATAAAAGAGATTGTGCAAAGCCCATATCCTGCATAGCCAGCTAATAGAGAAATCCATCTATGCCTCAAGGGCGGCCAATACTGGGCCATCTGCCATTGACCTCCAGGAAGCCTAGTCCCATAGGTCACATAGCTCCTGTCCAGCATAATGACGTATGTCATGTCACACAGATGACATTGGAGTTGGTGTGGCAAATAACCCCAATACCCGATGTGAGAAGCCTTCTTGAGTTCTTGGCCAAGGCTGTCTAAGAGTCTATGTTTTATACAACCTATTGCTATTGTCCTTATTTACCCCCAGAGGTGAAAGATAAGCACCTATTTCTGAAGACACCAAGCACTTCAGAAACAGGGCCTAAGACTTCTGAGTTGAAATAGATATGAATGTCCCCTTCCTGAGGACCAGCTTTCATGATATCAGAAGGGACCATGCAACCTTCTAGAGGAGAAAGGCAGCCAACAGTACATCCCATCTATAAAGACTATAAACTACAGTATATAATGCCCAGCATGGTATAACCCTGTTAAGGCAGTAGTGCCATACATAATCAGCAGCTCTCTAATTGGACTAAGACTGGCTCAAGAAGGAAATGGTGCATGGCACTGGAAACCTAACTAACTACTCAGTGCTAGTGAAATAATAGTTAATAGAGGAGAATCTATTACCACTAACTTACTAAACCAGTATAGCCCCTAACAATCTATAAGCATTTTCTTTATATGCAAAGATAAGTTAGTCTACACCCCTCACCAAGGAAACTGCTCTTTGCAACAGAGACCACTACAGAAAAACACAATCAATCAAAATGTAGAAGGTGGAGCCTATTCTCAGTGAATATATCTTCAGAGTACTCTCACACCTAGGGCTCAGGGAACACAGCAGAAAGTCCAGAGGAAGAAAGATTTAAGAGCCAGAGGACCAGGGAGTTTACTGTGAGGTTGTATCTCCTAGTAACATCAGATGCTACACCCACAGAGTCTCACCAACATGCCCCGCAATCTGAGTTAAACAAAGAGAACATCAAAGAGCATGCTCAACTGGATGGAGAAAGGTCCATGAGGATTCAACCCTACACAAGAAACTAGTCAACTGAGGAGAACTGGGAGAGGGGGTCCTTCCCAGGGAAGGGCACACCAATTGGTTGTTCAATGTCAAACAGCCCTAAAAACATACATTCAAGTAACTTAATATTGACTTGACAGGTTATATTTAGGAATATATACATATACACAAATACCTGTACGCATGCAACAACAATTAGGGAGAAGGGGCCATGAATTTGAAGGAGAAAAGAGAGGAAGACATGGAGGGCTTGGAGGGAAGGAAGAGAAAGGAGGAAATTTGTAATAAAATAATAATCTCATAAACAAAAAAAGCTATTTTTTCTTAAAAAACATGCAGTTTTACAAAGTTCAGAGGTTAAGGGTCAGGCTCAGGCAAATAATCATGTCTGTCCTGGCCCCATCCAAATTCTGCGAAAGACCCTGCATTCCAGAATGCACAGTTCCTTATTCCTTGTTATTAGATATGGGTCTTTGTTGAACATAGTTTCCTTCTGAGTACCTAGACTCTTATTCTGACAAGTATTAGCCCTTGCCAGACTAGTACCTACTGGACTACCAAAACACTAACTCGGTGGGTCCCTTAAAATCGCCCTTTAGCAAAAGATCCAGCCTCCACTCAAGCTGCTTGCTGTTTCCTCCCACTGGTTCTGATTTTGGGGATGATAATATCTCCTTGGTATCCCAGGATCTTTGTGTTTTTGTTGTGTTTGTGTAGGGTTTTTCTGGTGGTTTTTGGCAGGTGCTCCTCACTAGATATAAGGTATTCTTATTCTGGTGAGGCCATCCTTACTTTCATATTGTGGGAAGAGATGGGAGATGGACACTGTGGGACACTCCAAAGTCAAGAATGGAGTGACTGGATCTGGAGGGAAAACACTTGGGAAATGAATCTTGCTGTCTGTGCTTCTGGGAACCCAGTCCCTACTTTGTCAGAATTGTCCAACCACTGAGATGTAAATACCGCTGTAGTAGAGGTGGCAAAGACACGAGTGTGCTGTCCCTGTCTGTCTGCCTACCTGGTGTAGGGACCCCCTCTACACCACAATAAACGACACCACAAACAACCCACAAAAAAGAAAGCAAAGACAATTCATAAGGTACTTATAAGGCTTACTAACACTAACTCCATGGTTTTATTTTATTGTTTATTATTCTTAACTCTGGCCTAAAGAATAACATCCTTATTTTTTGAGAGCCTCTAAGTACTTGTCACTCCAAGGTCACACAACTTGTAGGTGACAGGGCAGGGAGTCCAATTCAGGGCTCTTCTGTTTCAAGAAATCTAGGCTGAAAGCCAAGGGTTTAGAAAAAAGCTACAACAAGCAACTCCTGGTTGGTTATAAAAGAAATCCTATGGTTGTGGGTTATGATGAGTATTGTATGTTATAATGTTGGGTCCTCCGGGGTCTCGTAAAGATGGGACAGATCACTGAAGTCTAATAAACCAGAAGCAAACATTATTCCAGGGAAAAACTTTAAAAATTAAAATATTAAATCTCCATGGGGCACAAAAAGCTTATCAGCTAGCTGAAGACCATAGCCAGAGATGGATTTGTAAGGTTGTGGCAAAGAACGGTTTTTAACAAAAGAATTTTTACAACCTCAAGGTAAAACTCAGATACAAATTGCCCTTCTTTGCAATTTTCATTAACAGAGTTTTTCAGTTAAGGCTCTGTCCTTCCCTATCACTGCCTGTTTTGCATAGCAAGGAAGGGTATAGGAAAATGCACAACCAAAAAGTCAAAAGCCACATTTACCATCATTTAAAAGTTAACTCAGTTCACATCAATTTCTGGTCATGAGTGGCCAGGGGTTATCTAAAAGCTGATCCTCATTTTGCAGAGCGCTGCTTCAGCCTTGCAGACAGAGCTATGGGTTGTAAAGCAGAGTAACCCACTGTTAATAGTTAACCCTTAAGCTGCTGAGAAAGCTGCTGACAGTCTACTCTTTCTCCTAGGCTTACAACTTTATATTTCTTTATTTCTGCATTCTTATTTCTGAAATTTACATTTCTATATTCTTATTCTTATACTCGTCAATGATACTTCCCTGTGAAAACATAAACTATGGGCCATATGATATAATGTCTATCCCTTCCATCTTCCGTTTTATCCTTATACACACAGAAAAAATATTTCCTGTCAGGAGGTTAATATTTTTCAGAAATACCTAGCCCTCACTATAAGCAGAAAAAGCAAATTAGTAGAAATGTAGGGAATTAAATTGGGAAATATTTAATTTTAAAACCATGTAGACCCATGGGACCTCATAACAGAACAATCACACTGGAGAGAAAGAATGAGCAGAGCCCATTGGTTTGCCTTCTTGAGGTGCTAAAACAGGCAAGCCTTGTTAGCTTCCCATTGCTGTGACAGACAGTCTGCAGTAAACTGTGGAAGAGATGGAAGGTTGGGAGATGGAGCTCACATTTTCAATCCTGCCCCCTCAGCCTTCAGGGAGCTCCTGGGGTGGCGAAGCTGTTCTGGAAACCGGTGAGCCGAAGTGAATAAAGCAAATAATTTCAACTGTGGTCTCAAAGAAGCTTCTAATTAAGTGAGAGAAACGCTTAGACAAGATGGGTCGAGAGAGAGAATAAGAGATCCAGAGAAAACAATAGTGGACTATGGATGAGCAGGTAGCTCCTCATGTCAGGGGACCAGGTTTAACAAGTATACCACTTACCGGGGTAGGGGCATGAGGATTAGAAAAATGTTCAGAGGGGCAACAGAGATAAGAGAGAATCACTAAGACACAGGATGGTAAAGAGAGGGCAACTCAGCGAAAACTAGATGATGAATTCACCCGCATTTATTGTCTGTACGCTTTTATACCCCAATACAAAATACCCCAATACAAAAGGGGGAAGAAGACAAGAGTCTGTTTTAACATGATACAAAGGACAACTACAACACTTACTTGCTTCAATACTTTGAGCCATTAAGCCATTAATCTATGAGAAAAGCATTCTGCTGTTTAGGCAGTGAACCTACCCTAGACCAAGTATCCTAAAGGCTCCCTAGGTCAAGCCTCCTAATTCAAAAGAAGGAGCAGAAGTATGCTTGAATTGCCTGACCATTGGTCAGTGTTGAATGGATCTACCTGTATGGGCCCTCTTAATGACAGAAACACCACATAACCATACTCTAGGTCAGGATGTGAAGCCCTGGTTATTTTCAACAACTTTGAGCAACCTTAAACTAGCTGCTCTTCAGACAAGGTGGAAATAGGCTCATTTTTGGGCTTCCACATCCTCAGACTCCAGGTTCCAAATCAGCAGACATTCAGTGCTTGTTGGGCCTGGAGGCTCCACACTTGCTGCCCTGGCAGTGTAGGGCCCTTGATGCCCAAAGACTCCGATTGTTCTGTGTCCTGCCTAGATTGATCTGTTACATCACAGCTATGGTGAACCTCTGTCTGGGGTGAGTGTTCCAGGTTCTTGCATCTAATTTAAAACACCAAGAAAGAACACACCTAGGAAGGAGAAAAAGGCAAGATCTTCTGAGTAAATTAGGAACATGGGAGCAGGGGAAGGGTGGAAAGGGAGGGGGGAAATGTTAGCTCAATTAAAAACAATAAACAAAATAAAATTTAAAAAAGAATACACAGTGTTAAGTATTTCCTTAAACCACCAAACCTCTCCACCGACGCAAATAATCCCAATCAAACCGAATTTAAAAATGCCCATGTTTAATGGAGTGTTCCCAGGTAGCCCCAGGAAAACATGGAGAGGGAAGAGAAAGAAGGGGAGACCATGCGAAACCCGGAGACCACGTGTTCATTCTCTGGGGGGCAGTTTAAATAGCCTGAGTGGTCTTGACCCTCCCTGGGGAGGGGACACCATTTGGTGGGCTTTCTCAAAGGTGGAGTTTGGACTGAGGCAACTCCCAGGGGAGGGAGCTTATGCCAGGAGCTGGGGTGAAGCCCCCAGGCAAATAATCTAGACTTTTTATATAAAGGGGTGCCAGGGAGCTTAGGAGATGCACAAACAAAGAATCATAACAGGAGCAAAGAAAATGTGCTACAAATTGGACAGACAGCAAGAGAGCAGTTAATCAAGCATGCAGCTAGCTAGAGCCCCTCTGGCACCAGGGGCTGCCTTTAGTGAGTCTGGGAAGATCTGGTTCTTGGAAGGGCTTGTCGATGGTCCTTTGATTCTGATTGATAGGTTGAGATTGTAAGCTTTATGTCCTTTCCCATGGTGCATCTGATTTAAACATATGTGCCTACTCATGCCTAGGCAAAAGACGGCAAATAGGGAATTTCCCCTAAAAGTTCACTCAGGGGACATTTTTGCCTGACTATGCAAACACTCAAAGCAGTTCAGGCTAGATTAGCCCTTTGCCTGTAGGCTCCAATATGTCCCAAAATGTGTCTGAGTATGAGGAAAGAATGGGAAGCAGCCATTTAAGAAGGGGGCTCCTGCGTGGTGGCAGTTCATTATGTGTGAAGGTGTAAGGGCACAGTGCCCAGACATCTGGCAAAGCACAGATGTTTTGTGCAGCCATCTGGTACTCATTATTAACATAGGCAACCAGGCACGGAGAGTTCTACAACTCAGCGTGGCTTCAGCAGAGGGTGCTGATCCAGGGTGGGGACTAGATATGACTCAGACCCTGACCAGACTTTATCTTGGTCAAAGCCACTTCCTATCAGTGGGCAGCAGTCAATGCAGAGATGTATAACAGGTCAGAACGCTGAGAAGGGACCATAGATGGGAGGTGCCCTTAGGTGATGGGGAGGTGCCCTTAGGTGATGGGGAGGTGCCCTTAGGTGATGGGGAGGTGCCCTTAGGTGGCATCCATTACCAAAGAGCTATAGGCCAGTTGGCAGCTGCTGAGAAAGAGAGACACACTCTTTTGTGAGGCTGTGGCTGCTGGTAGGTCTCCTGTGCTCCCATGATGGCCTCACATCTGTGCAGGAATAGACAGCACTAGTTGGACTTTGTGGATTAACAGAAGCGCAAAAGTCATGAGGAGTTGGTGTTGGTAAATCCAAAGGGAGTTGGCAAGGCAAGGGAGGTGTGTGTGATTGCAAAAAGAATTGAAAGGGAAGAATAAAAATATGGAGAATTTACTGGCTTTAAATAAGAGAGATAAACCTTTATAACGTGGGTGGGTAGGCCTCAGGCAAACAGTTGGAGGCCCAAGAGCAAGGACTGGTGTCACCTGGAGAAAGATTTGTACCCTAAGTGGTAACTTAGCCTTGCCACACCTCCACCAACTCATCAACCAGCTTTGAAAAGCAGCTTCAGTCTCTCTCTCTCTCTCTCTCTCTCTCTC
>LOEQ01000936.1:374264-385776 GCA_001685075.1 Bramus lutescens | reverse complement strand
TTTTTTTGTCTTTCCTTAGTCATAATGCAAAGCAGTTTTGCTTGACAGCATTCCAGCATCAGGCTCTGTCTTCTGTCAGATAGAGAAGAAAGTAGGTTCTAGGTCCTGGTCATTCCTGAGTAAGGAGCCCAGATTTATTTGGCTTATACTTCCCCCCCCTGGAAATGCTCATTGGCTCAGGACTTTGCTATATTAGCACAAAGATAACTAAAGCGATGGGCACGTTATAAACACATCTTTAAATTTTTAAATTTAAAGACGTTTTCTAAAGCTTAAAAGGCTAATATAAACACACATAGTAAATTGAATTACACATCATAAATGTTGTTATATATAACCACATTGATCAAAGCATAAAACAATGTTCCACCTGTTTCTTCTACAACTAAAAATTGCAAGGACCAAACAAAGGATAAGAGGACAAATGAACCAAGATATGTAAAGTATTAGTATAAGAGTATATTTAAAATATTTAAATATACAAACCAGATTATGTCATGTGGTCTTGGATGTGTACTTATAAGCCACTGAATATTTGGGAAGCCAAAACAAATTTTAGGAGTCAAGGAACTGCAGAGTTGTTTAAAGTTAGACTAAGGGATTTGACCAAAAATATCTTAGAAGTATTATAGAGAGGATATGTGAATGCATTCATAAAAAGAAAATCACCAGCAGTAATCGTGTGTTCTCTAAAACTAGGCCGTAACAACTATACACATATTCATATGTGGTAAGATATAGCGGGGATCCTGTCAGCTCAACAAAGAGTGATGTTTTGTTATCTCAGGGACCACGCGCATTGTAAGCACACTGTCAGTTTCCAAGAGCGGACCACCATGTGCACTCATGCAGCTTTATTGGCTGAAGAATCATGTCCAACCCGATTGAGTGCAGCATTTTCTTGACTATTGCAGAGTTCTGAGGACATTGTCTAAATGGCTCCCAATATCGGTATTTCATGGTTAGAGCGGGTCTACTATAAGCCTTTGAAATGAATGCTGAGAAGTTAAAGCACACAGTTTATAAATGTGGTGGGACATTTTCAAGCAAAGTGCACAGAGACAGCTTTAAGCTTTTATTACTTCTCAAACTGTGGAATTTATATATTAAATGACCCAAACAAAATTCATTTTCAAACTAATTTTCAAAGCAGTGCTGGCTTCAGTTAAGCTTATTTTCCTATTAGTTGCTATTCTGGGCTGGTAAGGTGTATCATCTGGTGGGCAACCACCCATCTAATTTAATTATATGCTAATTGATTTACAGAAAGAAGCAGGAGGCGGGCAAGGAACAGTCAGTGGTCCCTCTACAATTCGGTTAGCCGATCTCACTTCCTTAATAAGAGAAAGGCCTTTGTCCCATATTTGAATGGAACTCTGAGATGTGCCACAGACACGATACGAACAAATGACACAAATAGCCACAGATGCACCCTTCTAGCCTATAACTAGATGCATTTAAAGGGCAATTGTGTGTGAAAGACTCTAAATGCATTTGTAAGCCCCCTCAACCCTAAGACATTTTTCTAAAACCTTACACTCTCTCTTGGAAATGGGATAGTTGCCCCCCCCACATGCTGGGCTGCTCATCCTCCTGTGTCCTTGTGAATAATCTTCAAACATAANGAATAGACCAATCACTGCTAGTAACCCTTTGAATAAGCCAATCCAATAAGTTGGAAAACAACCTTCAGGTTTCCCCCCTCTTGTGTCTGTGGCTTTTCACTTTAAAAGATGGGATGTAACAGCAATCGAGGTCCTTCCTTAATATCCCGAACCTGAAGGGCCCTGTCATGACAGAATAAAAATCCTCTTGCTTTTGCATCAATTGTGGTTATGTGAGTGGTGTCTAGAGCAACTCCGCCCTGAAGTTTGGACTTCTAGTCCAACATGTGCACAAGAGCTTTCAACGAGACGACTTGAAGCACCGATTGAGAGTTCTTACAGCCAGCTGGTATTTATGATATTTCTGTGTGGCTGCGTCCTGCAAATACCAACATTTCTGCCTCTCTTTTCCTTCCACAGCTACCCCTCTCAGCACTCCGGACTCTAACCAAGGTGTCCAAGGAAATCCAAGGCTCAGGCCCTGGTGCTTCTCCTTTCAGCCTGCTCGAAAAGAGAAACCTCCCTTCCTATTCCGTTCTGCCTCTGAATTTACAGAGCATTTCAGAAGCACCTCGGCTTTTTTTTCCAGACATTTCTACATTCAGCTTGCTGAATAAAGTCTGTGGCTCCTTTTGTGTCCCTTCACAAGCACACAGCCCCACCCTGAACCATGGCCACAAGCTGCAATTTGCGGCTGCAGCGAGCTTTTCTTCAGCTCTGGTCTTCCTTTCTGCTGGAGGAGTGACTTGGGGTCAGTAAGTTGGCCTTTAGTTTGCAAAGGGATAACTTGAGTGACCTGCGCTGCTCTAGACAGACAACCAGGGACTTGACTGGTTACTGTAGAAAAGAAACCAGGGTGTGATGTATAGGAAACACGAAACATCGAATGAGTCAAAGGTTCTATCAGTCGTTCATTTACTCACAGGTACTCATTGCGGGACATGATCTTTGAGGATTCCTTAGCAGTTTTGTTATAACTGCTGTTACTATTGATGTGAAACTACAAAGCTGAAGAAGGGGGAAGATGCAAGAAGACGGAAGGAAGTAGGGCCTCAAGGGAGAAGGAAAGATACCTCTAAGTTAACCAAAGTCTTACGTGATAACAGCAGTGTTCAGACATATTAAACTCTTTCCACTTTTCTAAGAATATTTGTCCTGTTTTCCAAAACATCATCTCTTCAAACTGACCTTCTGAGGGCAGAACCTCTATAATTCCACTTAGGCTTAACGAATACTTTAAACTGACGTGGGGTGGTTATGGGGATGCAAGCTCCATCCATGGGCCTGAAACACCCTGCACATCATAAAGAGCCCCAGTCTTGGGCATGTGGGTATGTTTTTTAGCCCCCAACAGACCCATTTTCATTCAGCCTTCAGTTGACTTCTGTCTTGATGGACCTTATTACAAATCGCAACGGGGCCTCTCCAGCTAAGCCCTGTTCAGCTTATGCTTGGAAGCGATTTTTTCCTCTATAACCTGGCAGTGTTTCAGTGCATCAGAGGTGATTTTTACTGACAGCAGAGGCAGTGGGGTAGTCAGGAGCAATACAGGGAAAGCCAACATTACCAGAAAGGAAGTAATATGGAGCCCTCAGATCTGAGAACCCATCTAACTTATAGGCTGCGAAGAAAATGGAGTAAAAGCGACCTCAACAATTAAAGTGATTGCTTCCTTTATGAGACAAAATTGATACTGAAAGACCTGGATAAGTCCAGACCCCTCTAGCAGAAAAAATAGAGCCGAAAAAATCTAAGCAGGAAGAGAAGAGCCAAAAATCTAGGTTAGCCGGTTCAGTGACTCTGTTTTAGGAACTAGCTGAAGATAAAATTAGATTATAATCTTGAGAAGAATCTTGAGGAACAGGGAGTTACTCCCTTGTGATTATCGCTGGTATTTTCAGAATTTTTCAATGATCACTGGTATTTTCAGAATTTTCTAATGACACCTTCCCTACCCCCTTTGGATTACTGGGTTGTGGTTTCTTCCCTTAAATACCCCTTCTCCCAGCTACTGGGGTCGAACTCTCTACCCCTCTGCATGGAAAATGAGTTTCGGCCCCAGTGCACTGGTTTCTGTCCTGTCAATAAACCTCATGTGATTGCAGCAAGGACAGTCTTGTTACCGGAGTTTTGAAAGCAGAAGCCAGGTACGGACAGCCCTAGCAGGATAGGTTTACCCCCACTTCTCATCACACCTATTAAAGACACAAGGAATTACAGAAAGCAGAAAGAGAGTTGTATGGGTTGTGGCTATACCGGGAGAGGAACAGGTGAACCCAAGAGCTACTTCGGTGAACTGATATGAACTTTAAACAGAACACAGAAGGTGTGCACAGTTAGTTGTCTTGGTCAGTGTGTGGCCCCACCTCACACTGAGTGGTGTGATCTGGGCTACAAGCATTTTTGGTAAGTTGTTAAACTGCTAATTTGTCAAATGAGGTGCAACCCAACGCTCAGAAAACTGTCCACATTTGGCGGTGAGGATGTCTGTCGTGGGAGTTTCCGGAGAAATCCTTATACTAAATTCTTCTCAGAATTCAAAGTGGCTGAAGAGAAAGGTTAAGAATTGTGACCTCTGCACCTTCGACTGCGGACGTGCCAACACAAAGTAAAGGCAGGGCTTTCATCCATTCTTTCTCACCCGAGGGCCCCAGTGAGGTGTTGACGCTTTTTAGCAAAAGCAGCTTCTGGAAGGAGTGCCTGTTTGGCGTTGAAGGCTTGTGAAGGTGAAGACACTAGCGCAAATGCAAAGATTATAAAAAAGAAAGCAGCAGGCAAGCTACAAAACAGCGAAGGAGAGCCCCAGTGGTTCCACGGACACGGCAGGACAAAATGACAAATCCGTCTGGAAACGGGAGAGTTCCCACACAGTTTGTCCTACCTTATTTACTGTACGTGGTGACTTGAAACTTTTCTAAGCATGCAGATTTCTGTGAACAAATCCCTCAAAGTAGCATGCACGACACACTCTTACCCCTAGAAGGAGCTTGACACACTTCTGCCTGCTCCAAAGATGTTTCAATGGACCAAGAGCAAAGGCAATCTAAATCTAGATCTTTAACCAAAAGATGTATCTTCTAAAAGACTGTATGCAGCTCTATGGGGGAAAGTAGAAGTGGGCTCGTCTGTCTTCCTTTTGTATGGGGACAGCCTTTTGATGGCTCCCCATTTCCAGTACCTGGTAGAGGAAGACCTTGCCTAGGATTACACAGCCTCAGAAGGCAGGCAGGAGGGATGGAAAGTTATGTAAAGGGCACAAATCAAGGGTATAAGCAGCAGAAAGGCCTTCTAGTGTAGATAAAAGTCTTGCCCTTCCCCAGAGAGGGAAACCAGAGAGGGGACTGGCATTTCTGTCTAGCTAATATTAAAGGCGATTCATCTACACAGCTCCCCGTTTGTTAGACCTTGGGAGTCCTGAGGGGCCAATTTAACAATAGCAACATTCCGACGCCAATACCATACCACACTGATGGACAGCAGTTGGAATTGGTGTAATAATCTCCTTTCTCGGAAATAATGAAAACAAAGGCCCTCAACAAATGCTCATTTGCCTGAGGTGACAAATCCAATTATTGTGAACAAATGTCAACTCAGTCATTTATAACAGTTAATGATCACATGAATTCAACATGGATTCTAATGTTCAACCCTAAATTCGGAAAAAAAAATAGAAATATTTGAGCCAAATCAGGATCTGAAGCTACTCCAGAAGGAAAACCACCTTGTAAAAATAATAGTGTTTCTGTATGCAGACTTTCTGTTGTTTTTATGTTGGTTTTGTCTTATTTCCTAAAAACAATAGCAGGATTTGAATGCTATCGAGCACCTCAGGAAAATAATTCTTGGGCTAGGAGGTTTGTTCCATGGTTGAGTTCTTACCTAATATGTCCAAGGCCTCTTGGAGGTGAGGGGAAGAAGGAAGAGTTCTCTTTGGAATTCTGGCTGATGGAAATCTGTGTCTAGAGAGAATTACTTTTAATTTTCCTGATACCATAGAGCCCCATCACTGGGAAGAGATCAAGCTACAATGTCCTTATATAAATTATCCACATCTTTAGAAACTGTTACAAAATGGGCTTACTTTGTCACTTAGAACCAAGATAAAAAAAATTTCTACTTTCAACCTAAGCCTATGTGTTTGGATTTGGAAGTTAAATTCAAACATACACGCTTACACACATAAACACACTGCTTTCCACAATCATCTTAGCCTCTCGCCCTGCTTCTTCTTTCCATCCCCTCTCCTCCCCACCTTTTACTTTTATGCTGTAAATTGTTGTGGGATGATGGTGAGGAAGAAGGTCAGTAGAGGCAGGGAAAAGATTGTTGAAGAGCAAACATGGAAGGATTTGAAGAGAGCCACATGAGGGAGACAGATGGAAGGTGAGCTGTTAGACAATAATTCTGAGTGTCTGTGACTTCAAGCATAACTTTAGCTGACTTTGATCCTATAAAACAGCCTCATGAAGAAAACATCAGTGGAGTGCCCCAAACGTCACGGTTCTAAAAGAAATCGAAGTAGAAGTTGTCTCTACACTTGGATTTTACGTCAATATCAACACATAGCAGTGCATTCTGAGGATGATGCATCTCAGCACCCTCATTGCAGGAACTTCAAATGGGTAGAAAATTTACAGAAAGCGCGGTTTAAACAAAGCAGATGTTGTGTACGTTAAGACCGAGGTGGGCTAGAAGACAGACCCAGCCTGCCTCCTCCACAGCAATTTCTTACGAAGGAAAGGGAACGGCTGTGTTAGCCCACTCACTCCAGACACGGAACGGAAGTGAAACAAGCAGGGGTTTAAGCAGACTGACGAACTCAAGATGACTGAAGCGAAATCGGTTTTCCCATAAGGACGTCTGCTGAGCTGTGGGTAGCAGCGCGCATGTGAACTTGGATCCAGGGACTGCGAAGGGAGAGTGGAATTCCCCAGAACTTTAGGCTGTTTTCAAGCAAGACTGGAGTAGGTAGCTATGCAGACATTAGCAGGGGCTGGACAGTACCATAGACAACCATCCCTTTTCCAGTTAGGACACCCTGTCTAAGTATGCAGGGAACGCCATGGGAGGCACTCAAGGAAGCTCTGCCTTAGGAACTGTACCCCTGGTGGTTAAAATGACCCTTTGTGGCTTGACATCCTTAAAGCTGCAGCTAGGTTCTTCCACCAAATCAGAAATCAAGGTCCAAGGTCACTTTCCAAAATGAGCATACATGTCCACCAGCAAACACCCTGATAAGCAGGGAAAGAAATCCCAGGGACATCCTAACTGCGGAGTATGCTCAGTGGAGTGGGCTAAAACAAAGATGATGCCCAAGGGTAGAGTGTCAACAAAGTTGTCACAACAGTGAAGGGGACCATAAAAAAAAACTTAAACTTCCACAACTCAGAACCCACTGGCTATTCTCTCCCCTTGAGTCTGCCCACGTTGGACCTTTTCTGGAACATGGAGTTTGCTTTGCTAAGTCAACTTTTGCTTAAATTATTTTTCAGTTCAATTCTTTCATTTAGGAACTGAGGGGAAAAAACTCCATTTGATAGTAGTGAAAAAAATTTTTTAATGAAATTTCTGCCCTGGCAATGCTGAAGCATGCATGGGCAGCCCGTATATGACAGTTCTGTTGAACTTGTCCATATTGGGTTTCATGGTCTAAGTTGATGAGGATGACTGATCAGGTCTCTTCCTCAAGAGGGCGCCAGATCTCATGACAGATGGTTTTAAGCTACCATGTGGTTGCTAGGAATTGAACTCAGAACCTTTGGAAGAGTAGGCAGTGCTCTTAACCACCGAGCTATAATAGTGGGAAGATAAGTTAGTACTACCACATTGGAAACACCTTCAGCAGGGTGCTGCAAATTAAATGCATATAAGCACCGTGTCCCTGAAATTGGGTCCCTGGAAACCTACCCAAGGGAAATGTCATATACCTGATCAAATATGTATATAAGAATATTTATAAATAGGTATATTTGTGACAATCAAGATTGGGGTGGGTACCTTAATATTTCTTGTTAGAGTAAACAATTAAGTAGCCATATATTCATACAATACAGACAACACATTACCATAGTTTCAAGCCAGGATGAAATCTCTCATTGAGCAGAAGAGAGTAGACACTGCGATTCTAGTCATGTGAATTTCACAATGAGTAAAGCTGTTCTGTAATTACACAAGTCCCACCACTGTTTCATTTGGAGGAAGCTAAAAAATAATCTTTCTGGGGTAGTGAACATGTAGGTTATACTCACAAATAAAAAGTCATCAAACTGCAAAACTTGGTGAAGCCTCTGCAAAAAAAGATGGAACACATGGAATTATTTACCTTTAGACAGGAAAAGCAGCTTAATCTCGGCCAGTCTGGATTCCAACGTTAACTCACTGGGCGCTGACCCTTGGCTGTATTTTTTGGTTGTGAGCCTAGCCTTTAATGGTTGAGCCATCTCTCCAGCCCCCTTGGCTGTATTCATATACACCTACACCAGTGCAACAGGAAAGAGAGTGTCCTAGTTTGCATTCTGTTGCAAGCCAACTTGGGAAAGAAAGGCTTCCTTTGGCTTAGGTGCTACCATTCTTCATCCAGGCAGAAAACTAGAGTGAGGAACTGGAGCGGAGACCACAGAAGACTACTGTTTACTGAAATGCTCTCCGTGGCTTGCTCAGCTTGTACTCACAACCAAGGACCATCTGCCCAACAGTCACACAGCCTTCAGCAGGATGATCCCTCTCACATTAGTCATTGATGAAGAAAACATCCCATAGACATGGCCAAGAACCCCTCTGATGGAATCAGGCCTTCAGCTGCGGTTCCCTTCTCCCATCTGTCTAGTTAACAAATAACCTAAAAAGAGAGACACTGATCCGTTAATGTGAATGTCAATCAGGGGCACAGGATATTGTCAGCAAGTAAGCCTGAAACTGAAGACAGACCCTTGGCTCTCAGAGTCCTATGCTCTTGAATTTATCCATCCTATCTTTTTTCCAAAATCTGTAGACTTGAAAAATAACTCTAATGGCCTATAATGGAGAAACTTCTCAACATCTCAAAGACAACCTAATAAATAAATGAAGGGCTGTCTCTGTCCTATGATTTTTCCCACAAATCTTCCATTTCTGCAAGAAGGACACTGATGGAATTATTGCTCCTGAAATGTGATTTCTGTGCACTGGTATCTTTTATTTAAATTTGTAAATCATGTGACCTGGCACTTGTCTCTCTGCCACCTTCCCTTAGGAGAGCAGCCTCCAGCACCTGTTTATTTGATGTCTGTGTGGATCCAATGCCTATCAATTAGCCATCTTAGAAAACAGAGCCAAATCAATTAATCTTGAGATAACAAAGACATCCATAATAAAATTGAAAGGTACCACACATCGGACTTCTTAACCATACTGTGAATGACAAGCCACTGCTCCATATTTGACTGGCACTGATTGGCTGTGGAGAAAGGATCCTCCCATTTCCATGCATCAAGGCACAAGCCATAAATAGTTTCAGCTTTCTTTGATGGAAGCATGGGACCCTCGGTGTGGGCCCCTTTAAAGTAGATGCTGAGACAAGATTGGAGTAAGCATGGTTGGTTGATTTGACCAAAAGAAAGGAGGAGAGACAAGAGAAGGAGAAATAAAGGTTTATACACATCTGGCCTCCACTAGAAAACAGCTGCTAGGACTGCTGGAGGCCAGGAGATGACTTTCTGAGTTGGTCCACCTGAGGGCTAGGAAAGCTGGGGTGTTTATGCCCCAGCTCCCATTCACCAATGCCTGGGACCTCTTTTGTATTTCCAACTGGCCCCTTATGTGGGCTGAGAACACAGCTATAGGTAGAAAAACCCGCAGGACAAATTGACAGCCTTTGCAGCAGGATGCCATCTGTGCATAGAGAAAGGGCAAGTTTGAGGACATATGGATGGATGTCAACAGTGTCATCACACAAATAACTCAATTAGTGAATCGTTCATGTGAGTGTATGCAAGGGAGCCATCCTTTAAACACAAGGCACCAGGAGTGTGGCCTACGTTCCATTCAGTTAAATAAAAACTTGGTACTTATTCAGTTAAATAAAAACTCAGCTGGAAAAAAGGCATAGGCCGCACTAGCAACTGCTTTCAACACTGAAGAATAGTACAAGAATAGAACATTCTTTTCTCTCATTACTTAAACTGTGAATGACCTTTGTTCTCATTCTAATAGTCAAAAGAAATATTTTCTTCTGCAATGGTACCATTGGCCATCTTATCCGACAAAATTCATCCTGTTCATTAAAGGATTCTTCACCTAGCAAAGGACATGATTAAAGTCTGCTGTAGGAAGCTGCTTGTTCATTTCTGGGCCACCCAGACTCCCAAAATAATCACACAGAAACTAAATTAAATCACTGCTTGGCCTATTAGCTATAGCTTCTTATTGGCTAGCTCTTACATATTAATTTACTCCATCTCCACTAATCTGTGTATCGCCATGTGACTGTGGCTTACCAGCTAAAGTTCTGGTATCTGTCTCTGGCTGGGCTACATGGCTTCTCTCTGACTCTGCCTTCTTTTTTCCAGCATTCAGTTTAGTTTTCCCCGCCTACCTAAGCTCTGCCCTATCAACAGGCTAAGGCAGTTTCTTTGTTCACCAATGGTATTCACAGCATACAGAGGGGAATCCCACATCACCTCCCCTTTTCAGTTTAAATGAAAAGGAAGGTTTTAACTTTAACATAGTAAAATTGCATATAACAAAACAGGTCTCAAACAAGAATTATAGTTACAATATTTATATCTACTTGATCTCTTATCATAACTAAGGAAAACTATAACTATAAATTCTTCAACTCCATCAAAGACTCCAGAACGATATAATATTTCCTAAGAAAAGAGGAAGTGCATTGTAAGCTACTTCCAGAATTCTAGAATTGACAGAGACATCTCGCTGCCTGGACATTATACTCGATTTTTTTCTGAATTTATTGGAAAGGTAAAAGAGAAGGTGGAAGCTAAAAGAATGACTGTAATTTGCATAACTCTCTCCTATTCTATTATTTCTGATGCATTGTTCTACAGCTAAGAAGGAACTAGAAAAACTAGTAAACAATCGGAGCTCTTTTATTTATAAACTAGATCATTCTAGTTGAAGCCATATAAGTCCTTTCTTTAGCCGGTGATCATTACCATGATGTAATTTCCCTTACCTGAGTTCTGTTAGTAATCCTTCCATGCCGATGAGACATGCCGGTGTACATTTTTCCTGTGTGATGGAATGATCACAACTCTCTTCTGTCCACTTTATACTGGTAGGAGCACTGCTCTGCACTCACCGTGCCCACACACCCTCTCCATTTGTCCTAGTCAGGGTTTCTCTTGCTGTGAAGAGACACCATGACCACAGCAACTTTTAGAAAGGAAGGAAAACATTGAATTGGAGTTGCCTTTCAGTCTCAGAGGCTTAGTCCATTATTGTCACGGTGAGGCTGCATGCAGGCAGACATGGTGCTGGAAAAGGAGTTGAGAGTTCTACATCTTGATCCACAGGCATCAGAAGGAGACTGTGTCTCACACTGGGCAGAACTTGAGCATATGAGACTTTAAAGTTTCTCCCCATGGTGACAGACTTCCTCCAACAAGGCCTCATCCACTTCAATCAGGCCACACCTCCTAATAGTGCCACTTTCTATAGGCCAAGTATTCAAACACAGGAGCCTACGGAAGCCATACCTATTCAAACTATCACACCATTCCTTACACATTTATTTTCACTTATCTTTTGTCAGCTCAAATTCATAGTGAGAAATTTGTTTGCCCAGAGGATCATTGTTGGGACCAATTGAGTCCTGACCTTCAGCTGCTCTTCCCTATCTAGAGCCTTCTAATTGAAGTTACTAAAAGCTGGGCCTTACCTAGAGGATCAGAGGATGGGATTTTCACCTG
>LOEQ01000936.1:364109-374188 GCA_001685075.1 Bramus lutescens | reverse complement strand
CAATGCGCGGATGCGCGGCAGATCATGAGCACGGGTGACCACTAAGACCTTCCATGCTTGTTTTTATTGCAAAGCAACATCCTTGCTGTGAATGACGGCTAACTTACCCTGTTCTTCCTCCACAGCTCTTTGATTGCCTTTCATGCTTGTGTTGGGGCATTGAACATCATTCTGAAGAAATTGATTTCAGTATGGAAATTGGTCCTTGACAATTACTTGCTCTAAGCTCACAAGTTTTAAAAATTCTTCTTATACTCTAGTAGTATGGCCATTGATCATTTTGCATATATTTTCTAGCATATCATGTACTTTAGAAATATGCGTATGTCCTTCTCCTTTCTTTCATTTTTTTCCTTTTTGTTGGATGAGTTTGCCAGTTTTGTCTGAAGGTTGTCTCTCCTGCCTCACATATTTCCTCCCAACAATCTTTTCTATATTACACTCTACCAAGAACGAAAGGCAAAACCACCCCAATGTCTTCACATCGGGCTTGGGGCACTGTGTACAAATTGATATGTTTTCTAATAAATGGCAGAGAATGGATGCACTTCCTGTCCTCTGGTATGATTTTACTCTATACCGTTTCCTGTTTCTATGTGAATAGTATGGTTCAGGTGAGTGTCTAAGGTCGATGCATTAAAAGTTTGGTCCTCAGGGTGATGTTATCAAAGGACAGTAGAGTCTTTAGGATGTGGAGCCTTGTGGGAAATATTTGGATCATCAGGATCAATCCCTTAAAGGAGGCTGTGAAACCTTGGCCTTGGCCAGTTCACTTCTGCTCCCCGAATCACAGTATCATTGGTGCGCTAGACCTCAAAACTCTTCAGTAGGATCCCCAAGCTATGTGGCACCCAGTCTCGAAATAGAACCTCTGAAACAATAATCTAAATCAACTTTTTGCCCTTATAACTTAATTGCCTCAAGCATTTCATTAGAGTAAAATACAGCTGACTAATTCAACTGCCATTGTTTGAAGTTAATGACATTGGGCTTCTGCCACGGGCAAATACTTTTGCTGTTCTTTTGTTATCTTGGTTTTAACTTGTTCATTCAGAAAACTATTCTGTAAGACTATCTTACTCTTCCATCTTAACATAGATATTCCTAAAATTTGGTCTTAAGTGATGCAAGTATTCAGTTTGAGCTCAGTGGTCTCCTCCGTGTCAAGCCCAGTAGCGCTCACTCTTCCACTCGTGTTGTATTAATCCCCCTCAGACCCTGTAAAATCTTCTCTTCCTGCATCTTATTGTGAGACTGTGGCAGGGAGACAAACAAGGTAACAGGTGGTCATGCATCCCAGACAAGCATTGCCAACTCAAGAGAGGAGACATTGTTTCTATTGCCACGTTCTCTTACAGGAGGAATTTGACGGCATACCAGCTCTTTCCGTCTATGTGGACACTGCAAGTGCTAAAGGAGCTACCCTTTGTCGGGGATTTCATTATCTGTGATAGCTCTTCCATGGATAAACCAGTAGTTCCCTTCTTCAATGTTGTTTTATCACCGATGTCATAAAACAACCTTGAAAAACAGCCAGGTGCTTGTTCACTGAATGGCACAAATTCAACGATTTTAAAATATCCCCTTAATTTATTAGTAACCTATAACAAATGCCATAATGAAGACTTAAGCAACTGATGCCTTAAAGAAGTTGGGAGGTAATGAAGAATAAAGCCCAGGAAGCCAGTGAGTTGTTCTGTGTCTATTTGCAACAGTGTTTGTGCTGGAGAGGTTACAGAAAAGCAAAGCCACATGGAAGGATCCCTTTCTTTAGTTCTCTCCTGGAGACAGGCAAGCCAGGCATGAATGCTGAACACACAGAGCTGGGAAACTCTCGTGTGCTTTACCTTGTAGTAAATCAAGGTCATAAAAGACATTAAATAAATGTTCCCCCAATTCTGAAAACAGAGCCGAGTACTGGCTTATAACAGTAACCAAGAGGAAACAGGTTATGTGGCAAGAAACTCCACGCCCCCTTGTGAAACCCAATAGCCTTATCATTGGACTGAGGGTAACTCAAGAGTACAGCTGCCACACTGTTCTTATGACTAAATCGTCATAGATCTCTTCATAACTCGCATACCCTGAAGGCGCTGGTTGCTCCGCTTCACCCTGTCCTCTCAGGACTCGGTGTCACTATTCCTTGCTTCAGACTTTCCACCTCAGGAAAATCATAATGAACACTTGACAAGCCAGATCTCCTTACCTTCACTCTCCATTTCTTGCAGGGCAGTGTGATGCACGCCTTTAATCCCAGCATTCAGGAGGCAGAGGCAGAGGGATATCTGTGAGTTAGAGGCCAGCCTGGTCTATATAGTTCTAGGACAGCCAGGGCTAGACAGTGAAATCCTATCTCAAACAAAAAATAATAAGTACGCTTCTTTTCTATAGTCAAAGCTCTCCTTAGTCAAGGTAAAGGGACATTAAACATTTAGCACTCTGCCTGTGGTATGGAAGAGTTTGAAGACACATTTCTCTGGAAAGCCTTTATGCAAGTAAGAGTCACATATAATATGAGCCAAACAAGAACATATAGAAAACTGCTTTACATGGATACATATTTCAAAGCTAGATATAATTTATTAATAAATAATATTTAGATACAGAGATCAATAATATTTCCCAGATCCCTTGTTTATCAGTGCATACATGCCAGAGAAGAAAGGTAACATATTTACGTTTCTGCCATTTGACAGAAAAACAAGGTTGGGTAGAATCAGATGTCTTAGCAGAGACACAGTATCAGGCCACCTGCAAACTACAGGCACTGGGTGTGTTTCTTATTTGTGGGCACATATGAAAAATTTCTCTGAGTATACTTATTCCCATTGCCCATGCTATGAGACTGCCATAAATTCAGCCATATGACTTTAGGTTGACTTAAGTTTGTTCTTTAATTGCCATGAGTTCTGCTTTTTAAAAAAATTGATGAATAAACAATATCTAAATTTTAACCCCCTCTTTTTTCCCTTGTTAATTCTGTCCCAGGATTAATTTGTTCTACCTATGCATCACCAAATATATTCTAATGTGGCGAGTGGTTCTTTGTTTTTTTTTTTCATTTATCGTTATCTGTAGTATCCCCGGCCACACATAGCATGGCAGATTTGAATTTTAGAGATGTGTAAACACTAGCAATATGTTGCTTTTAGAGTGAATGCCAGTGTAGACACTGATACTCTGTAGCCTGGAGGGTTTTAACCAAGGTTGACTTCTTCCTCTGTCCCCAGTAGCACCAACTCAGTGGTTTT
This sequence comes from Bramus lutescens, assembly GCA_001685075.1. NCBI lineage: Eukaryota > Metazoa > Chordata > Mammalia > Rodentia > Cricetidae > Bramus > Bramus lutescens. The sequence continues at coordinate 370,937 of LOEQ01000936.1, read as the reverse complement.
CATGAAGCACAGTAAAGGAGGCTCTAAAAGACTTGAGAGAGACGCCTGTTGTCCACACAGGAGCAGCAGGAGGTTGTGTTGAATGGAGGTGGCTGTGTTGGAACACGTGCACACACATCTCTCCAAATGCCTTCAGCCCGCAGTCACGTTACTCTTCTCATTCTGTTCACACACCTCGGAGAATTAAAAAGAAAAAAAAAGTTTTCCATGTCTTCACAGTTCTTATTCCTGGCCTTATAATTTTGATAATGTTAAAAGAAAATAAGTCATGTTGATTCTTTTCGTGGGAGAGGGAAATCTGTCAGTAAGGGCCTAGCAAAGATGCAGAGCTGGATGATAGCATAGCCGTCATGGGGCTCGGCCTGGCCAAGGAGACTGCCCTCTCCAGCTTCAAGGGTCCGTAAGTCCAGGATGGGGAGCAGCTAGAAGCTCAGAGTGTGTGCTGTTCCCTTTAGACTGCCAAAGAAAACTCATGTGTGCAGGTTCAGCCATCTCTTTTAATCTTGAGTTAAGAAGAAATATCTGTACTGTCCCCACCAGATCTCTGCACAGAAGGTAAATGCCAACAAACAGCTCCGAGAACTGAGGTCTCACACAGCATAAACACAGTCCTTCCTTGGAGAAATATAAACGTAAGCTCTAGTGATGTAGGAGGGCCATCTGTCTATGTGTTCCATTCATTGATTAATAAAGAAACTGCCCTGGCCTTTTGATAGGCCAGCCCTTAGGTGGGTGGAGNAATCTTCCTGGTAAGCCACTACCTCATGGTGCTACACACATTAATAGAAATGGGCTAATCAAGTGTGAGAGTTAGCCAAGAAGAGGCGAGATATAATGGGCCAGGCAGTGCTTAAATGAATATAGTTTCCGTGTTATTATTTCTGGGTATAAGCTAGCAGTGTGGGAGCTGGGCTGGAGGAAAAGCAGGCCTGCTCTCCCCTCTTCACTACACTCTAATACCGGGCTGGGTCTGGATTCTGCTCTGCTCAGTTTGACCTTGAACCTGAACTCTCAGCAGAAAAGTCACCAAATGTGTGTGTGTTTGAACAGAGCTAAAGCTCCATTCCTTCATTTTTCTAGTGTATCTTTTAATATTTATGAAGAACACAGAACCACCCTCAGTGACTCAGAAGGGCAATAAAGACCGCTGGTTGAATTCATGGGAAAAATGGATAAATAAACAAGACGTAGAATCCTTTTTTTTTTTAAGAGATAGGAAAATAGATTGTGTCACAAAATGACGTCTGCAGTGTGAGTGCCACATCTGGCTCAGCTGCTCCCAGAATCACCCCACAGATATGAAGAGTCCCTAATGCAGGTTTGCAAACCACAGCTTGTCACAAAGACTAGCGTGAACTCATCCTACTGATGGGCATCCATGACACTTTGGTTTGCTTATTGGCAACATCTGGTAGCATGTCCTACACTACCAGGGAAGGCAGAAACCAAGATGACAAGAGCCAGACCCAGCACCTATTACTTCTTTTCATGCTTCTTGGTCAGCTCGCACCCTCCCAGCTGGCCCCTGGCCCGGCTGTCACCGGGTCTGCCTTCCCTCCGCAGGCTCTCCTGGGAGACTTGCTGCATGGCTCGCAGGATGGCATTCTGTACAATCTGCTTGCTGGCATGCTGAAGCTTCACCTCCTCTGGCTCATTCCCAGGCTTCTCCCCTAGGCAAAGGCATGAAAAGGAAGAGAGAAGTTAATTTCAGGAGCTGTGACTCTGGAGGGGTAGGGGAAGCCCTCATAACAGAAGCTGCTACTGTACCCCGCCATTGATTTGCCCTACAGTGCACCCTAGTTAATGTTCTCGACATCCCAGAATACCCAACTGCTAGAGGTGGTCACAAGACAGCCCTGGTTATTTAAGTCCTCTGATAAGTCTGATAGGAAGGGACATAGCCACACCTCAAGTGTTCATCCCTAAGGACATGTGCATGAGAGCAACGCTAGATGAACTAAGTAGGAGATATACATCATATCTATCATACATACAGCACATGATTTTATATATATATATATTACATGTAATCAAAGGCAAAGGGGCCATGAAGTCAAGAGTGAGGGTAGAGGGACATGAAAGGAATGAATATGATGTGTAGCACGATTAACAAAAACCTAACACAGATATTGGGGTTCAACCTGAAGGTCAGAAAAGCAAAACAGTCCGCCATTGGCTCTTGCCTCATCTCAACCCAACATGGCGATCCTGCCTCAGGGAATCCTCACAGTGAGACTGTCTGAGAGCTGTCTCCTCCCATTTTATATTCCTCTCTAGGGCTGGCATTAAGGGCATGCACCACTACCACCGGTTTCTATGGCAAACTAGTGTGGTTACTGGGATTAAAGGCGTGTGTCACCACTGTCTGTCTGGTCTGTAAGGCTGACCAGGACAGCTGTTTTACTCTCTGATCTTCAGGCAAGCTTTATTTATTAAAATACAAATGAAATATCACTACAGTGATGTAAATAGCATACTCATATGAGAAATTTTCAAGAAAATAATTTAAAAAGAAGAAAGAGACAACAGGGAACTGCTAGTAGAAGAATGTTATTATTGTTGTTGCTGTTTCTTTTATTTTTTGAGAGTTTAATATAGTTACAGCATTTTCCCTTTTCCCATTCTTCCCTCCAAAATCTCCCATACATCCCTCCTTTCTGTTCAAAGTCATGGCTTCTTCATTAAGTGTTGTCATATACATATACATACATATATATATACATAAATACATATACATATATGTATGTACATGTATACATTCCTAAATATAACCCACTCAGTCTATTTCATGTTACTGATATGTGTGTTTCTGGTCTGGTAAAAAAGTCAGAAACTACACCCAGAAAATGTCACCAACATTGCTGCCTAAACCTGGGCTGAACAAGGACAACAGCAGTACACACACTAAGGTAGATGAGTGAAGGCCCCAGAGGCCTCACCCCTACACAAAGCACTACAGGCAACTAAGGAACCCTGAGTGCAGTAGAAACAGTCTCCCCAGGGAAGAGCACACCAACTGTTATCCAATAGCGAATGGTCAGCCTCGGAAAATGCGGTTTAAGACACTTTAGGGCCTCATTCCAAACCTCCTACCCCACACAGCCATGCAATCTTGTGCAAGATCCTTAACCTTTTGACGTTCACTTGCACGCCCATTAAAGAAGATTGCTATGGGGCAAAGTGATGTAACATCTATTCAGAACTCTGAGCAGATTCTGGTACCAGGCAAGCATCTAGTGGATGTCTGTCCCGTTGTATTAGTGAGGGGGCTGACTACATTGTGGGAACAGAGAGACGGAAGCATGAGACTACTTGTACCCTCTCCTGGAGCACTGCAGATAGACCCCAGTGTGTCTGGTTTGTGGTTCCTGGTTATCTGAGGACTTTTCTTCCTCCTGATGTTTGGTAAAATATGACTTTCACCTGCATGAAGGACACCGAATAAGCACCATCCCAACGGGAGTTGGAAGGAAACAAAAGACAGGGTAGAGAGAGAGAGCAATCAGTTTCCTTTTGAAGACTTGTTAAAGAAGCCAGGCATAGCCCTGCACACTTGTAATCCTTCACGTGGAGGTAAAGGCAAGAGGGTCAGGAGTTCAAGGTCATCCTTGGCAGTGAAGTGAATCTTAAAAGAGAAAGAGAGCCGTCTAAGGTGAGCAGTGAATGACCTAATATTTAAGCTAAATTATCATTTCTTCACTCAGCCATTGCAAATATAAATGGATTAATAAGTCAAAGTTGGTGTATGCCATAGTCTATGGGGCCCCTCAGTAGCCAGGTTGGCATGGCTGATGCCCTCTGTGAGCTAACCTCTCATTGTTCTCAGGATCTCTTTGTCTTGGGTCATGAATATTCACTTGCAGAAGGGATGAGGAACAAAGTCACTTGTGAGAAAGGCACAAAGGAAGAGAAGCGACCAAGAGCACTCAAGAGACCACTGAAGAAAAAGAAATACAAGTACTTGTGCATCCGACATTTGGTTGCATCGCCTCCTCTCCCCTAGGCTAGAAAGAAAGGGACAGGGCAGTGACTGTAGGGACATGAGTGCCATAGACGATGTCTAAGATGAGCCTCCTAGCTCCAGCCATTGCATTATCTGGGTTATCCTTTGCCAAGAGAGAGTCAGCTCTCATCCGCTGCTACCAGCCAACCACCTCTCCTGTTCTTCTGTGCTCTCCCCAGTTCCATGATGCTCACTCAAGTCTCTGCCTCTCTGTGACTTGTCTTGTTTCCTTATTTTACAGGCGTCTCACAAGCATCCTGTATCATGAGTTCTAATGGTCTTAATAATAAAAGCCCAGAGTCGGATATAGGGGAAGATGCTGAGAGATCAGAGAGATGGAAGAGCAAAACCACAGCCGCCCTACCTACTCAGCTTCCCAGCCAAAAAGAGAGTGAGTTCCTGTCTCCTCCCACCCTATCGCTTCCTCTCTCTGCCCAGCCATGTCACTTCCTGTCTGTCTGTACAGACCTCCAGATCTGCCTCTATGGTTAACTAGTGGCTAGCTCTGCCCTCTGATCTTCATTTATTATTATTATCTTCAAAGCTTTATTTGTACAAGCAATATATCACCGCAGTATCCCAGCTACCTGGCCCTTATATCTTCAGCTGAAATTCTTAGGGGTGTTAGGCCTAGTTAGTGCATTAGAAAGGCAGGGTCAATTGTTATAACTGATTCTCTGTCACATTTTCTGATCCATTCGTCTGTGGCTAGGGAGGTCAAACCTACAGGTAAGAAAACAGCTCCTTGAAAGAAGAAATCGCTCGGGCCCTTGAAATGTGGGCAGAACATGTGTTCTTTGCACAACATGGTACTGATGTCTAAGCCAAGAATTCATGTGCAGAAACATAGTGTTGGAGAAAATCCTGGTGGAGATGCAGTTTCTCCCGCGAGTACAGAGTGAAGATGTAGAGTACAACCCGACAGAAGGCAGAGGCAGCCACAGAAATGCTTGGAGCCTTGCCATTTACTTACAGGCATTTAACTTGCTGTAACGTAATGTTCACCTACGCATTTTAGGTGGCCCACTGCCTGGTTTTTAATGACGCAAATGTCTTCTAGGCTAACTAGCATTTTCAATACCTGTTCCACAAAAGATGACGAATTGGTTTAATTGGCTTTAAAGTCAAAACGCCCAATGCAAAGTCAAGAATTTGATCCAGTTAAATTTGTCTTCAGTGTCTTCCTGGGGAGAATTGTTAGTCCCTCCCCCTGCCTGAGCACCCAGAATGCCTTGCTTTCCAGGGTCCATCAGGCCTAATCTGTGGATGTCCAGCATTCTGGAAGCCAACAGGAGCTCTGCTACTCCTGCTATCCTTGTCAGAGCTTCCTCCTCAGTGCCTATCTCACCCCCCTGAAGCTAAATTCTAATTGTTCTTAATAACTAAAACCCAGAGTCGGATATTAGAGGATGAAAGCTGAAGGATCAGATAAGCAGAAAGGCCAGCCACTAGAGTGACCTTTGACCTCTACTGATGCTCAGACCACAAGGGGACTGCATCTGTCTCCACCAAACCTCAGACAGCAATGAGCTCTTGCCTCCTCCCGCCTTATAGTCCTCTCTTGCTCAGCCATGTTTCTCCTGTCACCACCTCCCTTGTGCTGAGATTAAAGGAGTGAGATCCCAAGTGTTGGGATCACCTTTGTCTGAATTCTGCTTTAGATAGATTCAATTTTGTGTGGCCGAGGGTGGCCTTGAACTAACAGAGGTCCCTCTGCCTCTGTCTCCTGAGTCCTGGGATTAAAGGTGCGTGCCACCACTCCCTGGCTTAGTGAAGGCACTCTGATTTTCAGCCTTATTTGTTGAAAACATAAACAAAATAACACTACATCCACCCTGGTGGAAAGTATCTAAAGAATTTAATTGAGAGCTCACGGTTGCTCTCTAGACGGGACTGGGAATTTCCCTGAGGCCCTGATGATTGGATGCAGGTATTTGCCCCTCACCTAGCCGGGTCATGCACAGGTAGACCAGCTACGGACTGGCACTAGGGCCTGGGTTGCCATAGTCCAGGAACAGGCACTTGACATTTCTCCCCATGAATGTGGCCAAATGTTCTAGATGCTGAGATGTGAAATGTTTGCCATCCCAGAATTCACCTTGCTAAAGGTGAACTTGAGATATCTTGAACTCCCTATAATTCTGCTGTCTGATACTATTTATTTACTGATCTCTCTCTCTTTCTCTCTCTCTCTTTCTCTCACATGCTTGAGAGTTATAAAAAGTTAATAAACTTGCTGACCCTTGCCTCCCTCCAGACCACAGCTTTTAACTCTTCGTTAGTTCTTTATTTCTCTTTCATCCCAATTTTCCCACCCCAGGACCCGGTCAAGAATCCTTTTTTAGCTGGTCCTGCTCAGCTAATAATTGTTATTAATCTTTAGGGATAACTTAAAATTATGCACCTAACAACTATAGGAAGACACAAATTTGCATCAGTCCTTAACTCCTAAAACTTAAATGCTGTTTACCTCTGATAAATTCACTTTATTATATTCTCCTGCAGTGGGGGTTGATACGGGGTCATGTTGCCATTCAGTTTAGAGACAGGATCTGAATGGTGATTTTACCTGCATCACACAGAGAGTGGCAGAGGCTGTGGCATCAACAGTACCTCTAGGCTCTCATCACTGTCTCTGACAGGTCACCAAATCTGCCAGGGGGGTCACCAAATCTGCTGGGGGGGTTACCAAATCTGCCAGGGGATCACCAAATCTGCCAGGGGATCACCAAATCTGCCAGGGGATCACTAAATCTGCCAGGGGATCACCAAATCTGCCAGGGGATCACTAAATCTGCCAGGGGTCACCAAATCTGCCAGGGGTC
>LOEQ01000936.1:353691-364074 GCA_001685075.1 Bramus lutescens | reverse complement strand
AAATCTGCCAGGGGATCACCAAATCTGCCAGGGGATCACTAAATCTGCCAGGGGTCACCAAATCTGCCAGGGGTCTCCAAATCTGCCAGGGGTCACCAAATCTGCCAGGGGTCACCAAGTCTGCCAGGGGATCACCAAATCTGCCAGGGGTCACTAAATCTGCCAGGGGATCACTAAATCTGCCAGGGGTCACCAAATCTGCCAGAGGTAAACGTTCTCATCAGGATAGCAGAGGGCCCACCACCTCTGCCCCCACATGCTCTCAATATATCAAGTTGCCAGTGGCAACCAGCCAGGCTTCTGTTATCATTTGGCATTCTAAGGGCAGTGTTGTCATTCGTCAATGACCAGAATATGAGACACAGAGGAGGAGAATTAATTCTGGTCCCTTTAATAATGGAAAGCACAGTCTTTTCTCAGCTCTATGCATGCAGGAATTTTTCATGAAGGATCAGATGTTAAGTCCTGCCCATCTGTACCCATGGCTAATGAAGCTCTGCTGACTGTCCCACTTTGTAACTGAGGGTGGTAAAGCTCCAGCCCCTGCTTTTCCAGCTTGATGCTGACCTCCCTAATCCACGCTTTCCCCACACACACCATAACCACATCAGGAGCGACACTTTAGAGTCTCCAAAAGTAGCTTTGATGACATAGTATCATCAGCAAGTGAAGAACACTTTTGATGATATTTAAGCAGCATCCTGTTATTATAGCTCCCACACCTACCAAGTCACGTGTGGGGCAGCATAAAGGCTCTACCTGCAGTGGCCAGGAATATTATTTCTGTCGGGTCCAGCCCTGTGGATCCTTGTGTTCCAGAGAAGGGGATGTGGATTGAGGAGAGGAATAGACAAGAGACAACAGAGAGAATCAGTGGGGCATCCAGTGAATACTGCATTCAGCCTCAAGTTCATTATTCAAAGTTCTCATATACCCCAGTCACAAGGGGGATGGCAAAGGATTTCTTTACCATGACACAAAGAACAAACAAAGCAATTTCCTCCTCACCTCTCCAACATCAAACCACACCCTTGGTCAAAACATACTTTTGTCCAGGCAGAACGTCCTGTAACCGCTACTTAGGTCAAGCATCCTGTCCTATAACCTTGAAGGAGCGTGAATAGGCCTGAACCCTCTGACCTTTACTTAAGGTGGAACAGATTCATCCTGAGGGCCCCAGCATATTTCAGGGCATGGCTACTCTCATAAACTGTTAAAATTTCCTACAGAACAAAAGAAGAAGAATCACAAAGACTTTTTAATATATTCTTTGATGGTGTCACACACGTATGTCATATGGTCTGGTTACGTCTGTCCACCACACATTTTTGTCCTCCTCTAGCCCACACAAGGCCCCTCCTCCCACCAAATCTCCACCCTTTCCTGTCTTCTTTGGTGTTTTCTGTTGTTGTTGTTCTCATTGTTTTGCTTTGTACTTTATTTCCAGCTGGGCTCAACCATGAGCTGCCAGGAGTGTGGTGCTCTCCTCTGGAGCGTGGCTTCCATGGTGGTTACAGCACAGAAGACAATGAATTAGCTTTTCTCCCCCTGTATTCCTGGCCGGCCATCAGTTCCCCTATGTGGGAGCCCCTCTCCCGTCTATGACTGAATATTTAGACGCTCAGTCTGAGAACCAGAGAGACAGTTCCAGAACACCTCGGTGCAGGGCACCACTCAATGGACCAGAGTCCTGCGGGCCGAAGCATTTCTGTTTGTGCATTCACCCACAAAATAATTACAGGGCATTTCCTGCAGAATGAACACTAACTTGGGAGTTTGGGGGGGTCAAAATATTGAACAGAGCAGGCATGAGCCCTGCCCTTTATTTTTTTTCTCATATACTCTTACAGAAGAGTAGGGTTTAAACTGAGTAATTGAACAGATTTAGAATTTTCGAGCTGGGGCACACACTGTGACAGAGGAACAGCCACAAAGGTGACTGATCTAGTCCGGGGTAAGAGCAATAGATTCCCAGACAAGAAGCCACTGTGCTAACAAGGCATTAATCTGTGAAAGTGCAGCCACGAGAACAAGGAAGCAAGAACAGATGAGGCCAGGGGGTCAGAGTGGGAAGCCCCAGACGTGTGCAAAAGCAAGGCTCACCGAGACGGGAGGAAAGCTGAGTGTCTGGGAGGAGGAGGCACGAGGTCGCACAAGAAAGGAGGCCAGCCAGATGGTTCGGGCTATGGAAGGACTAGAGATGCCTTTAAGTGGCTTTTGTGGCAACCAAGCATGGCTGTGAAATCTATACCACACATCATAGCTGGAGAAACCCAAGGAGACCTGAGTCACTGGAAATCTGTAGGGTCTGGACAAGGCCTGGAAAGACAGATGGAATTTAGAGTGCCAAGGGGAAAAGAAACTGAGCCTTTCTTGGCCACAGATGACAGGGTAGGCACGGGGCTCACTTCTAGCGCCGAGGAAGGCTTTTAGCTTTAGAGCCGCTAAATGATTTCAGCGCATAATTTAATTTCTACAACATTACTGGGTTGCAGTGCCCTAGGGAAGCCATACAGAATAGTGCCAATATAACCTGGAAAGGAAACAACAATTTTAATCTAGGAATTGGATTTCATTATTTCAGGCACAAAAGACTGAGGTAATTGGAGAAAAATCAATGAATGAAAGGGTCCAAGTTAGCAGCTACCAACATCAGTTATAAAGCAACCTACTCAGGAAAGCGCGGGAGCGTAGTTTCCAACCATCTTAGAAAAGCATCATCCAGGAACAACCCAATAAATACATGTGCATTTGATTCCTGAGAAACACAACAATGGGTCTGAGCCACCCAGAACTTTGACTAATTCACACTCTCCATAATTATTTCCAGGTAGATTTGATGTCTATATTAAATATACATTTGGAGCATAGAGGATGTTTTGCGCAGTGAAACTGCTCCTGTGTAACAATAGGCACATGTCATACTCTACTTGCCCAAACCCACAGGGGTTCGCGCACATTGGGGGGGGGGAGCCTTAAGGTGTCACAGACTTTAGATGTGTGATGTTCACAAGTCACTGTGTGGAGTGGAGGGTGGTAACTGTGGGAAGTTATGCATGAGCAGGGACAAAGGGCACATGGAAAACCCGTGTCCTTTTAATTCTGTTGTGAACCTAAAATTGCTCCAAAAATAATAAATTCTTTAATTTTGTTATTTCTTGATATGTTGTATGTAGGATGGGGGACTCGTGTGTGGACGCTGTTTTAGGTGGAGGTCAGAAGATAACTTTGGGTGTCTGTCCTTCCCTTCCACCGTGTGAGAAAGTATTTTATTGTCCTCCCCTGCATCCCCCAGGCAAGTTGTCTGCTCTATTCCTCTTCCCTTCTAGAGATGTTATTTCTGTCTCCTATGTGCACTTATCACATTTGGCTTTTAGGTGGATTCTAGGGGTCAGAACCTGTGGAGCAAGTACTTAACCCATTGAACCATCTCCCCTGCCCTAAACACCAATGAATTCTTAGAAAAGGGCACATCAAGCAACAGTTGTAAAGCGGGGAGGCGATCAGACTAGGGAAACACAGAATGGAGGTGGGGGTTTGAGGGGATGAGGAGAAACAATAAATTCTGCAGTGGAGCCGGGCGGTGGTGGCGCATGCCTTTAATCCCAGCACTCGGGTGGCAGGGGGAGGTGGATCTCTGTGAGTTCGAGGCTAACCTGGTCTAGAGAGCGAGTTCCAGTACAGGCTCCTAAGCTACAGAGAAACCCTGTCTCGAAAAAAAAAATTGTGCAGTAGAAGAAGAAGAAGTTGGAGCACAGCAAATGTTCATGATAATCTTATGTTGGAGATGTTTAAATATTGCATTTGCATTTTTCTGAGCACGTGGAGAACAAGAGACTCAACCAAAAGTGGGTTAAATCCACAGAGCCCCAAAGCTGTTCTGTTGAGTACCGGGCAGAATGGAGTTAGCAGAGATTTGGGTTCCTGCCTTTCACACCATCACTTCCAACCCCTACTTTCGGGTGGTAAGCAGGAGTTCTAGAATATTCCAGAGAAGGGCGCAGTTAGGAATGGTAAGCCACCAGAATAGGAAATCAAGAAACTACAGCAGTGGGCCTTGTGAACTTTGGGCAGAATAAACCTTCCATCCCTTCTCCTAGGCCAGGGTGGGCGACCCTATGGGACAGAAAAAGCCAGGCAGGCACCTTGGCCTTCCTCCAGTTGGACTGCTGAAGCCTCTGCTGCCCCCTGCCGGTCACTCATAGTACTGCCGCAGCCTCAAACACCCAGAGGTTGTAGGGTTGAGCTCAGGGAGACAGGGGTGTTGCGGTTTTATTTTATCAAACCCACTTAAACTGCCCCCAAGGACCGTGTTTGCCAGGCCATTCACTAAAAATGGACTTACAGTTCCTGTTTTGAGGTCAGAAGCAATCCAGAGGCTTCTTGCCCTCAGATTCAGGAAAAAATAATTACTTGGCCATACTGCCAGAGGTCTTAAATAGTTAACAAAATATTCTGCTCTCCTAGGTAAAATTAGCCAGATACTGGCTCTCCTCACCCACCAGGATGGTGGGAAGGATCAATGTGAGTAAAAATAGCAAGAATGGTTTTAAATGAACCCTTAAAACCACCTCCTCACGCTGCCCCTCCCTAGAAAGCACTGTGGCCTTGCGGTAGTCACCATCTTTGGCTAAGGAAAGATGCAAGCTCTCGTAAACAGCCATTGGAGAGTACAGTGTTAACCGAGTCTCACAAGCCACTCGTGGTCGCCAGAGGAAGAAATCACCTAGGAAGACAGATAATAGAGGAAGGTGTATATTGACCTATTTCCTTCTTTCCTGGAACAAAGAGGCTCCAGAACTTTGGAAATAATCCTTTTGTGTTATCAAAGTATCTCATGTGTTCTCCTTACACACTGATGAAAAGAGGCTATAATTCGGTCATGCGCCAATGAATTTGGATAGTAATAACCCGTACTCATTTTAAAATATTTAGGTGAAACTGCCTTCCATCTATGGGCATCCATAGCACAAACATGGAGTGGTGGTTTGAATGAGAATTGAATTAGAATACTTGGTTCACAATTGGTGGAACTGCTTGGGAAGAATTAGGAGGTGTGGCCTTATTGCAGGAAGTGTGTCTCTGGGGGTAGGCAGGCTTCGAGGTCTCAAAGGTTCACACCATTCCCAGTTAGTTCATTTTCTGCCTCCTGCCTGTGAATCAGAATGTAAGTTCTCAGTTGCTACTCTAGCGCCATGCCTGCCTACAACTGTCCTTCCTGTCCTGATGAAAATAGACTAAAATCCTGTAGAACCATGAGCCTGCAGATCAAATGCTTTCTTTCTAAGTTGTCTTGGTCATGGTGTCTCTTCACAACGATAGAAATTAATTAAGACGCACAGCATTCTGTCCCCTAGACAGTGTGTGGGCTACCCTGTGCCCTACCAATCCTGTCCCCTAAATAGTGCATAGCCTGCCTTGTGCCCTATGTGATGCAATCTTCAAAAGCAAAAAATTGTGAGTTAATTCCTAATAGTGAATTTGCAAAACCATTATGGGGTCCGGGGCAGGGCCATGATCATAGGCTTCCACCAACTGGGTATCGTTTCCAGGCTCTCCCAAACAACTGTGGCACAATAATTAAATGGACAGTTCTTCAAGGTTTGTACAGGATTTCTCTCAATTTTAAAATTAAACTGTATTTATTTGTCTTGGGTTGGGGCATGTTCACAGGTGTCGCGGGACACACATCGATATCATATACAACTGGTAGGAGTAGTTTATCTCCTTCCATTGTCTGGGTCTCAGGTCAAACTTGGGTCATCATGTTTAGTAGCAAGCACCTCTACCCCAGACCATCTTGCAGGCCCAATTTCTTACATATTTTCAGTGTACTGGGAACTATGTTTAGCATATGAAAGAACTAATGGATATAAACATCAATCCTATTTTCAATTTCTTTCTCTTGTCTAGTTGCTCCTGTATAAAACTTTTAGTGGCGTTAGTGAGAACACCATGAGTATTTTAAAAGAAATGCTTTCAGGTTTCCCCCATTCCACAAAATGTGGACTGTGGTTCGTCATCAGAAACCTTCATTGTGTTGAGGTGGGATTCTTTTATTCCTAGTTTGTTTGGTGCTTTTATTTTGAAAGGATGTTGAATTTTATAAAATGCTTTTTACTGAATCTATTGAATTGATCACGTGGTTTTGATCCCTCTTTCTGTTGTGATATATTATGGTCATTAATTTGTGTGTGTTGAAACACCCTTGCAGCCCACATGATCATGGTGTGGTGGTTTGAGAAGATATGGCTTCCATAGACTCACGTCTTTGAGTGTGTAGCCCATCCAAGGGAGTGGCACTATTAGAGTGTGTGACCTTGTTGGAGGAAGTGTGTCACTGTGGGGGTAGGCTTTGATGTCTCCTATGTGCTCAAACTGTGCCCAGTGGGACACAGTCTCCTTCTGCTGCCTGCAGGTCAAGATACAGTACTCTCAGCTCCTTCTCCAGCACCATGTCTGCCTGCGTGCCACCATGTCCTGCCATGAAGATAATGGACCAATCCTCTGAAACTGAAAGCCGGCCCTAATCAAATGGTTTCCTTTATAAGAACTGCCATGGTCATGGTGTCTCTTCACAGCAATAAAAGACTAACAAGACGTGGTGACTGACATTTATGATGTGTTATTGAAATTGGCTTGCTAGGATTTTATTAAGAATATCTGCATCTCTGCCCCCATGGGCTTTTGGTTGCATCCTTGTTTGGCTTGGGTAAGAAGATGATACTTGCCTCATAGTGTGAATTTGTCAAGTGTCCTTCCCTTTCAGACTCATGGAACAGCATGCAAGAACTGGCACTGGTTCTTCCTGGAAGCTTCCTTAAATCTCAGGAAGTGTTCAGGGAACTAGAGGCACAGAGTATCAAGTTTGATCCTGACTAAACCAGTATCCTTTCCCTGTGGCCTTGCCTAAGGCTCTCAAGCTTTGCAACAATAGCCAAGAGCCCAGGGTCTTTCTTTTCTCCACAGGAAACAGACAACACAATGAAGTAGCCCCCCACTCACTTCCTCATAGTCCCTTGTTCCAACTTAAGTGGCCATCTTGTCTTTGAACTTCCCTTAGCTCAGCCAAGAAGGCCATTTGAAATCCCAGCACTCTGGAAGCAGAGGTGAGTGGATCTCTGTGAGTTCAAGGCCAGCCTGCTCTACAGAGCAAGCTCCAGGACAGACAGGCTCCAAAGCTACAAGGAAACCCTGTCTTGAAAACAAAAAAGGAAATGAATCAGGCAAATCATACCCTGCTCGGGACTCTCTCACCAAATTTGAAATGCAAGCTCAGTGTCCTGATATGGAGTCCTGGCTTTCAGTGTCTGCATGACGGCCTTGCCCTTACTCCCACTTGAGCTGATGTGGGGCTCCCTGTGGTTTTCAAACTATCACACAGGAGATCTGCTTCATAGTTTGTGACTGGCATGTGACCACCTCCTGTGGGCCCAAGCCAGTTTCTTCCTTTCTAGGAAAAGAGAAAACCCTCATAAGGCTGTAATTAACAGTGAATGCAGCCGCTCTCCTTAGCACAGTCAAATCCAAGTGCGACACCTCTGCCCTGTCTAGTTCCCTTCTCTCCCCAACACCTTATGTTCCCAGGAGACAGTTAGTAAGCACTGCTCAGGGGATGACAGTCTAGTAGCTTTCCATTTCTGCTCTGCCTCCTCCTCTCTTGGCTCCCATTAATCTTCGTTCTTGCCCTCCTTGGCCCTTCTGTTGCTTGGGCACAGTGGACTAAAGAGCATGAAGAAAGGGCCTGAGAGATGATCTTTGAACACCAGCTCCAGCTCTCTGCTGGAAACTGAAGAACACAAGCAGGAGTCGGGCTGTTAAAAACCTTCAATTTCCTGGCCTCGGCCACAGAGCTGATGTCTAGTTTGGAGATTTTTATACTAAGTTCCCATCTTGATGTAAAGTTCCCATCTTGATGTAGCAGCTTCAGAATCCCCCATCTCTGCCTCCTTTTGTATCTCAGTAAGCCTCTTAGAGGGGTGGAGGGTTCCTGTTCTCAGCTCACGCAGGGGTGGAGGGTTCCTGTCCTCAGCTCATGCAGGGGTGGGGTGGAGGGTTCCTGTCCTCAGCTCATGCTGGGGTGGAGGGTTCCTGTCCTCAGCTCATGCAGGGGTGGAGGGTTCCTGTCCTCAGCTCATGCAGGGATGGAGGGTTCCTCTCCTCAGCTCATGCTGGGGTGGAGGGTTCCTGTCCTCAGCTCATGCAGGGGTGGGGTGGAGGGTTCCTGTCCTCAGCTCATGCTGGGGTGGAGGGTTCCTGTCCTCAGCTCATGCAGGGGTGGGGTGGAGGGTTCCTGTTCTCAGCTCATGCAGGGGTGGAGGGTTCCTGTCCTCAGCTCACACAGGGGTGGAGGGTTCCTGTTCTCTGCTCCCTCCACATGGACCTGGGTGCTTTTCAGAATAAGATCACACTGGCCCCTTTTAGTTGGTTCTAGGGAGCTTCCCAGTTGGCTCTGCTTTTATCACCCAGCCATTTCCTGTGAGCACACACTCCATGAGGTTATGAACTCCCAGAACCCTGAGTGTATTGATCATGACTACTGAAGAGTCCAAGAATAAGAACATAGAAATGTAGATTCCAGAAATAATAATGTAGAAATAAAGAAATGCAAAGTTGTAAGCCTAGGAGACTGAGAGCAGGCCTTCAGCAGCTTTCTCAGCAGCTTAAGGATTAACCATTAATAGAGCTTTACAGATAGCTCTATTTGCAAGACTGAAGCAGCCCTCTGCAAACTGAGGGTCAGGTTTTAAATACCCCCCTGGCCACTGATGGCCAGCAACTGATGTGGGCTGAGTTAACTTTTAAATGATGGGATGTACCTGACTTTTTGGTTGTGCATTGTCCCATACTCTTCCTCGCTATGTGAAACTGCCAGCGTTAGGGGCAGTGCAGAGCTTTGGAGTGCCAGGGGAAAACAATGGACTAAATACAAACACTAGTTTAACTGAAAAACTCTGTAAATGGAAATTGTAAAAAAAAAAAAAAGGCAATGTGTATCTGAGTTTTATCAAGATTGTAAAAACTCCTTTGTTCAGACCTAATGCGTCTTGCTTCTTGCTGTTGAAAGGGGAGTTTAAAAACCGTCCTTTGCCACAGCCTTACAAGTCCATCCATCTCTGGCTGTGGTCTCAGCTAGCTGACAAGCTTTTTATACACCATGGAGATTTATTTCTTTGATTTTTTATTGTTTTCCTGGAATAACGTTTGCTTCTGGTTTAACAAACTTTGGTGGTCTGTCCCCCATCTTTGCGTGACCCCCGTAGACCCAACAATGGTCAAGTTTTGTCAACTTCTGAGGCCCTGTAACCATCAGTGTGGCCTGAGAAAACCCTCATCCAAGACACCATCCATTCAAATCTCACTTTTGCAGCTCCCCAGCTTTGACTGAGCACACATCGACTTCCTCATCCACTTACAAAACAAAGTGAAAACATCTGACCCATCTTTAAAGCATGGAAGAGAAGACAGGTCACCATGGCTTCATCTAGTAACTGGACAAGGAAATACAAAAGTCCTGCTCTGTTCATGAATTTCCCATGGGTGAAACTCTAGTATACGTGGCTTTTCTTGTACCTTTATTTTTTTCCAACCACTAGAAGCTTGACTCTTCTTGCTGTGTTGGGGTTAATTAGAAGGAGAGAACAATTGGCCTGAAATCGAAAGGGAATCGAAGAGCAAGATCAGATGTTCTGTGTCTTTTCCCCTCAGTGGCATTTCAGAAGGGAAATGAAGTTGAAGAAAAAGAAACTGACTTTATAAGTGCTCGTTAGAGTTTTGCACCACAAGCCCCATGCCTCACGTTTCACCCTGTGTTTCTGTGAGTTTTGAGTTGCCAGGAATAAAATACTCCAAGTTAAATGTACTGAGCTTTTTGTCTCAGAACTAGATACTTTGGAGGCGGGGAGAGGTAATATCTCAGAGCATGACCATTAGTTACCCCAAAATAAAATTGCTCCCTGTATCTAGTTGTAATCGGAGGTAGTGCCTTGAATATTTCTAGCAAACACACGGAAAACAGAAATAAATTACACAAGACACAGTAGCCAATGAAGAACTTACGGTGTCAGCAGGGTAAGAGCTGTAGTTCTGCTCTATCAGGGGGAAGGTAATCCACTGTGTTCACAATTTTCTTACCTCAGTTTTTCATAGAACAGGATACCCCAACCACAAATCTCCCATCATGCATCACTTGGTTGCTATCTTTAGCCACCATCAACGTAAGAACCAGCCTGCACTACAAGCTTCCGGAGTGTCCCTACGTAGGTACGTCCTCTCTTCTCACTAAATTAAGAAAACACTTGGATTTTCTCACAATCACTTCCTTGTTTTTAAAAATGTTTAAAAATCTCTCAGAGCGGCCTCGAGCCCGGGCAGCCGCGAGCC
>LOEQ01000936.1:327542-340792 GCA_001685075.1 Bramus lutescens | reverse complement strand
CACACCAGTGTTGCCAACCATGCAGAAATACCAGGCAGCAGGATCCTACAGGAAGCTCGAAACAATGAGCTTATAGCAGAGACCATGTTTTATGGCACAGATTCTCAACTAGCACCAAATGCTGACGACAGTAACCATATTGTCCTAACCATATCTTAAGTATTTTGCTTTTACTAATCTCTAGTGAAAACTGCTTCAGCGCAGATGATAGCAGAATAGGTCATGTGTATTTTCCCATCTAGCCTGCTTTCCTTGTTGCTGTCATTGTCTATTTCTTTTCACTTTGGACCTGGACCAATCTTTGCACTAAAATTCCTGTAGTTGCTGCTGGCTACTACTCTTAGGTAACTAAGCTCTTACTATGAGCCCGGCACCACTAAGTGCTTTTCGTGAATGGTTCCATGGGTTCCTCTAAATGACATGAATCAGTGCCATCTTCCCTTCATACAAGCAGAAAGACAGCCACAAGCAGGATTTGACTGAAGGGAAACAAACATCATTTTCCTATTGTGTCTCCTAGGTTATATATGAACACACAACTTTTCCTGAGTTCTGGTTACTACCAGAATTTTGTCACTGGCTTAGTCCTAAGCCTTTTTGCCAAAAAAAATGTAATAAAAGGTGAAAGGGTGCATTTTTATTTATCAGGAACGAACAGCCCCGTAAGCAGGGTAGAGTGGGGTGAATAGAAAAGGCTCTTGAAGAAGACCTAGAGTGCAGGGCCAGCCTGGGCTACATGGTGAGTTTGAAGCTACCCGAGCCTATCCAGGAAGGGAAGGGGAGAAACAAGGGGCATAGGAAGGGTGAAGGGTGGAGAGGGTTAACCAGTGGCCCATGCAGTCTTGCTGAAGGAGCCACTGATGACTGAGTACTGTGTCGATGCCTGCCAGAAGACGATAACTGCGGTCTTTTGTTACAGAGAAGGAAAGCTACAGCTCGTAAAGATTAGATAACTTGTTGAAGACCACTAGGCTGGGAAGTTTCAGGTTTGGGTTCAAATTCAAGGGACCCAGAACTAGAGCTCATGCGCATTCTTCCTCAAAACCACTGGTCCCACTCTACAATGTACACTGCTTAGCATGCAACTTCCTCCCGGAGTCTGGAGCTTAGTCTTAGTCAGGGTTTCTGTTGCTGCAGAGAAATACCACGACCAAAAAGCAAGTTGAGGAGTAAAGGGTTTACTTAGCTTACACTTCAGCATTGCTGTTCATCACTGAAGGAAGTCAGGACAAGGACTCAAACAGGGCAGGACCCCAGAGGCAGGATCTGACGCAGAGGCCATGGAAGACCATGTTTACTGGTTTGCTTCCCATGGCTTGCTTAGCCTGCTTTCTTATAGAACCCAGGACCAGCAGCCCAGGGAAGGCACCACCTACCATAGGCTGGGCCCTCCCTCATTGATTACTAAATGAGAAAATGCCTTCCAGCTGAATCTCAAGGAGGCCTTTCCTCAGGTGAGGCTCCTTCCTCTGGTGACTCCAGCTTGTATCAAGTGGACACACAAAACCAGCCAGTACACTATGCTAGTCAGTCTTCCATCTCTCTTAAAAGAGGTAGATTCACCAAAACAAGAGAGATTTCTTGTAAGGACTTAGCTCCTGAGATATTGAAACTGAGGAGCTAAAGTGTGTAAGGAAATCCAGTGGGGACACAGTAAGAGCTCATGTAGCCATCCTGAACACCAGTTCATTAGGGAAGCATCTGGGGAAAATGGTGTAATTTCCATGTCTCCATCTTGAAAATTACTTCAACTTCAGCAAACCTCAGTCTTTTCTCAAAAGTCTGTCAACTGATTGTCTGAGATCCAACCACATCATGGAGGATAGTCTGCTTTACCCAAATAGGATGATCCAAATGTTAGTCATATCTAAAAATTAGCTTCCTGCAACACTTAGACCAGTGTTTGACCAAATTACTGATACCACGGTCTAGACAAGTTACCATATCCAAGTAACCACCACAAGAGCTGTAAGCAAAACTCAACAAAGCATCAAGGACACAAACAATGTGTGGTCAACTCCTCCACCCAAGATCTTGACAGATATTCATTGTCAGCCTGTATCCCTTCCCCCAAGGAGGTGTCCACAGCTCAGCTCCAGGAAGCCATTTTCACTGAGGAATAACCTGTCAGTAACCCAAAGATTGTCTATCACATGGATTACCCTCACATGGCCACCGTCAACTCATGGGACACTCCAGTCCTCTCAGGGCCTCTCCAAAACAGCAGTTATGCCAGAAAGCCTTTATAAATTAATGTTTTAAATCCAGTTTTAGTTAACATATTTCAGAGCAAAATGGCAAATTTTAATAATAAGTCACATTCATTATTCACTAGGGAAGAAATGGACACTAACACAGCAAAGTCTTTTGTGTCACCCACTCCCACCCTAGGCTCTGCTTGCCTGGTCATTGCAGTTCTTCACGAGTGGCCTTCCAGATGTGCGCTGGCCTGAAGGTTTATTAACCATAACTATGTGCACACCTTCTAGATCATCAATACAAATATTGTAATACTTAAAATGCTCTTATTTTTTAAAAAAAATTATTGTCTATTATATACTAGGCGTGATCTTTGCAGAAGCTCATGAATTAAACTAATTCAAAAAATGAGTGCAAAAAATCTTTACGGCTGAACACAAATCCACTCCAAAGTGAAGTAAAGACCTATTTCTCTAGGCTCAGGGCTATTCAGAAGTCGGGATTCACTGCTCACGAGCACTTGGTACTCTTCACTCTATTCAGAGATCTCTTCTATGGTTGCCAACTTGCAGTTCCATGTCCCATTGTCTGATCTGTAGTGAGCTCTCATAACTTTGGTCTCTTGGCCTCAGTTTCTTCTGGAGGACTGAAGAAGTTAACCCTTGGGCTTGGATCTCCTCTACCTGAACTGAGAATTTCACAGTCTGAGTCTCCACTAAGCAGAGAGACTCTTTCACAGTAGCCTAACACATTCACATAGGTACTAACAACAGCATGTTTATATCTACCAATTACAATGAATGAACTATAGCCTTTGCATATATTGGCTCATTAAATATTCATTAAAGGTGTATTAAGTAAGAACATATGAGTTTGTATTCTACAAGAATTTTACCTGTCTCTCTTTAAATCATGATTGAAACTCTGTAAATAAGAAAGATTGTTATCAATTCTATAACTCAGCCACCTGAGGTTCAGAAAGACTAAGTGATTTCCCTCGAATCAAATGGCAAGTAAGTAGAAAAACTGTGTTAAACCAAAATTCCTGATTCAAAGCCTTACTTCATATACTAACCTTGAGTTAGTTATATGTTTAAAGGAATGAAGACACTGTATGATACTTAAGATTATAAGATATTGTAGCTTATATTTTAGAGCACTTATCCCCCCCCGCGTGTGTGTGTGTGTGTNCTGAATTCTGGGAGGAAGAAAGCAGAGTCAGAGAGATGCCATGGATCCGCCAGACACAGACCCTGGGAATTTTACCTGGTAAGCCACTGCCACATGGCAATACACAGATTAGTAGAAATGGGTTAAATTAAGATGTAAAAATTAGTCAATAAGAAACTAGAGCTAATGGACCAAGCAGTGTTTTAATAAATATGGTTTCTGTATGATTATTTTGGTTCTGGGCAGCTGGGACAAACAAGTGGCCTTCCTTGCAACACCTAGCATATGTAATAACATTAATATTTATTTTCAAAATGATGCATTATTACTCTATAAACAATAAGCATGCTGATTTAATTTTAGCACATAAATTGCTTCGAAGTTAGTCATATAATAAAAATTTAAGCCTTGAACCCGAAGGAAAGCTAATTCAATAATCTACTTACCTCACTCTTTCCTTCTGTATTTGAAATTTATAATAATATGCCATTCTGGAATATGAAACCAAGGCAACCATTCCTATTTCTCCATCTAGTCCAGATTACTGACTGAAAAAACACAAAACACTGCTTAGATTGGAGTTGGACAGGCTATCTCTGGTGTAGTTGCCATGCATGTGGCCTGATTCTTTCACCCACTTTGATTCTGTCTCAGAGTCAACTCAGTGACAAACAGCCAACCAAAGACTATTGATCATAAGGTCCTTAGTGAAAAATCCATGGCTGCCCTCCAAGTGGCTCTCTGCTCCTCTATTCTGTATAATTCCCCCTACAGTGAAGGATTATAATATCTCAGGTCATGGAGATTTAAATGGCCCCTATTGGCTCATATATTCAAACGCTTAGCCATCAAGAATGGTACTAGTTGAGAAGAATTAGGAGGTGTGGTCTGGTTGGAGGAAATATGTCACTGGGGGTAGGTTTTGAGCTTCAAAAGGCCAAGCCAGGCCCAGTCTCTCTCTCTTCCTGTTGCCTGCAGATCTAGATGTAAAAGTCACAGCTACATCTCCAGCACCATGTCTGCCTGCCTTGATGCAATGCTTTCCACGATGACGATAGTGGACTAAACCACTGCAACTGTAAACCAGCACCAATTAGACGCTTTCTTTTATAAAAGTTGCCATGGTGATGGTGCCTCTTTACAGCAATAAAATCCCTAAGACACTGGTTTATCTCCAAGTCTAGGATGCAGCTAGAGAAGGCCATGACCACCCTCCTGCTACTTGATATGTGATTCTGATTGCGTGAATGTTTTAATAATCACAAGATGGAAATGCCATCATAAGCAGGAGGTACAAGACCATTCCTGGTCTCTAAAGATTGGCAATCCTTAGAGCTACCACACAAGAATTTTTCCTCTAACTGGTACAGAGCCTCAGTACAAGGGTCCCTGTAGGAAGCAAGGCTAGAACCAACACTTAGTTTTTACTTGAATGGGAAGACAGAAAGATGGGCATTCATTCATGCATCCAATAGGTGTCAGGCAGAACCTTACAAGAAACAGGATGGTGAAGAGTCGTGAAGCTGTCTGCCCACTGTGCTATCCTTTAATACTTCTCCATAGCACCCCCCTTCACCTGAAAAGCCATTAAAAATGCTCACACATAGGGCACAACCCTGGAATTTTTGTTCTACAGACCTGTGTTGGAACCCGTTGGAACCCAAGATTCTAATTTTAATGAATTCATAGCACAGAAAACCCTGAGCCATAGCACAAAGCGTGATTGGGTAAGCTGAACATGGACTAAGGTAAATTACCTGTGATAAAAATCAAACTCCTGACCTTTTCAAAGGTGGTGTGTGTGTGTGTGTATGTGTGGTGTGTGAGAAAGAGTACAGGTTTGTGTGTATTTGTGTAAGTGTGAGGATACAGGGGTGTGTGTGTGTGTGTGTGTGTGTGTGTGAAAGAGAATACAGATGTGTGTGGGTATGTTCGTATGAGTGTGTGAATCCTGAAATGTGTGTGTAAGAGAGGAGTGTTTGTGAGTCTGTTTGTATGAATGTGTAAATACAGGTGTGGGTGTATGTTGTTTACAGGTGTGGGTGAGTGTTTGTGGGTAGGCTGAGTAACGTGCCATAGGTAGAGGGGAACAGATTGAGGACAATCTCTAGCATCTCCTCAGGAACAAGATCCATCCAGTCAGAGCCAGGTTCTCTCACTGACTACAGGTTACTGACTGGATGAGGTGCAGAGCCCAGAGTTCCTTCTGTCCCCACCTCCTCAGCACTTGGGTCACAAACATATGACACTATTACTGACTTTTGACATGAGTCCTAGGGATAGAGCCCAGGTCCTTGTGTGTATAATGCCATCATTTTACTGACTGAGCCACCCTCCTACAGAGAGACACCCTTAAGATATTTTTATGTTATGTTTCTTGCTTTTTCTCCTACTTTGTGGTGAAAGTACAGCTCAATTTTATTTAGAGGGATGAAGGGACAGCTACACCTGCCTATGCTTGAGGTGCCTCTTTAAAGGGAGCCTAGGGCTCATTTGTCCTGTCCTGGTAGTAGCAATTCTCACTGAAGGAAAATTACCTCTGTCAGGGCCAGAATGAGGCAAATCAAATATGCCTGCTCCAATTAGAGAACCTCCCCTGTTCTATAAGACTGTGTCTCGTTCTTGAGGATGTCTTCACGGCCATTCAATGGTGTCAATGACCATTTCTTGGGGCTGCACTCTGTCTGACTGGCAGAGTGTTTTTCTTGCATGCACAAAACCCTGGGTTCAATCTCTAACATCCCTTATTCAAACATAGTACAATTCTTCGTAGGGTGCATTATGTACCTACATAGACATAACAGAAAAGGCTCTTAGCCATCATCCCCATCTCCCCCCAACACTCTAGCATTCACAAATGGTGCTCAACTGTGCTAAGAGAGGCAACAGAAGAGAATAGGATTTTCTGGATCTCTCATCTCTTTTCATTCCCTCAGAATTACTCTCAAAGGGAATTGGGCCCAAGGCAAGACAGTTGTCACTCAACAGAATTAAGCATTCTTTGTCAGGACCCAAAAATGTTAGCCTGTTCCACCTTATGTAAAGGTCGGAGAGTTTGAGTTTATTTTGCCTCCTCAAAGTTGTTAACAAGTGTGGCTACACACCTTGACATAGGGTGTGGTTATTTGTTGTTTTGAACATTAAGATGGCCCACAGGGGTAGATCCATTCTACTCTGACCATAAGTCAGAGAACTCAAGCTTATTTCTGCTCCTTCTTTTGAAATAGGAAGTTTGACCTAGGAATGGCTGCCTTCGGGATACTTGGTCTAGGGTGTGTTCACTGCATAAACATCAAAGTGCTTAACTCAAGAAACAGTTGCTTGATGTCTTAAGTATTAGGGCAATTAACTGTTCTGTTTGTCCTTTGCATCATGTTAAAATAGTCTTTTGCCTTCTCCCAGCCCCTTTGTATTTGGGTATAAAAGTGTATGGAAAAATAAACATAAAAAATATAAACTCAGAACTAAAGAATTCAGACTTCAGTATTTGCTGAGTTGCCCTCCTGTTATTATCCTGCGTCTCTGTGTTTCTTACTTATCTCTCTTCCTCCTACCTAACATTTCTAAGTAATCCTCACGCACCTACCCTGGAACGTATGAACCCACCACGATTAGGATTGTGGCAGAAGTCACCCCCCACAAATAGGTGGCTCCTAACAATTCTTCCTTTGATCTCCCTTTACCTTCTTACCTTCAAACACAGAATTCTAACTTGTAATGTCCTTTATATTACCATTCCACTGTCTACTGCCTAGTAGACTGTAGGATTCACAGAAGATGAGCAATTTACTGCATAAATAGTGAAATCATCAAAAGCGCATGCCACCATAGACATAAAATACCACACACCATCTTGGGCCTCCCTGATATTCTAGCTGAGTTCCCACCATGGAAGCTATTTCCTTCCCTTCAGGACAGGCTCATGTGATTTTCGCTGACAGTTCTGGCCCTTATAAGGCAGTTAGAACAGAGGTTATAATCCAATCTTTTTGATCACTTCAGATGCCTGCAACTAGCATTGGGCTCCATGCACAAATGAAATGAATAGCAAAGTGAATGGAACTTAAAAGTCTGACTTCTTTGATAAAAGTCCTTTTTTTGGAGTAAAATAACTGCTATTTATTGACTTTTATAGCACAGCTTCATCATCTGGTAAAATAATATATTCTGAGCTATGGAGAAGGAGTTCAGTCTAAACTCCAGGTTAGGGTCATTGAGACCTCACTGATGACACAGCAGAGTTTTATTATTTATGAAAATGCATAGTTCAGATAGAAAGGGCTGGATGTGATGATGCACCTCCCTAATGGGATGCACTTGGACGAATTCCGCAGTCAGAATGGTGGATCTCAGAGTTCAAGGTCAGCTTGACCTACATTGCAAGTTCCGGGCTGCATGATAGGACTTTGTCTAAAAGAGGAGGAAGGAGAGAAAGGCAAAGATTACTGAAGAATGTTAAAAATAAATCCCACGGAGGCAAAAATATCTTCTGTCCTCCAACACAGAGATGTGGGCTACAAAGAGGTATCCTTTCTAACTACCAAACAGACCACCGTTTCCTTCCAGGAAGCAATACTGACTTGAATCTGCGTTTATTTCTCGAGAAGCATAAGAACTATTGGTCTAAGTTGGGGGGGGATACATTTTAAAGAGAATTGGAGAAATTGTTTCATTTTCATCTACTTATTTCAGCAAATAAATCAGCTGCAACCACAGTGGATGCAGGCAGCCTGGCAAGCACAAGTTAAAGGACACTGTAGTTTGGCCTTTCCCTATATAAAGTTATCCTTGCTTTAGAGAGCCATGCAATGCGTTTGGCACATGGCAGGCTGTCCCACAAATGCGAGCTCCCTGCTTTGTGCTCATTTTCTCTTGTATTCATCTCCACGGTGAAGTCTTAACCGAGAAGGAGGAGGCTAAGCCTCTGAGCACGCTACAAATGATCGTTTAGAACAGGAATGGAGACGAGGACTCAACCATGTAGCAAGTAAATATTTCCAAACTTTGGTCCTCTCCAAACTCCTAGAGAGGGATGTGTGGTTGCCTCACCAATAATGCTGTAGCATGACTAATAAATACCCAGAGACAGATATTAGGGTTCAAGCTGAAAGATCAGAGAAGCAAAGCAGCCAACCACTAGAGAGCTCTTACCTCTCTGAAATCTTCAGACTAAAAAGAGAACAAGTTCCTGTCTCATTCTACTTTATATTTCTCTCTAGAACTGGGATTAACGGCGTGCACCACCACCACCCGGCCTCTATGGCTAGCTAGTGTGGCTGTTGGGATTAAAGGTGTGTGCCACCACTGCCGGGCTGACTGGTGCAGCTAGCTTCGCACTCTGATCTTCAGACAAGCTTTATTTGTTAGATCATAAACAAAATATCACTATATACTACTGTGGTTTTTTCTTCCTAAGAGCATTCACATCGTGCCGAAGAGGAGGTTCAATGAATAGCCCCTAAGAATGTGTGCAGCTAGGGCACAAAGCCACAGTATGGGAAATGAGTTCTCAAGCAAATCAATGGACACCAAATGGGAAACGATGCCTTGATGTACAAGTTTGCCTTAACTTGATGTGAAGTATTGGAAACATGGGGTATGGTGTTCACATCAGAACAGCATCTTCCCTGCGCTGTTCGGTATTCTTAAGGATTCATCCCTGTACCTAAACTCAGTCAGCTTTTAAATTTAGACAAGATCAGTATCAGCAAGATGGCCATCTGCTAGCAAGCATGCAGCTGCTAGCCTTTAAACAGCAGCTTTTCATGATTCATAACTTACTCAACCCAAGATGCACTCAGACATCTGCTTTATCATCAACTCAGCTTGGTGAAGCATTTTGTTTTCAAGTTTCATAATCTCCACCCAGGTAAGTGAGCTTCCTTCCACAGAAAGGGTCTGCTGTGGTTCCCCAAGACTGATAAAAATCCAACTCTTAGACAGTCCCCCCCCCGAAAAATAAATAGCAGTGACGACAGCAACAGCTACTACTTGGTCTATTGTCCCTCAGTTTCACTAGCATGTATTGTTGGTGATGTACTGATCAGGCTCAACTCACTCCTTCAGTGTGCAGTCCATCTCCTTGTGCGTGGAGCTTTTGGGTTCTTTCCTCTCAATGTCCATAGAATATATAACAGCTTACNCCCCCCCCGAAAAATAAATAGCAGTGACAACAGCAACAGCTACTACTTGGTCTTTTGTCCCTCAGTTTCACTAGCATGCATTGTTGGTGATGTACTGATCAGGCTCAATT
This sequence comes from Bramus lutescens, assembly GCA_001685075.1. Classification (NCBI taxonomy): domain Eukaryota; kingdom Metazoa; phylum Chordata; class Mammalia; order Rodentia; family Cricetidae; genus Bramus; species Bramus lutescens. The sequence goes on along the minus strand of LOEQ01000936.1, from coordinate 331,170 downwards.
CACTCCTTCAGTGTACAGTCCATCTCCTTGTGTGTGGAGCTTTTGGGTTCTTTCCTCTCAATGTCCATAGAATATATAACAGCTTACTGCGGATTCCGGGCATCTGTGGAACGGCAGCAAGTTCATTCTTTCTGTGTCTGTTGTCTTGCCTCCTGTATCTACCGCCCCTTCTTCTAGTAGCCACTATCTTAACTCAGATCAACATTGTTCTGCTTCCAAATACAACAGAGATATGCAATATTGTTATTTTGTGTCTGGCTTATTTCATATTAAATGATGGCCAGCTGCAGTGACTCAATTTCCTTATTTAGTACGGAATAAATATCCACTGTGTACAACAGAATGCATTTTCTTCAGCCATCCTTCCACTGATGAGCACCTAGGTTGATCCTACATCATCTCTATTTTTAATAGTTGACACATTAACTTTATTGTTATCTTTAGAAAATACATATTATGGTATTTATTTATGAAAAATAAACAAAACTAAATAATCTACTCAATGACATTAAGTACAGAGATGGCTGAAGTATATTGCTGAAAACCAGACATGTCTGTTCTCAAATTCAAACTTCTATAATAAACAATGCAGTTTTCTATTGCAATTCTCGTGGAGCAGCTGAAATGTCCTCATAATATCTGTAATGTAAGGACAATTGCATTGTCCTACACCATTCATCCTGAGTCTTGGAATGGTCCTTGGTTCATGGGAATGCCTTATGTACATTGACTGAATCGGTTTGCTCTGCTGAACAGCTTAGACAGGCTCAGCCATCCAATTTCTCTCCCTTTGTGAGAGCAGCAGCTGGGGAGATGAGGAATCCAGAAAGGATGCAAAGACAGTCTTCTATGAGATCTGAAAGAAGATATCCTGTCTACTCAGAGGAGTTCTAATACAGGGAAGACCCTCCCTGAAGAGAAGCAATTGTGCTGAGTAGTGGCCAGGGAGATGACTCAGCAGGGAAAAGTGCTTGCCACCAGGCTGATGACATGAATCTGATCCTCAGAGCCATGGTAGAGGGAGAGAATGGAATACCCTGCTGTGTGTAAGCCCACATACATGTGCATGCACACACACTCAAAATAAATACACGAGTTCAAAAACGTGTTCAAACTACTGCTGTCTCCTACCTACTCCATAACCACGCTGCAGGAGCAAACCAGGTGGACCCACGTTTGGGTCCTGGTTCTGCCATCTAAACTTCGGGCTTCTGGAACTCACATTCGTCATGTGAAGTAAAGGAGAAGACAAAATCTTCAGCTCCATCTTTTAAGAAAGTAAGATGTGGGGAGACAGCTGCGGGGCACTGAATGCCAATGGCAGCACACGGGGCAAACAACCATAGCAAGAAACATTACATCAGGGTTGTTTTGTTTTAAAAAAAAGAAAGCGTTCCTGAAGACGAAAGCTAGAAATTACATATAAAATGCTAACATTTGTTTTGTACGATGGTGATGTTTGTTTCCTTTGTTTTGGTTAGCTAAACTTATAGCAACTCAGGTTTCCAAATGATGAAATATAATTTAAGTGCTAATGGAGAAGTAGAAATGTGGTAATTATAGAGGAAAGGCATCTAGGCAGTCAGTAATTGACTTAACTCACCTTTAAGATAGTACATCAGATTAAAACAAAAACCAATAATTCCGTGTCCAAGATGTCCACGCTGAATATGAAAAAAGTCAGTTTAAAAGCAAAACGAAGCCAAGCATGGTACTGTGTACCTTTAATCCTGCCTCTCAGGTGGGAGAATGAAGCAGGATTTCAAATTTGAGACCCACCTTGGTTGTGCTGGAGACTCTGCCCTATCCCCTCACCACCCCCCCCCACAAACAGTATGTAAAAGAATGAAAGATTATAGTTAATTATTATTATTTGCCATGGTCCACCTGTAGAAAGTCTTGCAAAAAGGGAATTAACAACTATGTGACCACCACTCTAAAGGGAAACAGAGTTACATCCTCTGACCCTCTATGACATTTTGTCTACTAATCAACAGATAACCTTGATTTGCGCTTTTCCTCAAAGACACAGTATTTGATATGTATGATCCACTCGTTAACACTGAGCTCACACAACAGCACTGCAGCATAGGCACAGAATGGAGCTTCTGAAAATGCATCTATAATCTTGCAGACACCACACTGCATCTAAGCAGAATGTTCTGAGCCATGTAAACACTGATATCACCCGCCAAAAGCTGGCAATGAGAAAAACACTCTAGTGTATAGCGGGAGAGCTGAAAAGCTAGGAACTTCAACCTCAACTAGTAATAGACATGTCAGGTGACCCAGCTCTTTCACCATTATATTGGGAGGTACAGATAAATTTTAGTAAGTAGAGCAATCTTCATAAATAATGAAAGGCCACTATCTTGTGCAACTACGAAATTAAAGAAACGTGGACTCGTTACTTGTCAAAATAGATTCCAGAACAATGTGAGAGTTGGTTTACTTTAGTGGCCTGGCCCCTAGTAAACTGGCTATGTTCCTGTGAATGGCCTCACACCCAAGTATATATAAGCAGTACAAATTGGAGTTGATAGTTTTTTTAAATATATGTAATATGAAGGACACAAATTAGGTGAGTATGGCTAGGTGGGTGGATCTTGGAGGAGTTGAAGGAGGGGTGAATAGGATCAAAATGTATTGTATGCAATTCTCAAAGAACTAACTAAAATACTAAAATTTAAATTCAAGTTTAAAAGGAGAGAGAAGTGGGCCAGAGAGGCTTTGCAGTTACGAGCACTGACAGCTTTTACAGAGTTCAGGGAAACTGATTCCCAGCACCTACATGGCAGCTTGTTTTCTATAACTGCAGTTCCAGGGGACCCAGTGCCCTCTCCGGAACTCCGTGAACATACAAATAAGTGCTGCACATATACAAGGCATCAAAACACTCATCCATATAAAATAAAAGTAAATAAATAATTTTTAAAAACAGAAAAATAACTTTTGAGGTGGGAAACCCCACAAGTTTTGTGACAGGCGCTGCTGTCCTGGTGGTCAGTAGAGCCAGCATCAGCTAGGGCCAGAACAGAGGAGCTCTCACTATACCACGTGACCATACAACCCACCCTCACAGAGCAAAGCTTGCTTACTGCCAAGTGCATGTGAGATACTCACTGAAATGAAACACACTGCGGATTGCAAACATCCCACCAAACTTTTACCACTGAAATAGAAAGGTTTTTACTAGTTTAATAATAGAATTAAACTAGAAATAAAAAGGAAGAAGAAATTAGAGACTTCTCCAATAACTGGAAATTAAGAAACACACTCCTAAATCAAGACTCTGAAAAAGAAATTGAAGGACCAATTCTACTCAAACTGTCTATAAAATAGAAAGAATACCCATAAACCAAGCAGTAGCAGTGCACGCCTTCAATCCCAACACCTGGGAGACAAAGGCAGGTGGATCTCTGTGAGTTTGAGGCCAGCCTGGTTAACAGAGTGAGTTTCAGGGCTTCAGGACAGCCAAAGATACACAGAGAACCCTGTCTCAAAAAGCCAAAAGAAGAAAGAGAAGGAGAAAGGGAAGGGGAAGAGGAAGAGGAAGGGGGAGGAGGAGGAGGAAGAGGAGGAGGAGGGGGAAGAAGAAGAAGAAGAAGAAGAAGAAGAAGAAGAAGAA
>LOEQ01000936.1:298066-315932 GCA_001685075.1 Bramus lutescens | reverse complement strand
GATTTCTGATTCTTCCCTCCCTGCTTAGATTTTTGGCTCTATTTTTTCCTGCTTTGGGGGGGGTCTGGATTTATCCAGGTCTTTCACTGTGAGGCACTTTAAAATGTGAAATCATCATAGCTTCTGAAAGGGAAACAACAGCGAAACCTTCATATTGGAGAAATTATATTGGAAGAGTTAAAGTTTTACATTGTGCTTTCAGAAAATGAATAATTTCCTGGAGAACATCAACTTTATTGAAAACCCTTTTCCCCTGTCGGTGACCTATAAGCCTATATTCATTTCTGTAGGTAAAATACTCCCAAAAGTAAAACTGTCAATTCCACTAGATAACATGGATGGATGGAAAATGAGACAGTATAGGAGGCATGGGTGGGAAATGAGATGGTATGGGTGGGAAATGAGATAGCATGGACGGACTTCCTGGAAAGTGAAACCGCATTCAAGCCATGGATGAAAAATGAGATAGCAAGAATGGTATTGGGTGGAAGATAAAAATGAAAGCAATAATAATCAAACCAGCTGGATTAGTGTTATGCCCAGGTCACGGAGTCCCTCCAAAAGCAACTAGGAGACGGAGTCCTGTATGTAAAAGCAATGAGCCTTAATTTTTATACAAGTTTGCAAACCTGCACTTTCTGTATGTCCATCGTATTAGAGTGGTGAGAGAGCCCCAAGCTCACTTAGGGTTGGGTTTTTTAGTAGCAAAGGTAGGGGTGAGGGATTTCTAAGATTCAGAATTCATGGTTGGCTGACATTTGTCTGGGGGTGTCATAGTGAAAAGCAATGGGTGTGTGCTGGCAGGTGACTATCTACAATGGTTGGAATTTTAGGAATTTCCATTGGATGGTCTGTTCCTGGGTGGTGGTCTCAGTTTGTGGTCTTTCTTGGAACCAGGTGTTGGCTCAGGGTAAACTACTGAGACTCAGACCTCTATTGAGCTTGTCATATCTGGGTCCTACATTTAGCTCTTTTTTTTTTCAAGACAGGACTTCTCTGTAGCTTTGGTGCCTGTCAGTGAACTTGCTCTGTAGGCCAGGCTGGCCTCGAACTCACAGAGATCTGCCTGCCTCTGACTCCTGAGTACTGAGACTAAAGGCGTGCGCCACCACCACCCACCTTGATTAGCTCTCTTAAGGTGCGGTATGAAGCACCCAACTAATAACATTCAACTAATCTTCAAAAACTGAGTTGACCTTATAAATTTTTTCACTAAATTCTGAGCATATGAATCTATTTATAACTAGAATCTACAATCAGTCATGTTCAAATGGACAGTGGAAATGATAACAAAGGAAAATGGAGGGAGACAAAGAAATAAATAGAACAGCAATAAAGAGATAAAATGAAAACAACAAATGCAAGAAATACTTTCCTAAACAAAAGGAGAAATGGGGCAAAGAAAAAATGATAGTCTTTCTATTTTCTTGGACTTTTTGTTTCTTGAGACAGGTTGTCACTATGTAGCCTGGGTATAGTATCCAGGAGCTGACTACATAGACTAGCAGGCTTCAGACTCACAGAGATCCACCTGCCTTTGTCCCCTGAGTGCTGGGATTAAAGGCCTGTGATATCACACCCAGTGCTTTTAAGGGTTTTCGTTCTGTGTTGGCTTCTTGCTGAGCCTGAAGCTCACAGGTGCCTTAAACTAAGTATCCCGGGTGGAGCTGGGGGTGGGGTGGAGGTGGAGAACACTGAGACTCAGCTGAGACCAGCAAAGATTTGAGTGGCAAGGTCGAAAGAGAATGCCACTAAATAAAGGAACCCTTCATTGAGGAGGAAAAGTGAGGACGGAATGAAGAAATTAAAAAGCATTCTGCACTACAAGTAATGAGGTCAAAACTCTGGCTCCCTGATGACAAAGAAGAAAGCTAACAGGGCTAGACAGGGACTTTGTGTTTAAAGTTTGATGTTTGGTTTCAGTTAGGATAACAACAAGACTGCCGAACAGGCAGAGACAAGAAAACCCACTAGAGTGAAGCGCTGAGTCATCCTGGATGTGGACGCAGAGGAAGGCAGCCTTCCCCCACAGCATCCTCAGCACCAACCCAATCTCAGGTATACAGCCATCAATCACCCCACACTGACGGACTGTGCCAAATGCTATGCTCATTTCGTTGCCTGGATTTACCTTATTTAACTCTTATGATTGTATGGTGTGTCTGCTATTATTTTTATTTGAAAGGCAAGCATACTGAGGCACAGATAGATTAAATACCTTTGCAAAGGTCCGTGGTAAAGCCAGAATTTAAATACAAGTTGGAGGCAGGGGACAAAGCTGAGTATGATTGATAAAACCACTCGCTTGCCTATATCTTGCATGGCATCTCCTGCACAAGTGCAAAGATAGTGGCATGGATCTCTAGCCATCCACGTGACACTGCAACATCATGTGACATTGGACATAGCTAAGGAAATTACTTTCTGGTGGACACTGTTATATAGGAGCAAAACCATTCTCTACATCATTTCTGGAAGCCTAGTGTGTCATGGGCTATTTGGACCCAATGATGCAAAGAGTTTCCCTGATGACAAATAGAAGTTTCCAGCATTGCCTTATGTGCTGGTTAGGTTTTTATTTGTTTGTTTGTCACCTTGATACAAAGTAGGGTCACCTGGGATAAGAAAACCACTATTAAGAAAATGCTTACAGATTAGCCTGTAGGAAATTCAGTGGGAAAATTTTTTCTTTTTTTTCTTTTTTTGGGGTTTTTTTTGTTTTGTTTTGTTTTTCTAAGACAGGGTTTTATGATCTGCTGGCCTGGCCTGTCACCTGGTACCCTGTGCCTTTAAGAGACAAGCCCTGTCCACTTCCGCTTCTGCCTCTTCCAGTCTGTGCTCTCTCTCTTTTCCATCCCTCCCTCTTCTGAAGAGGTAACTACTCCATATCTCTCTTCTTCCCCCTTCTCCTCTTTCCCCATTCCCTTTCCCCTCTATAACCCACTAAATAAACTCTACACTCATCTCTCTCTCTGCATGGTGTATCTGCCTGTCTCTCACCTGCCCACCAAAGGGATTCCACCCTCCAAGACCTCAGGAGATCTGCCAAGGCTTAAGGGAAACTCCAAGGCCTTTGGGGACCCTCTGAGGCCTCGGATGACCCACCACAGTCCCTCCGAGGCTTCTACAACCCTCATGGGACTGGCTACCCTTTACGGGACCAGTCACCCACCACTGTGTGTTTTAAAAAGAATAACACAGGTATCTCTATGTAGCCCTGACTGTTCTGGAACTCACTCTGTAGACCAACCAGACTGGCCTCGAACTTACAGAGATTTGCCTGCCTCTGCCTCCCTGGATACTAGGATTAAAGGTGTGTGTCAGGGAAATTTTCTTGATCAATATTTGATATAAGAGGAACCAGCTCACCATAAGTGGTACCATCCCTCATACTTACACTATGAGGTGGTCCTAGATAGTATAAGAAAGTAGGCTGAGCAAGCCATGAGGAGTAAGTCCATAAGCAGCATTCCTCCATGATCTCTGCCTTAGGTTCTTGCCTGGAATTCCTGCTCTAACCTTTCTTCGGAATGAATTGTTAAGCTGTGAGATGAAATAAACCCTTCCCTCCCAGAGTATTTTTAGTTATGGCATTCATCACAGTAAACGGAAAACAAACAAAACACCTTGGGTCCACATGGAAGAGATTTCATACCATAAGGAAGAGATGAAGCTATGTTTGATTTGGGAATACTGTGGCTTCATCTTAAAACACAAATCATGGGAGTCAATCATTTTTAACCACTGTATGGCAGCAACCACACTTGTCTTAATCCAGACCTTTTAATTCTCGAGCCTCATGAGTAAGGGTCATGTGAGGTGCCATGTGGCAGTAGGCTCATCATATTCAGAGCTAATACTTTAAAAAATTATTGCCCTCATTTTCATAGTTCTGTGTATTCATGCACTGTCCCAGTGAGTAACAGTCAAAGTCTACAAATGACACCAAATTTGGCAACAATTTTCTAAGTGTGTCTTAAAGTTACCATCTACTCACCATTCCTGACAACCTTGTCCAAGTAAGCCAACGTTCTCTCTCTGTCTTTTTAATGTTATATGTATTGGTGTTTTGCCTGCTTATGTATGTCTGTGTGCCGGGTTCTCTGGCCGAAAGAGCCCCCACCACCGGGGAGAAACACACTGAGTCGGGAGTCTGTCAAAGCAGGATCTTGTTTAATTGTATTAGGCAGGAACTTATATAGGGTTGTGATGGGAGTGGGAGTCTTGGGATGGGGTGAGGTAGAGTAAGGAACAAGGGCCAATAATATCCTGCCATGTCAGTGGTGGCTGGGCAGAGGTGGGTTTAGGCCGGGCTGTCACTCAAGTGGAAGTCATAGCCAAATACAGGTCTCCAAACTGAGGCTCAGGAAGTTACACTGGGCCTCATGCCTGGGCCTCATGAGGCCCAACAACATCTGTGCACCTTGTGGGTTGGGAGAGAGCACCAAGTCCCCTGGAACTGGAGTTACAGATAGTTGTTAGCTACCATGTGGGTGCTGGGAACTGAACCCAGGTCCTCTACAAAAACAAGAATAAATGCTCTTAACCGATGAGCCATCTCTACAGCTCCCAACATTGGCTCTTGCCTGTACTATGGCAAGGCCTTTTAAACTAATCTTTTAGTCTCCTATTTTCAAATGGCTGCTTATTTGTATGCTGTATATGAAACATTTCAGAACTGCTACCTGCTTTCTGCATACAGAAGCACTCACACACAGTATAGAAATTAATAGTCATGATGGTGTTCCGATAAAAGTTTGCCTACAGCAGCAAGTGAAGGGTCATATTAAACCCCAATGGAGCCCAAGTGACTGCAGTTATCCAGTTATCTGTAGACAACACAACGCAGGCCATGTAGCTATATCACGTCTCCTTGAGAAATGTTTGACTTCTGATAATGCCATACAGCTATGAAATCTATGGGATCTGGTATAAGAAAGCTGTGAACTCTGCAAGGGGCAGAGTGCAGAACATCCACCACACAACGTGTCCTTCTAGAAAGAATAGCATGAACTGTGACAAGCAGATACACTTGAAAACAAACACGAAGGGAATGCTCTGGCATGTCCCCATTATCTCTGCGGGAAAGGCCAAGGCCTGGCAGGAATGTTCTTGGCACTTTTTGCATAACCAAAGATGATAAGAAACAAGACCGGGTATATTCCCTTCCTGCACTTGTATTTGTTTAAACTAACTGTAAACATCACACCAGTTTTACTTGCTTTAATGACAAAAAAATGAGACATTTGTTCACAATACTGTTGAGCTCAAATGCCTGGAGTACTTGGGTTGCCCCCATGTAGATATTTGGCATTTCCTTCAATCTGTAGAGGTTTACTCTTGATGGCTGGGGCCACTTGACAAAACCCTACTTTTGAAAGTGTCCTACAGGTTTGATCAGTCCCCCACCTACTGGGTAGCTTTATATATCACCAATGTTGTAATCCCTCTCTCTCTTTCTCTCTCTCTGTCTCTCTCTCTGTGTCTCTCTGTCTCTCTCCCCCTCCTTCTTCTGAAAAGGTAACTACTGCCTCTCCCTCCCCCCTTTCCTCTTTCCTCTGTCCCCCTTCTCCCCTTTCCTCCATAAGCCCTTACTCTTATACTGTTCCCAATACTAACTAAATAAACTCTACACCCGAGCTCTCTCCGCATGGCTCACAGTGTATCTGTCTCTCACCTGCCCTGGTCTCCCACCCACAAGAGGACCTGCTGAGGCCTCAGGTGACCTGCCGTGGCCCCTTATGGGACTGGCCTCGGGTCACTCGCATTTATAAATGATAACCACTCCATGCCTGGCACTTCATATGCCTGCAATGCTAATGTTTCTACACAGCCTGATGGTCCTAGTCTGGCATCTATATCCTCGTCTTCATCTTGCTAAGTGTACACGCTGCACACTTTCTCACCTGGCTGACTCCTGACCCAACCGCCTTCAAAAAGCTTTTGTGAGCTACATAGGATTAGGTATCCCTCTCCTATCTTGCAAGAGTCCCTGTTTGCCTGTGATGATGTTTTACCTACACTGGATCGCTGCTTTCTGCTTTCTCCATTACTGACCCCTGAGTCCCTTGTGGAAGGTTTTGTTTGCTATGCCTTACTCATTTTTGCAAATCTTAGAAAATATAAAAAGTCTACATAATTAATAAATAAATAAATGTTTAAATAAATTCACTAAAATAGTTTATATGAAGGCATTTATCCAGCATTTCTTCTCCCCGTACATATTTTATCTTGTAGCCACACATATGTGTGTGTGCACCTGTACTTCTTGAATTTTAAACTCTATAAATAAAAAAAATCATTCCCATAAAGTTGGCAGCAACCCTCATCAGAAATACCTAGGACCAGAGGTGTTTCATATTTAAGATTTTGTTTTCCAGATTTTGGGGTTCCTCTGTTTACTTAATAAGATATCCTTAGGTAAAACCCCAGCCAAAACACAAAATTCATTTTGCTTCATGTATAATTATACACACACAGTTTATTGTAATTTTATACAATTTTCAGTAAGCTTATCTGAACTTATCACTTGCAGAGATGAGTTTTTCATGTGTAGCACCATGCCAATGCCCTGAACAGTTTCAGATTATGGAGTCTGGGAGCAAATGTTTGGTTTTATAAGCATATTTTGACAACTGAGAACATTGTAAGCCTGCACCCAAGGAGGAAGGCTAGAGGTGGTCAGGACCAGAGGGCCACATTCAATTCACCGTGGCTTTTCTTCAGACTCCTGCATTGAAAGTTATTTCTTCTCCTTCCCAAGCTATGGATCCAAGAACATACTAGACACTATGGATGTTTACTCTTAAATAAACATAATTTATTCCAAAGATAAGATTTTCTTCTAAGAATTTAAATGTCAAACCTAAGTAATTCATATTACCTTTCTAATTATGTTTCTATTTCACCTCTTTCCTTACGAGATTTTACATTTAACAAAGTATTATCTGTCACCTGAACTTTAACTTACTTTTAGTATAATATCATTATTTCCATTTATTACACTGCATAGAGAAATGTTGTGGGAGCTCCTTCCGCTCCTTCAGCCAATAGCCGCTGAGATACCNGCTCCTTCAGCCAATAGCCACTGAGATACCAGCCCATTGGGGGCGTGGTCTCTCTCCTTTTGAAAAAGCAGCAACTGCCCTCCACTTGCTCTCTGGCTTCTGGCTTCCGGCGACTAGGCTCATTTCCTGATTGCACAGAAGGCTGTTGTCTGGGATGGTGATCTGTAAGTTTTCCCCTTTAAATAAATAACTATGCTATTAATCATAATTCTGAACCAGTGTGGGATTGTTTATGACCTACGCCTTCAACACTCTAAGAAGATAGGTCACTCATAGCTCCATAAACAGAAATTCACTCAATTAGAAAAATTCTGTTAGACTTTGTTTCATCATAAATTTGTTTTGCAGAACACTTTTATTAATTATCAAAAACAAAGATTTGCCATAAATATATATTGTTTAAAACAAAGATTCATTATAAATGTAAAAATAATGGCTATAGGGCATAGTGTCAACTGTACAAATTTTCATTTTATTTGTACTTGAACAATGTGTTAGTCATGCAGAAAAGTAACCATGTGAGAGTCACTCTTTGCACTTGAAACTTTTCCTTTGTACTTTAGTTCTTAAAAAATATTCTGTAAGAGATGACTGTGCCAAGAATCTTTTGTTTATTGTTTTTATTGAGCTATACATTTTTCTCCTCTCCCTTCTCCTTCTACCCTTTCCCATTTACTCAGGAGATCTCATCTGTTTCTACTTCCCATGTATATTAGACCCATGTATTGTTGTCTAGGTTCTCTGGGATTGTGAATCCTAGGCTGGTTTTCTTTGATTTATGTCTAAAAGCCATTTATGAGTGAGTACATATGGTAATTGTCTTTCTGGATCTGAGTTACCTCACTCAGTATGGTGTTTTCTATATCCACCCATTTGCCCACAAATTTCAAGATATCACTATTTTTTTTCTGCTATGTAGTACCATTGTGTAAATGTACCACATTTTTCTTATCCATTCTTCAGTCAAGGGTCATTTAGGTTGTTTTCATGTTCTGGTCATGACAAACAATGCTGCTATGAACACAGCTGAGCATATGGCCTTGTGGCATAATTAAGTATCCCTTGGGTATATACCCCAAAGTGGTATTTCTGGGTTTTGAGGTAGGTTGTTTCCTAATTTTCTGAGAAATCACCACACTGATTTCCAAATGGGCTGTTCAAGTTTGTACTGCCACCAGCAATGCAGAAGTGTTCCCTTTACCCCACAACCTTTCCAGCATAAGTTGTCATCAGTGGTTTTGATCTTGGCCATTATACAGGTGTAAGATGGAATATCAGAGTTGTTTTGATTTGCATTTCTCTGAAGACTAAGAATGTTGAACATTTCCTTAAGTATCTTTCAGCCATTTTAGATTTCTCTGTTGAGAGGTCTCTGTTTAAGTCTATACCCATTTTTTAAAAATTGGGTTACTTGTTGTTTTGATGACCAATTTCTTGAGTTCTCTGTATATTTTGTAAATCAGCCCTCTGATGTCGGGTTGGTGAAGATCTTTTCCCATTCTGTANCCCCTTTAAATCCCAACTGGTGTGGGATTGTTTATGACTTACGCCTTCAGAGAAACTCAAATTTGAATTCATATTGGAAACTAGAGGAAGGCTGCGCAGAGAAGACTGGGAAGCTGGGAGTAAAGCAGGTTGGGCTTTGGATGTTTCCCCGGGAAATGCAGGGATAGAGCTAAGCCTACAGTTCTGAAATACGAAAGCGGAGGGGAAAATAACATTACACGGGCTTGGCGGAAAAGTAATAGTAACAAATGACAGAACACAAGCTTTTTCCATAAACAACTATTCCTTTTGGTTCCATATCATCATCACCATCATCTTCATCAATACCATCGTTATTTATCTGTTGTTGTTCAAGTTTGATAATTAGATTTAAGTAAAACAATACTATGTGGTGTTTTCCTCTGAACATAGCTACACCTTCACCTTATAGAAATGATTGAAAACAAATGGAAAATAACCTTAAAATGGTATGTATAAATGATATTTGGGATTATTGTTCAGTAGATATTCAGTTGAAAAATTGATTAATAACTTTAATATACAGGACATAGGGCTAGTTGTTATATGAGACACAGAAATACCCTAATAGGACCTCTACCTTTGAGTGGGTTACACTTTAATAAAGAAGAGACAAGTGGGTGTGGCGGGGCGCACCTTCCATCCCAGTTCAATCTTTGTGAGTTCAAGGCCAACCTGGTCTATGTAGTGTGTTCCAGGACACCAGAGATACACAGTGAGACTCTGTCTCAAAGCCCAAAATGAAACAAAGGAAAAAAAAAGCAAGCAAACACAGGCATACAAACAGTTATGGCAAATAAGATGAAATGCTGTATACAGTGTAAAAATGCGGTTTTATGGGGATGATTTTTATGTGTATAGAGGTGACAATTTGAGAATTGCAGACAAAAGCTTTACAGCAGTCAGCTTTATAAACAACTGTCTTTAGGTATTTGTGCTCTGTAGAAAATCACACATTTGACATTGGTCCCAAGATCTGCAAGTTCAGACGAACAACAACCCAACACACACACACACACACACACACACTGAAACATCATCAGTGTTGTCATGTGTTTATGGTTTTGGAGTTTCAGGTTTATTGTTGATGTTCTTGTTGCTGTTTGTTTTTGTAGGGTTTTTTGTTGTATTTGGGTTTCTGGCTGTCCTACAACTAGCTCTGTGAACCAGGTTGGCCTTGAACTCACAGATGTCCATCTGTTTCTGCTCCCCAAGTGCTGGGATTAAATCTGTGAGCCATCACCACGCGGCATGTATTTATGTTTTAATAAGATAATAGTTGCTGAATCCAAATGGAGCACATACATAATACACGTGTTAGATGGTGCATTCTGTATTATGACCAAACTGTTATGCGATGTCAGTTGGAAACAGTGATGGCCTGAAATTCCCATGGAGGCTACAGCAACACTCATCCTCACCAAGCCTTTAGCCCTTTCCAACTCCATACGGGGAATCGAGATGCACACTGCACCTCTGCACACCGCTCCTCTGCACACCGCTCCTCTGCACACCGAACCTCTGCACACCGCTCCTCTGCACACTGCTCCTCTGCACACCACACCTCTGCCCCTCTGCATACTGCTCCTCTGCACACCGCTCCTCTGTACACTGCTCCTCCTCTGCACACCGCACCTCTGCTCCTCTGCACACTGCTCCTCTGCACATTGCTCCTCTGCACACAGCTCCTCTGCACACCGCTCCTCTGCACACCATTCCTCTGCACACCGCACCTCTGCACACCACTCCTCTGCACACCACTTCTCTGCACACTGCTCCTCACCTCTGCTCCTCTGCACACCACACCTCTGCACACCGCTCCTCCGCACACCACTCCTCTGCACACTGCTCCTCTGCACACTACTCCTCTGCACACCGCTCCTCTGCACACCGCACCTCTGCTCCTCTGCACACTGCTCCTCTGCACACCACTCCTCTGCACACCGCTCCTCTGCACACCGCACCTCTGCACACTGCTCCTCTGCACACTGCTCCTCTGCACACTGCATCTTTCTTGATTCCAGGAAATTAAGACATGTGTATCACCAATTCTTTCATTCCAGAACTCGTTTTTTGTTATTACTTCTTTGATAATTTTATACAACACATTTTGATCATTTTCACCCCATCCCAACTTTTAGGAGACCAAGCCCAATTCCCTGTCACCCAATTTTGTGCCTTTCCTACCTCCTCATCCCTCGCCTTCCCCACTTCATCCATTAAGGTCAACAGCTGCTGCTCGTGCATTCTTAGCTGTAAGGCCTCACAACACTGTCAGAGCAATAATTTAAAAAAAAACATTCACATTATTTGTGTAGGTGTTCTGCCTGCATATGTGTCTGTTTATCACAGGCCTGCTTGTTGTCATGGAGGCCAGAAGAGGGCATCAGATCCCATAAACTAGAGTTACAGATTGTTGTGAGCACCATGTGTGTATTAGGAATAGAACATGGTCCTCTGCTGAGCCATCTCTCCATCTACAGAATCAACTCTTAAAGAAAATTGGCTTTCCATCTCCCTGAAGCTTTCAAGCTCCAGTGTCTCCTTGCTTATAATAGAACTTTATGTCCCCTTCCTGTCTCCACGGTAGGAGTTTGCACAGGGTTTGTGCATGCCGTCTTAACTGCTGGGCGGTCATATGTACAGATATGGCCTGTGGACAATAAACAAAAATACTAAGTGTTTATTTTCACAGAAAGTGAAGTTTGCTACAAAAAAAATAGAGGTGGATAGTAAGGAGCAAAAGGGCATGAGGCTGGAGAACAAAGAGGAAGAGCAAAGATGAAGAGTTCTAGGATGGAGTCTTAAAGCTTGCCAATATTTAGAAATCAGAACAAGGGACTCTTACCAGCGGCAGCCAGTGGGGTCGTTTACACTGGCTTCCCTCTGCCCTTTCCTTATTTCCCCCTAAGTATGAGTAACTTATTTATCAATAAACTTTGAAGATAACATGATAATAGATGGTCTTGTTCCCTCTTCTTTGCCTGTAGGAGCAGGCTGCCATAATAAAGTCTGTGCTCTGCTGGCCGCTATGGAATGTCTCCCGAGACAATATGAGAAGGCCAGCAATGTTCTGCGCTTCTGAGAACTGGTGAGTAACTCTGCCTCATTCTGGAATTCAGTGCCACATGGCTAATTTATCCACAGTTTTAAGCCATGTTTTCTCATAGTAGATTTACCAATAATAACAGTAATGATCTAGGTATGTTTGCCTGCCTCCTTTGCCTTTTCTCCTAATTGTCCCAAAACTATGGGCAACAAGAAGAGCCTGGTTTGTGGGGTCCCCTCAGAACCCAACATTCTAAGGTCCATTTCCGACATGCATCATTTTTAAGAGTACGTTCTGCTCTGAGGAAAGTGCAGCTGTAGCATCTGCAGACCTGCCTAGAATGCAGAAGCCAAGATGGAGATTTTAGAAAAGGAAAGAAATTTTGATCGTGTATAAAAAACATTTTGATGGGAAAACCAAAACCCGAGCTTGAGCCTGGCAAAAGCAGAACTACAGGTTATCTGGACTCCCACACGGTCCAAGGAGGATTGCAGTTCTCAGGTAAAGCCCACATTTATTCTGCCTCTGTTATTCCTGGAGGAGAAACAGAACATTTTATTGTCTTCCAAAAGGCTTTTCCCCAGACTCTCCCATCATTCCCCACCTATACACCCTAACTCATGATATTATGATAGTACACGCATGTGTTGTTTACCCAGTGATGTCCCCTGGTCTTGGGGTTTCTATTGCTGTAAAGAGACACCATGATCACGGCAACTCTTATAAAGAAAACATTTAATTTAGGTTGTGGCCTACAGCTTCAGTCCATTATCATCATGGCAGGGAGCATGGTGGTTTGCAGGCAGACAAGGTGCTGGCTACATCTTGATCAGAGGTAACAGGAAATGGTCTCAAATGGTCTCAGACCCCGGGTGGTATGTTGAGCATAGGAAACCTCAAATCCCATCCCCACAGAGACACACTTCCTCCAACAAGGCCACACCTCCTAATAGTGCCACTCCCTATGAGCTTATGTGGGCCAGTTACATTCAAACTACCACACACCTTTGAAGCTTTTCCCTCAGTGGGAGATTTCATTGGATTATAGAAAGGCTTTTCTTTCCTGTTACCTAGGTAACTTGAGAAGTGTCTAGTGATGGTTGTGATGGCCAACCTCAAATATGCCCTTATCAGCGGCTTGGTGGCTTTCTCACTGCTGGAAGCCCCAACACCTTCTTCACGTTCAGTATTTTTATCTCCTTTGGGGCAGCTAAGGCCTCCGGCCGCCACATGGCCCACTACCACCATTTGGGACCTACAGCATTTCTGCTGCCTACTGCCACTGGGGATCTTGCAGCATTAAAAAAAAAAAAAAACATAAAACCATGAAATGGTGCTTGGAGGAAAATGTATAACAGAAAATGCCTATGTTGCAAAAGAGGGAAAAATCTCAATGCCTAAATCCACACAATGTATTTGTGTGCTAGATCCACGATAACAAAACAGGGTGGGTGAGAAACAGCAGAAAGTTATGTTTTGCAATCCTGGAACAAGTGGGGTTTATATAGGGATACAAGAGTGGTTCAGCAATTCAAGATCAGAGTGAAGAGGAAATCATGGTCATCTCAGTTGACACAGAAAAGCATTTGACAAAATGCAACTTTTTCATGACTTTAAAAACAACTCTTAATGACCTAGGCATGGAACGGAATTTCTTTGGGGTGAAAAAGAACTTATATGAAAAGCCAACACTATCCTATTTACTCATGGAATAATAAAGTATTCATGTAAAAATCAGAAGTAAATCATGCCTTTCCCATTTCTAGTGACCATTGTACTGGAAGCCCTAGACCGAGAACTTTTGCAATAAAAACAAAGTCATATAAACTAACAATAAAAGGGGGTCACGCTTTAAGTATTTACAAATGGCATATTGAAAATTCCCAAATAACACCACAGAAAGAGAGAGAGAGATGTTAATTAGCAGAGATGTAGGCCATAGGGTCAACAGGGAAAAATCAGTTGTATTTTTATACACCAGCAATGAGCAATCTGAAAAAGATATTAAGTGGAAATTTGTTACAACATCCAAAATAACAAAGGTTTTAAAACTAAACTTTAATCAAGGACATCATAAACTAAAACCTGTAGAACATTACTGAAAGAACTTAAACTTTATATAATATATATAATTTATATATTATAATTACAATTTAAATAATTAAAAAAATATTGTTCTAGATTGAGACTTAATAATGCCCTTTAGATTACCTAGAGATTCAGTGTAGTAACCATTAAAGATTTAATAGCCTTTTATGAACAAATTTAAGTGACCCTGAAGAGTCAAAACAATATTTTTAAAATAGTAAATAACACTCCCTGATTTCAGAAGTTGTAGTAATAAAACCAGCTCATTTCTGGCCTGCAGATACACAGATCAATTGGGTAGGATTAAGGGTCCAGAAGCAAATCCGTTTATCTGTGGCCAGCTGATTTTGACAAGTGTGTCAGATCATTCAGTGAGAAGATATTCTTTGCAAAAAATGGAACAAGATGTCTATATGCAAAAGAGTGAGGGCGGACTCCTACCTCACAGCACACATAAAACTAACCCAAAACGGACTGACAGACAACCTAACAACAGGAACCAACACAATGTGGCCCTTAGAGGCCAAGATGAGTAGATTTACTTGATGTTAGATTGGTAATGCATTCTGTTTACGGCAGCTAATGCATAAGCAACAAAATAAAAAATAGTTTACAACTAATTTTTAAATATCTTGCGAAGGGCATTATCATAAAACGGGATGATGATAATGGAGACGTGGCAAGTGCGGAAGTGCACTTCCTTCTCTTGCAGAGCACAGGGCTCAGGTCCCAGCCCCCAGGTGGCAGTTCACTTCCTGGAGATCCAGTGCACTGCTATGACCTCTACAGCATCAGGCACACAAGTGATGTACACACACACACGCAGGAAAACAATCAAATACATAAAATAAAAAGCAAGGTGGTCTCTGTCATATGCAGAGTCTAGTAATGTTTTCTTTTCTTAAAGGAAAATATCAAGTGTCAGAGATTGTAAATAAATAAAAAATGGTGTATATTGTCAGAAAATAGTTTGATCATTCTTAAAGAGTTTAAATTTAAACTTTTCATAAAACCAAACAATTTCACCCCTTTCAGTCCCCAAATAATTGAAATGGGTACTAAAATAAGCATATATCCACACTATTCATGACAATATTATTTTCCATATCCAGAAGATGCACAGTTCCTTTCCCAGAACCCACATGAAAGCTCACAACTACCTGCAGCTCCAGCTCCAGGGATTTAATGTCCTCTTCTGTCCTCCAAAGTACCTGCACTAACAGGCGCATTGTCCAACACAGATACACACACAGGTAATTAAAAATCAAATTAAAAATATAAAAGAACCCTATAGAAGCTATAGTATTAAAATTGAATATAGCTAAAATTATAAATAACAGTATTACTTTATAGAAGGGTAAGTTTCAAAGCTGAAGTTAATGTAAACAAAATATTTTAAAATGATAACCAATATTTAGTGAACATTCATTATTTGCTAGGCACTCTTCTAAGGTTTCAAATATATTGATGCATAGAGTTAGTCACTTTTAATACAATACTTGTATGCCAAACTATGAAAGCATTCTTCACATGGCTGTTCTGGTATAATAGAAAGAAATTAGCATTTTTTCTCATAATGCTAGGAAAAATCCAAATGGCTATTATCAAGAACACAGGCACAGAAATGCAGTCTATTCACAGTGATTTATTAACAATATAGCAATGAAATGAACTCATGAAACACGACACAATGTGAAATCCCAGAAACACAATCGCAAATTAGGGAACCTAGTTCAAAATGTAAAACTCCTTGATATCATGCGATATCAACTACATGTGTTTAACTATAAAGTGTACTTGAAAGGGAGGTACAAAGCTGGATCAGACAGTTCAGTTCCCAGCACCCACAAAGGGTGGCTCACAACCAGTTTTAACTCCAGTTCCAGGAGGTCCCATGTTCTCCTCTGGCCTCCACAGGCACCTGCACTCACACAGACACACATACACAAGCAATTTTCAAAACAAAATCTTGAACAAATAAATAGGAAATCATACTTTTTAAAAGTCAGGGATTATAATAGTACAAATGGCAGGTTGCTGGGTAACTTCAGGAAGATGCATTAGGGAGTAACTAACTTACCGTTATTCAACAGTCTAGATCTTAATATAAGACACAGACTCCTGAGTGGTTGCCTATTTATTATGCTTTATTACTTCAAAACACATACAGTACTGAACAGCTATTCTATATCTGGCCATGTAGTTTAAAAACAATTACTTTATGATAAATTATATTGCAAAAGAATTTATACGGACACTGTTACCCTAAGCTAGGAACATAAGTGCTCAGACTTCTATGCATTTCACAGCCTTTTATTTCATGCTGAAGACAAACTGAAACTCTTGACTTTCAAACATCAGGTGACATTTTGTCTGTCACCCCAGGTAACTTCCATAAATTATACTCAGTGACTGCTTGTCTTTTCTGAAAGAAAAAAGAAAAGATAAACACAATAAAACATCGTTCCCCTCAGCAAAGAAAATCGTCTTTAACTGTAAAAATATAGACAAAGAGTAAATGTCCTCCAGATGTTTAAGCTTTGCCCCATCCTTCCTACACTCTAAGAGTCCCTTTTATGTGTGACTTTATTTCCTCACCATTCAGATGTTTTAAATGATTGATGTCACAGAACATGTAGGTTGCAACTGTGCTTTCAGAACTATCCTCCTCCAATTTATGGCCCGTGGCGTCAACAGAACATACGTTGTTTATTGATACAAGACAGGTTCTCTAGTAAAATGCCAAGGAAATTAATTAAAATTTTCTGCATCCGGGGTTGGAGAGATGGCTCAGTGGTTGAGAGCACTGCCCTTCCAGAGGACCAGAGTTCAATTCCCAGCACCAACATGGCAGCTCACAAATGTCTATAATTACAGTTTCAGGGGACCTGACACCGACGGCAAAACATTTATATGCATAAAAAATAAAAATTAAAAAATTTTATACATATATGCAATTGACAAAAACTTCTACTAAAAAGTATTCTCTCTCAAACGTCAAAAACATGCTCCGCTGGAGGGATGGAGGAGTTGGAGGGATGGAGGGATTGGAGGACCGGCTCCGAGGTTAAGAGCTCTGGTTGCTCCAGGACATGGTGAATAGACAAACATTCAGGGAAAACAAACATATAAAATAAAAAATTAAAAATGCTCTTCAAAGAAAAATTTAACAGACACCACTAAAGGTAACAGGCTTCTTAATGCTCCTCTGGTAACTTTCTGTTCTATATTTTATCTTGGATACGTAAATCATGTGACAGTCCACGAGGTCAACCTTTTTTGTAAATTTATTCCTAGACAATTTCACACGTGAATGCTTCCATTTGGATACAATCAAAAGTACTAAAAACCCAAAAGCCTGAGATGAATTTACACTTCGATAGTAGGAGGAGTCTGTAGATAAGACCCGTCCAAATGAATGCTGACCGTGCTTATATTGGTGAAAGGAACACATGCCTTTTAGGTCGAATGCAACCATTTCAGACATGGGTTGTGAGTGTAAATTTATCTCGAAAGACCCCGCGCGCAGCCTTCTCCCCTTGTTCCACCGACCCTGCAGCTCAGTACGTTTGCATACTCTTTTGAGTCAGATAGCTCCGGGAAACAGGCCCGACGTCACCAACAGGCACGGCTGGGTGAGCTAATACAAGATGCCTAGAGTTTGGGGGACACTTGATGAACGACACATACTCGAGTGCTGCTGCGCGACCCAGGGACCCTTAGGTCAGAGCGCTCTCCAGCAGGGCCGTGCATCCGAAGGCACGGCGAGCTTCAGGGCAATGCCTCCCTTAGAGCAAGCGGACTTGGATCTAACATGTTAAAAATCAAGGCTGAAGCACGCACTCCGGAAACATTAAAAATGTCAGAGCCCTGGGTACCAGCGGTGCAACAGCAGCCTAGAGACGCAGGGGACTTCAGAAATACAGGCTAGCCCTTTAAGCATCACCGGAAGTGACTGCATGGCCACCGCGAATCGAGCTCCTCCTCTCAGTGCGGCATTTGCCCAACGCGTTAAGTTCGCGGTTTCTTGCTTTCCCTGTTCTCGCTGCGGTTCTCCACGTTTGTAGGTCGCATTTCAGTCACTAAGTCCCGGAGACCCGGCCTTCCCGAGCTCCAGCCAAGACAAGCCTGGTTCCGC
>LOEQ01000936.1:276097-297121 GCA_001685075.1 Bramus lutescens | reverse complement strand
ATAAAATTCCCAGGAAGCTACCTGGGAAACCCAGCTTGAGCAATTTTGGTATTTGCTGCTGAAAATGGTGAGCATCAATTTTCATGGCAAAAGACGCGTGCAGTTGAGTCCAGTGCCTCCGCCGAGGTGTGTCCACTTGGCTTTGTTCCCTTAAACTAAGCAGAAGAGAATTAGTTCACTGTCCTTGGACAAGTCACTGTAGTGAAGTGGCAGTTTTCTTTAAAGGCATTACTTAACCATTAAAATTTGTTTTAGAACTCAGTGACTTTATTTGTGGGTCAAAGAAGGTTAAGAAAGAGGAGGAGTTTGCCTCTTAAATAGAGCTTCTCTTGGGAACCCCCTAGGTGAAATTTGACCACCTTGAAATGTTCCTGAGTTTGTTGTTGGATGGCCACTATCTGCTCACACAGGTGTCTTCATATCAACTTTAAAGCTGTCTCCTTCGTTGACGGCTTACACGTCTGAGAACTACAGTAAGGAAAACAGTTACACATTTTCACAAACTATAGTTTAGAGATAGGTTGTACTGATTGTCAGCAGTAAAGAAGTCATCGAGTGTCGCTCTGAGCCCTGCTACATGAAGTCCCATGTGTGTTTGCAACACGTGCACTTTTTTTTCAACTATTTTAAGGTGTTGTGGTTTATTAGCCCTCAGAAATTTGCACCATCGCACAGCGGAGGTCACTGCAGTATCTCCACTCCTTTTGCTTCTTGCCAGCACCAGCACTCGGCTTTGCAGTCCCCATGACCTTCATCCTGGTTTTGTATTCCTTTCCTTGTTCTCTGGTGCTCTTCCTCTGCCCATAAAGGTCATTTCTTCTAAGTCTTTGTCTAAGTTCATTCTTTGCATAATCCAAAGAATCATAAATCGTGCTGAAGCCATTTGTCTTGCCACTGCTAAAATGGCTTCTGAATCCAAATACAAAGATGGTGTCTGGTGTGGTTTTGTACATTCTGACTAGTTTCCCCCACATTTCTGTCTTCAGTACTGCCGCCTTCCCGGGTGAAGAACAATAGTGATATCTGTTTCCCCTGGAGCGCAGGTTAGACATAAACACCCAGGTTAGGAAGAGTGCAGTGTCGTGCATGGGGGCAGCTGTTGAGCAGCCAGAGACGCAAAGAGCTTTCAATGATTTTAAGATGTATTTTATTTTCATGTGTATGTGTGTTTTGTCTGCATGTATGTGTTTACAGTGTGTGCTTGGCGCCTGAAGAAGCCATTAGAAAGTGTCTGACTCCGTGGATCTGGAGTTGGTGGTTGTAGTTAATTATCGTGTGTGGGGAAACTCCATCTTGGATCTGCTTGTTAGCTGCCATGTGGGTATGGGGAACTGAGCATGTGTCCTATGCAAGAGAAATAAGTTACTCTTAACTGCTGAGCTGTCTTTCCAGTGCTGTACAACGCATGGATTTCAACAAAATTTACTGAACTTGAGTCCTACTTGATAATTCAAACAAACAAACATCAGTGCACACACTAGAAAAGAAAAATAACATCTCACAAGAACACATATTTGGCCAGGCAGAGGTAGTGCATGCCTTTAATCCCAGCACTTGAGAGCTAAGGCTGGTGGAGTTCAAGGCCAGCGTGGTTTACAAGAGCTAGTTCCAGGACAGGCTCCAAAGCTACAGTGAAACCCTGTCTCAAAAAACAAACAAGAACACATATTTGATAGTACAAAGACTTTTAAAAAAGAAAAGCATCAGCATGTAGTAAATACAGCATGAAATAAAATCTAAATATACTTGGTTTTCTGTGACTTTTCTTGTGATGATTATTGTGACCTTCACCAGAAAGTACTCGAGGCTTGCCTTCAGTTATGTGGAGAGTTACATCAGATTTGTATACACAAATGAAGATGGCAGAGAAGCTTATCAGTAAAGACTCTTCTGGGGTAATTGTCTCATCTCTTTGGGTAGTCTCATTTGTAGATAGAAGTTTCTACCTTCAATGATAGGCCTATCATCATGTTGGTTTTTACTATGTGATCTTCAACACACTTTAGTTGTTGATTACGATCGCCTTCAGTCTTGACTCCTGTTTCGCAAATTTCTCCAAAAAGAGACAGATTTTCAAGGCATTATGTATCTGCTAAGTTGATTTCCCCCCTCAGAACATTTTAGATTCCAGCTTCAGCAAGCCCCTTGTCTAATTTGAGGTGAAAGCCCTAAAAATCTCTTGGTGATTTTCTCCATGGCTAAGCATTTTTTTTTCAAATACAGCAGGCATAATTGCTTTTCAATTTGAAGTTTCCAAGTTTTGACCACTCCCAGGCCCTAGGTAAATTATAGTGTATCCGTGATAAGACACTGACCACAGTGGAGGGAGGTGGGCGGGTGCTCAGAAGATGTGGAGGGTCCACCACAGGAACATCCAGAGGGTCCACCAAATCGGGGTTCGCTGACTTCACTTCCGGTGGACATCTTAGGGCTCATCAGTATCACAAGAGCAGTAATTGTCTCAGTGGCCTTTGAAGCTGGTTTTCTAGGCCTCGCCTTATCAAGAGTGTATAAAAATTCAAGCATGAAGACTTCTCGGCATAGTCTCTTTGGCCCCAAACCTAGAAACCTAGCTGGGTCTCTGATACTCTCATGGTTCTGGCAGCCTTGGCCCTGCTATAAGACAGGTAGCAGGGCTTACTCCCCAGCTGCTCTTGTGAACTCATTAGTCAGAGAACAGTTTGCCCTTCCCTTGTGCTCAGTGTTCCAGTACAATTTCTGCTCTTAAATATGTCTTCAGGCAGTTTGAGTTTGCATCCAAAGCTGAGAAAGGAGTAAAAGACGTGATTGATACTAGAGAATCATGAAGTTAGGAGGCCCACCAAGGAACGGGTATTTAGTTCACTAGACTGGCTTTTTGCCTTTGACTTCGTAATTCACTCATAATAGATAACCAGAGACTTTTCATAAGTTAGAGAATGAGCTTTAGAACCAAATAAGCATTGCTTTTGTTTGTTTTATTTTTGTTGTCTTTGGTTTTGTTTTGTTGTTGTTGAGATTTGACTGTCCTGGCCAAACTGAGACTACTACACCTTTGGGTTTAGATGTCCTAATTTCTTGTCTCTTAATTGGAGGTAACATGCTGGCAGAGCAGGTGACCCTTGACTCAAAGACATTAAATCTTCTGCCTTACCACATTCTCTTCACACAGCCTGCTATCAGTTGTCCCCAATGACTCAGCTTTAATCAGTACCATCATCATCAGGGAAGTTATTTTAAAAAGTTCAGCTTGGGATAGAATCCAAGAATTGGCATCTCTAAAATTCCTAGGTGTAAGGAGAAATATAAAAGCCTGATGCTCACTGGTAGAGAGAAGAGATGAGCCTGTTCCCTACGCCTACATACTCACTACCTTTACTGTGTGTACATTCATTTTAGAAAAGATGTCTTCCCCTGCTTCTCTGAAATTTACATACATTTCTCTGAAAGCTAAGTACATTACTTAACACTTTTATAACTGGAGGATGGATTCCTCCTTGACCTGGAAGTCATCTAGGTGGAATTTTATCATGAATCCAGCACCTCTGTCTTCCAACTTGCTGCAGCATTGTGCACCTCAGTGAACATCTGCCTCCAGACTGTAAAGTTGCCTGTCATAAAGAGATGCGAAGGTTATTTTTAACTTCAAAGAGTGAATAAATTTGTGGTCACCAAAATTGCCATTAAAATCCCACAGTCCTTATAAATTAAAATGAAACAGAGTTTCTCTGTAGCTTTGGATCTTGTCCTGGAACTCGCTCTGTAGTCCAGGTTGGCTTGAACTCACAGAGATCACCTAGCTCTGCCTCCCAAGGGCTGGGATTAAAGGCATGTGCCACCACTGCCCAGCTCAAAACATCCAATCTCTTTTAAAAGTTTAAGTCTTTCAGCTTTGGGCTCCTTTTTAAAAACGAATTACATACCTTCTGCAAGAGGGAAGAGAACCAGGGCACCCTATCTGAACCAAGCACAACCAAGCTCCAACAGTATAAATAACTCTAATGTCCAATTATCTGGGATCCACTCATGATCTTCTGGGCTCCTCCACAGGGCTTGAGTCACTTCTCCGGCTCCGCCCTCTGCAGCACACACAGATCATCTTCTAGGCTCCAACTGGCTCCACTCCACCGGTATACTGCTGTCCTTGGTGGTCATCCCATGGTACTAGCATCTCCAAAATGTTGGGGTCTTCTGCTGCAACTGGGCTGCACTTACACAAACAGCCTGTTAGAGGCTGTCTTCATGATGTCATACCTCAGCTTTTTTGCATGAGCCCTTCAGTCCTGCACCTTCAACTGCCCCTGAGGCTGCATCTTCACCAATGGCCTTTTCTGGCCTCTCCCAGTGCCAAACCTCAGCTGCTCTCCTTAACTCCTGTATGCCTTCAAAGCCAGCACCACCAGGGTGACTCTTATACAATATCAAGTCCAGCTGCCAGCACGAGGTACAATCATGGCCACCCCTAAAATACGGCTTCTCTGTGCTCTCAGGAAACACTTTCTAGAAGATTTCACCTCAGTGATGCTGGTCTCAATCACCACTTATTTCTGACCTCCAGCTGGCCAGCATCCATTGGCCCAGTAACGTGAAGGCTTCACTTCAGTAGCTCTGGGATCTTGTTAATCAAAGCTGATTCTTCAGCCCCAGCTAACCAGAGCCACAGAATCTTCAAACAGCAAACATCCCTGGTGGAGCCTTTAATATTTTCTCTGAAATTTCACAAGCCAGACTTCCATCTTCGTTGCTCTCAATAATCTTATCTTCCAAGTTCCCACAGAGCTCAATGGCTCTTCCAGCCCAAAGTTCCAAAGTCCTCACAGTCCTCCCCAACACATGGTCAGGTCTGCACAGCAATACCCCACTATGCAGGTACCAATTTGTCTTAGGGTTTCTACTGCTACTATAAAACACCATGACCATAAAGCAAGTTGGGGAGGAAAGGGTTGTTTTAACTTATACTTTAACATTGCTGTTCATCACTGAAAGAAGGCAGGACAGGAACTCAAACAGGGTGGGATCCTGGAAGCAGGAGCTGATGCAAAGGCCGTGGAAGGGTACTGCTTCCTGGCTTGCTTCCTCTGAATAGCTCAGCCTGCTTTCTCATAGAACTTGGGACCACCAGTCCAGGGATGGCACCACTCACCATGGGTTGGGCTCTCCCCCATTGATCACTAATTGAGAAAATGCCTTACAGCTGGATCTCATGGCGGCCTTTCCTCCACTGAGGCTCCTTCCTCTGGTGACTCTAGATTGTGTAAAAGGGGTACACAAAACCAGCCAATGCATCAGACATGGAGAATATAATAGTTACAGCACATGCACACCTCCTTCTAGATCTCAGAGGAAGACAAGGAAGGCCAAAGAACATGCATTAGAGTCAGGATTCTTGCAGGGTGACCTTGAGTATATGAGACTGTAAAGGCAAAACCCAAGCTACAATGGGGACTTCGGCAAGGTTGAGACGCCAAGAATGGATGCTGTGGGGAAGCTGAAGGTGTCAAGCACAGCCAGCTGTGGGTTACAAGATTTAATATTTGCCCTGCTGGTTCAGGTTTGCCCTTGGCCCCACTCCTCCATTCCCAGCCTCCATTCCTGCCCATCTGAAAGTGCTGTGTTTATTCTGCCCCACTTTATCCTGAGAGTCTGTAACTTGGCTTTGGTTTTGCGGTGGCTTAAAGCTAAACATTTGCTTTGAGCGTCAGAGGAGACTTTGAGCTTGGATTTTGAATAACTGTTAAGACTATGGAGACACTTGGAGATAGGCTGCATACAGATACCTTTTGTATTATGATATGCAATGAGGCTTTTGGGAGTCAGGCATAATAGAATATTATGGCTTGGGTATCGATTATCTCCCAATTCTTAATTCATAGAAAGTATGTCCTCGGGGGATATGTACATTGATCTCTCTCACATGCTCTCTTGCTCTCTCCCTTCCATGATACTTCCATGATCCTTCCATGAGGTAGGAATATAATATTGCTCCCATGTAACTATCTAGCTGCATGAGGCCAAGCAAACATTGCCTGAAATCTGCAAAGGTCCAAATTAATCTTTATTCTAATGTGTTTGGTCATATATTTTCTTACACTGATAAAAACTGGGTGAACACAGTGTCACACTTCCTGTGTTGGTTTCCTCTGTGTTTGTGGCTACACTGTGGGGTGGTGTCATACCTGTGGCCTTCTGACTACATCTATCTTTCCTTGTTTCCAGTCCATTGGTCACCTTGATTATCATTACTTCTTAAAAATCCCAGAAGAGTTCATTAGATTTTCCTGAACACACTTGGAAATCTACTTTTGGACTCTGATGACGGGGATATTGTTAAAATTCAAATTCCTTCTTCAGTTGGGTGCAACAGTAGCATCATCATCTTATAATATGATATCATAAATATGATATCATATATATAATATTATATCACATGTGGCTCATTACTGTTTCACTGAACATGTTGTTCAATGCCAGCTCTTTGCTCAGAGACATAAACATCTGCATGAAAATATAAAAATGGAAAATGTCCAATTGTTTAAAAATGAGAAAAGGTAATGATATTTTCCATCTCCAAAAATGTTATTGAAAATGAAAATATTCACTTAAAGTTATGAAAAATGCACTCACTGACCTTTAAAGTTTGGCAAGCCCCAAAAGAGCAAGACAATTAAAGAAGACAGCAGACTCCAAGAAAATATATGAAACCTGACTAATAAGCATGCTTGAGACAAACAGTGCATCTCAACGAGTTATTGATGACCTTATCATTTCTGAGTTCTGGGAAAATGTTACAAGGACTGACTCGTGGAAGATCATCCATGGCAACTAAGAGCCCAGACAGCTCATTGCTTATTTGGTAACTACTGTACAGAGAAAGAAAATAAGCAGACAAACAGGAGGAAGGGTATTAAAAGGGAGCCCATAGTTAGTTAGTCATGTCCCTAGAATTCATCTTTAAAGGCAAGATGTGGAAATCTCTTTGCAGATGCAGTGAGGTAGGATGTGGTGGGCCCTACATCTGATTCTGTTTAAATCCTTATAAAAGGAGATGTGATGGTTTGATTAGGTATGGGACCCAAAGACTCATGTGCTTGAATGCTTGGCCCATAGACAGTGGCACTATTAGTAGGTGTGGCCTTGTTGGAGGAAGTGTGTCGCTATAGAGGCAGGCTTTGAGGTCTCGATTGCTCAAGTTATGCCCAGTTCTCAGTCTCTTCTGGTGTTTCCTGCAGATCAAAATGTAGAACTCTCAGCTCTTTCTCCAGCACCATGTCTGTCTGCACGCTGCCATGTCCCACCATGAAGATAATGGATTAAACCTCTGAAACTGTAAGGCAGCCCCATTAAATGTTTTCCTTTATAAGAGTAGTCATGGTCATGGTGTCTCTTCACAGCAATAAAACCCTAAGACAGGAGAGAACAAAGAGAAAGAAAGAATGGAGCAAAGAAAGCCTTTTGATAAGTGGAAGAAACTGAGTGATATAACTTCAAATCCAGGGAGCCGAATACTGTTATCAGGCACCAGAAACTAAAATCCGTAAGAGCACTGAATGAGCTCTGCCCTACTCAGGCTCTGAACCGGCCTCTGGAGTAGTGACGGAATATATTTATTTTTTATAAAACACTAATTTTGGCTTTGTTACTACCATCCTAGGAAACCAGTACAGGGTTCAAAAACTGAAATATTTAAATGCTTATTTAGTTTTAGAAAACAAGCAATGTCGTAAAGCAATGATGTGAATCATGATTCACATACTAAATTCAGTATTTACATTTGCCAAAATCATCAAGAATGTGGAATTTGCACACTTGGGTTAGAATTATTTGAGGAGTTGCAACTAAACTACTAATAGACAAAGTAGCCTGAATACAGACTGGAAATGAAATAGGAAATACATATTAATTATGAATACAGAAGTTAAATTTTGCTTTGAAATTAACCATTTTTTGCTTAATATGCAATTATGCACTTATTTAATATAACTTCAAAACTCAAACATTTTCTTCTTTTAAAGTATAATCAGTTAGTGCTCAAAATTGACATTATTCGTGTCCAAAAAGACAGCTGAGGAAACTTGATTACCAGATACTGAGGAACCTATACTATTGCTTAATTAAATTTTATTAAGTAAATTTTATCATCCTTGGTTGCATTATCTTCTTACTTTAAATATTTCTTTTCAAAATGTCATTTTAAGTAGTCTAATGTGGATCACTGATGAATGTGAAAATATATTAACTCACAGGAAATAATTATAAAATGTTATTAATGTTCCCAGAACTCAAAATAATTGCTTTTAAAGACCTGATGGGCCATCCAGATCTTGGGATACAGTACTGTTTGTTCTCCAATAGAAGGATTCAGGGCCCCTTCTAGAGGTGGACTATTCTGAAGATGAAGCCGGAAATACATGAGCTGAGTCTAGACCATATAGTGTTTCTAAAGGGAAAGAGGCGCGGTGGGAGACGGGGGACCGCATGGGTCCAGGTGCTACGCTGAGGAAACCAGAACAAGCTGAGAGACAAGTACAGTGCTGGGTCATAGGTCACAGAAGAAAACAAACATCCGCATGCCCATACCCATGCCAGGAAATGGTTGAATAAGTAAGGGAAAAGTGACATCTCATACCTTCAAGAATTTTCAATAGTTTATGCGAATACTCCATTGTGAGGGAGCAAAGTTCCTGATTGCGGGTGTTGCATAGTTGCTTGCTTCAAAATGATACAGCATACAAAAACGGGCCGGAATCCAAGCACAATGAAGAAATCCTGCCACATCAGTGTAAGTCCTGCTGATGACATGTGTCCTCCATACAATGTGATGACCAAAGCATTTCATCTCAACAAATGGAACTTCTCTCCCCAAACCCACAGCCTCAGTGCAGCCACAGGAAAAGTACCAGACAAACCCAAGTAGTGGAAAGTTAAAAACAGAGACATGATATATGGGAGGAAATAAACAAAGGGAGCCCTCACTTCCCCAGCTCACATCTAGAGATTCAAGAAAGGCAGGCTCTTCCCCAGCTAAGACTGTGCAGAAGTCAAGGCTCCTGGAAAAAACTCATGGGCGAAAGACCCAAGGATGACAGAGTTTTGCAGATAACACCTGAAATTTACAAAGGGAAGCCTGAGATCAGCTGCTTACTAACGCACACACGGAGAAGAAGCTGGGGATGCCTGAGATCGGCTGCATACTAACACATACATGGAGAAGAAGCTGGAGATGCCTGAGATAAGCTGCATACTAACACACACATGAAGAAGAAGCTGGAGATGCCTGAGATTGGCTGCATACTAACACACACATAAGAAGAAGCTGGGGATGCCTGAGATCGGCTGCATACTAACATACATGGACAAGAAACTATGGAAGCAAAAGGAAGCCCGCAGAGCAGCCCCAGGTCCCAGAGCATTGGAAATAGTGTTTTTCTTCAAGGAAAATCCACAAAAGGCTGCTGCCTCGGAAGGACCACATTCACCCTGGAGTCAAGGCTGTGCTGCCCCCTCTTAGGAAGTTCTAAACCTTAAAACATCAAACTGCTTTTAAGTAAGCTATTTATATCCCAAAGTTTAATATTGTTTAAGAAATAAAGAAATGCCTTGTCTAATAAGGTAAAATTCACAATGTCTTAAACCAAACCAAAGAAAAAAATAAAAATGCTTCCAGGAATATAAAAAAATCACGAGACTTCACCACTCACATAATCCTGGACCTTTAGACACTAAACCTGCCTGCTATGGAACCCTGTTGTCTTTATAACGTATTCAGACTTGAGTACTTTGTTATAGCAGCTATTAGTGGGCTGTTTCAGGTGACGCTGACTTTGTGCTCACGTCCCTCCCTGCTGCTTTTGAAGGCTAAGTCCTGGCCTTGTCTTCACCTGGAGTGAGACGCCAGCAATTTCTCCCCGTCTTTGGTTCCACTGAAAAAGGCAGGTGCAATCTGGCCGCCATCGCAATTAGTTCCCTTTCACTAGAAGTTAGTTGTCTTAGAGATCAGCAGCTTGAAGATTCAGTGTGTAAACCATCCATTGTGTTGTTATGAATACAAAGTCTTGGACTCCACTTCAGGACTTGAGATTCAGAAACTCGGGTGCGGGACTCTTTAAGCCTGATTGAGACACAGGTCTTTAAGATTGAGGCATTGAAAGACTGGCAGTTCATGGGTCAGCAAGACAGCTCAGAGAGTAAAGTGCTTGCTGCTAAGCCTGGAGACCCGAGGCTGATCTCTGCACCCTGCACAGTAGGAGAGTTCTGTCTCCTGAAAGTTGTCCTTGACCTCCCCAGAAGTACTAGGGTACACACACTCAGGGACACACATGCACTCATTCATTCATTAATCAAAAGTAAAATTTTAGAGGTATTTATGTGCACACATAGACACACATATATATATATGTAACAATAATAAAGATAAAGCTATGAATTTGAGAAGGTACCCCTGGGGGTCCAGGGGGAGGGGACATGAGAGAGATTAAAAGGAGGAGGGGATATTGTAATTATGATTTTATATTCTATATAAAATATATATTTTACTATACTATATTCTGATTGTAATTTCCACTCCCTCCTCTCCTTCCAGATCCTTCCCACCCATCAAACTCCATGCCATCTTTCTCCCTGTAGAAAACACAAAAAAGGCAAAAAGCAAACAAACCAAAATGGAAAAAAAGTGAAGCAAGCACAAGAAACACAGACGTGCAGAAACACAAAATAAAACTGTAAAGACACGAAATTGGAAACCATAATATACAAGCAAAAGACCAGTAAGGTTAAAAAAAAATGCCAAACAAAGCAGTGGCACAAAAGACAAAAAAAAAACATCTAAAACAAACAACACTGAATTGGCCAGTTTAGCGCTGGCCAATCACTGCTGGGCATAGGCCCTACACTCAACTGTGGTTTGTATACCCAGTGGGATTCCATTATATAGACTTAGTTTTTCCTTTTCAAGCAGTTATACGTTGGAGATAGCTTCTGGGTTCAGGACTGAGCTCCTCTTCATATCCCTACCTCCCAGCACTGAGACCGTGTCTGACTTAAATCTGTGCAGGCCCTCCACACGCTTCCACAGTCTCTGTGAGTTTATGTGTGTTTCAGTCCTGTTGTGTCTGGAAGATACATTTTCCTTGGAGTCATCCATCCTCTCTGACTCTTAGAATCTTTCTGCTTCTTCTTCTGTAAAACTGCCTAAGGAAGCCCTGGGGGAGGGGACTTAAAGGAATCCATCCCATTTAGGACTACGTGTTCCAAAGCTTGTCACTCTCTGCACATTGTCTAGCTGTGAATCTCTGTATTGTTAAGCATCTATGTCGATGACAGAGTAAGACACTGATCCATGGGTATAGCAGAATTTATTAAAGATCATTTACTGCTGTGTTCCTTGAGCAGAATGCAGGTATTTGGTTTTCCCTAAGGCCTATGGCCTATGTAGTCTCAGGTTCTTGACCACCCAAGCAGTGTCAGGCATGGGTTCCTTCTCGTGGATTGGGCCATATATCCAATCATACAGTGGTTGGTTACTCATGCAATGTCTGTATCGCTGTTACACCAGCATATCAGGTAGGTTGGCCATGATTATAGATCTCAGGATTTGTAGCTGAGTTGATGTTTATCTTTCTCCCCTGGTAATACGCAGATACCTTCCAGTACCATGAACACTAGCACACTAGTCAGTAGGGTGACTAGTCAGAAGGTGAAGACTCTAGGTAGGCACCAGCTCAACTTCTTCATGTTCAACAAGAGATGTAAATGTTGTCTTCAGCAATAGGACCTTCCCATACCTTAGTGGAGAGCAATCAACAGCCTTGACAATAATAGCCTGAGATGTTTGGAGGTTTCCTTAGGGCCCCTTTGGTCAACGATTTCAATTCGATACAGTCCATTCCTGGCACTGGAGGTTTCACTTAATGGAAAAGAGGTCTAGTTGTGGCTTCCCCCCCCCATTATTTTTTGATTCCACTTGGCTTTCCTATATGTACATGTAGTAGGTTTCCATGACACCTCCAAAAGCCCTCAGCATTAGCTATCCCTTTCTGTATTCTCTCCCTTATATCACCTCTCTCTTCCCTCCCCATTTAATTCTCCCACTTCAATCCTTCCTCTATTTTCCCATAACTATGTATTCTATTCCCCCTTCCCTGGTAGGTGCTCCCCTACCCCTTTCCTAGCTCCATCCATTTACCTGCAGATTTCATGATTTCATTTTTTATTAGAGCTGAATAGTGCCCAAGTTCACCACATTTTCATTCTCCATTCACCAGCTGATGGATATCTAGTGTTATGGTAAAAATGAAACGCTGCAAGTTCCCGAGTGGCAGCAGAGACAATGGCAGGCCACAGAGGCAGCTGACCCAGGCGGGATGGGTGAGAGACAGAGATCTATTAGGTAAGCCATGCAGAGAAAGTGGATATTTATTTAGTGGGTCATGGAGAGAAAAGGGAAAGGGGAGAAGAGAGAAGAGGAGAGAGAGAGAGGAGAGAGAGAGAGAGAGAGAGAGAGAGAGAGAATGGGGAGACGGGGAGAAGTGGGGAGGAGGAGAGAGGAGAGGCAGAAACTGCCTCTTCAGAAGAAAGATGGAAAGAAAGGGAGGAACTCAGGCTGGAAGCAGAAGGAAGATCTAATTGCCTCAGCAGGCGGAGGGGGGCAGTGGGTGGGGCTTGTCTCTTAAAGGGACAGGACAGACCATTACATCTAGGCTGTTTCCAATTATTTCTGGTTATTATGAATAGAGCAGCAAGGAGCATAGATGAGCAAATGTTTTTGTGACAATATTAAGCAGGCTTTGAGTATATACCCAAGAGTGGTATAGTTGGATCTTGAGGTAGATCTATTTCCATTGCCTTTAGGAGGCTCCACACTGATTCCCATGGTGGCTGTATGAGTTTGCACTCCCACTAGCAATGGATGAGTGCTTCCCTTACTCCATATCCTCACCAGCATGCGCTGTCATTTGTTGTATTGATTTTGGCTGTTCTGACAGGTGAAATAGCAAAGTGGTTTTGATTTGCATTTCTCTGATGACTATGGATGTTTAGCATTTTTTAAGTGTTTATCAGCCATTTGGTCTTTTGAGAACTATTTAGTTATACACCTCTTTTTAAAATTGGGTTGTTTTCTTTATGTCCAGTTTTTAAATTTTTTATATATTTTAGATATTAATCCTCTATCAGATGTGTAATTAGTACATATATTTTCTCATTCTGTGTCCTGTTGCTTTGCCCAAATGATGGTGTTCTTTGTCATACAGAAGCTTTTCAGTTTCACAAGGTCCCATGTATACATGTTTTTCTGAGTGCCCGTATTATTGGTGTCCTCTTCAGAAATTATTTTTATGTGCAAATTAGTTTAAGTCTATCTTCCCACTAGGGTTCCTTACTTTGTTTTAGAAACACAATGGCTTTCCTGTGAGAAATCACCCTGAACTCTGAAGGAAAGACTCTTAAATAGCGCTTTTCTGACTGGGGCTAATGCCCAAGGAAGAGCTGGCCTCAAATAGAAAACATTAATAATTTATATAAGCTTTAGGCTTATGTGTTTTACCTACACTGTCATCTCTAAATCTCTCTTAGATCCTGGCCCCAAGTTACACTTCAAACAATTTAAACAGACACAGGAGACAGGCAAGTCTGGCCACTTGGACAGCTGTGAGATTTACTCAGCAAAGATGCTGCAATATTTCTTAAGTATAGCTGTGTTGTTCTTTTTGAATAGCCATTACCCAGGGTTGTCTTGCCCATCTGGCAGAATTGTGCCTTTCTCAAGAAGAGAACTGTGGGCTTTATGGAAGCCCAGGACTTAACATTTGTTGTGACTGTGCAGTCCCCTGGGCATGTCAGAGGCGTGTTCTTTGGGGATAGGCCTAGTGACTTGTTCATCAGTCCCAATGATTGCTCATCGCATTTATATCTTAGCCTTGTAAACTCTGCTTGTCCCTAACAGACCTGGCTAACACACAGCACATCTGTGGGGTATTTGAGAGGGAGTGCTCCCTTAGCTAAAGTCTACTTTGTGGGATTTACTGTCTCCTAAGAAAATCCATTAGTAACTCTTTTATAACATCAGTTCTATGACTATGAGTTTCTTCTAATTCAATTTGAGCACTCTTAGGTCAGTCTCCTGACACTTGACTCTTTTCCTAGGTCCTGCTCACTTCCTTGTAAAGCACCTTACTAAACCAGTTTCTTAAGAATTCCCAATCCCAGTATCTAATCTTCAGCTTCACCAACCCCCAGGGGATGTTCATCCGCTCTGTTCTGACTAGAGCAAAAATTTACTTGCTCAGTTCAAACAAAATTCACTGCTTGCAGCTCTACTGAAAAACAAAATAACAACAAAAAATGGGAAACAATTTTTTAAAATTTATTCGTAGTTGAAAAGTTTTTGTGTCCTGATAAACTTCTCTGCCGACACAATACTCCAAATCAGACCAAATAAACCAGTTTGGAAAAAGCCCAGTTTTAAGGGATACCAGTGTTCCCGGGTGACATTCCAGCCCCTAGAGAGGAGGTGAGAAGGAAGACTGGAAAATCACGTGTTTGGTTTTTTTTTGGGGGGGACAGTTTAAATAACCTGTGGGGGAGTGGCCTTGAGCATCTCTGGGGGGGGGGATCATTGTTTGCCGGGCTTTCTTAGGTGTGGAGTCCAGGACTGAGGCAACTCCCAGGGTTAGGGGCTTGGGATGAAACTTTCAATCAAACATTTCAGACTCTTTGGATATATGAATGCCAGTGGCTGGGGTGAAGCCTTAACCCAAACATTTCAGACACTTTGGGTATATGCATGTCAGCGGTTGGGGTGACGCTTCCACCCAAATATCCCAGACTCTTTAGGTATATGGATGCCAGGGCTAGGGTGAAGTCTTAACCCAAACAGTAGTTTTGACCAAAACTGGGGGAACAGAGAATTTCTCAATCTCTGCCTTGACTGAAAGAAGATAATTTATAATTTATACAAGATATGAAACAAAAGATAGAAAATTTATACCTATAGATTTAGCTGTGACATACATTATTAGAACTCTGAGGCTAATTTTTGCTATGCCCAGATTGCAGAGTCCCTGCAAACCAATTAGGAGACCAAATACTGTATGTAAAAGCAAAGAGCCTTTATTCTTCATACAAGTTTGCAAACTTGGACTCTCCGTGTGTCCAACATATTGGAGTGATCAGAGAGCCCCAAGTTTATTTGGGGTTGGGTTTTTATAATAGCAAGGGATTTCTAAGGTTCAGGACCCCTGACTGGCTGGCATTTGTCTAGGAGTGTCCTGGTGAAAAGTGATGGGTATG
Organism: Bramus lutescens; assembly: GCA_001685075.1. NCBI lineage: Eukaryota > Metazoa > Chordata > Mammalia > Rodentia > Cricetidae > Bramus > Bramus lutescens. The sequence goes on along the minus strand of LOEQ01000936.1, from coordinate 281,857 downwards.
TGCTGGCAGGTGACCCTATGACTGGAACATTAGGAATTTCCTTTGGATGGTCTGTTTCTAGGTGGTCCTTGGTTAGTCTCAGTTTGTGGTCTTTCTTGGAACCAGGTATTGGCTTAGGGTAACCAGCTGAGACTCAGGCCTCTATTGAGCTTGTCATGGCTGGGTCCTATTTTTTTTTTAACTGGGAGACAACTTCTCAGGTGTTTCTGTAGGAGGCCTATCCTCTGTCTGCTTTGCAGTCTCCTGGAGTAACTCATCACCTGGACCACTGGTATTGGATGAGATGCTTGTTGTTAGTGTACTGTCTTTGGCCTGTTTCCTGGTCCTTTACAGTAACCTCCCACTTCCCCATGTAGCCCCCAAGCCCAGTGGTTTCTGTACTGAGGTCTCTTACCTAATTTTGCAGTAGGCTTAGATAAAAATCTATTTTCATTGCTTTAGCTACAGTTTCAGCTCTGATTTTTCCTTGATGTATCAAGGGTTGATCAGTTTTTAATTGTGTGAACTTCTATATCCTCTAGCTCCTAAAACAGAATGTTCTACAGTGCTCCATGCAGAGGCTGGTCTACCTATGACGGGGGTCGATCGGTCAGCGTTCACAGAACCTTTATAGTCTCTCGGATATGTAACTGGATCCCATCAGACCCACTCTGTTTCTCTGGTCAGCTGACTAGTTTCCAGTCAACCTCTGTTCTGACACATTGCCTGGGCCTGGACAGACAGCAGAACAGCTGTCAGGTTCCTTCCCACCAGTGGTGTGGAGGGTGAGCAATCACTACATGTGCATAACATTTTTGTGTGGAACAAACTTGTGGTATTCTAATGAAGATCAACATTTTCTTTACCCACAAATGAACTATGAATGTCCTTTGAAAAATATTTTCTATTCTGAGCCTCTAAGAAATGAATAGCTTTTCTACTTAAAAAAAACATAGATCATATATGTGTACACACACACATTTTTCTCTTGTGGGACTTATGTGGGCCTAGAATATTAAAACATTAAAATGTATAAAAAAAGACAGATGTTAACAGTGTAATGACTGAAAGTTAATTTAAATATCAAATGTTAATTTTAAGTATTAAAAGAATTTAAATATTAAATTTCCTAAAATTATTAAATATTAAAGCAAAACAGTTTTTGTTCATAGAGAAGGGTGATGGTTATTCTTGTTTGTCAGTTTGGCCACATCTGGAATTAATGAAAACTCAAGCTGCTGGGTACACCTGTGAGAGATTTTTCTTGGTTCAATTATTTGAAATGAGAAGATCTAGCCTAAATCCAGACCTTTTGAGGTAGGAGATCTACCTCAAATCCTGCTCACAACTTTTGGTGGCCATCTATGGTAAAGGAAATGGAAGCAGGAATCTTCCGGAATCTTCCTCTTAGCCTGTGCACCCTCACTGTGGCTGGTGACTCCATTCCTTTCACTGGCTCTAGAGCCGCTTCTTCGGGACTCTGCTGTACGCTGAAGACCAGCAGAGACGTCCAACCTTGTGGGTTGACCTACAAGGTCCTTGGCTTCCCATGATGAGACAGCATTTCTGGAAAATGAGACCATACCTTTAAGACACTGTAGCAAACACTGTTTATGTAGCTACAGACTCAGTCTATAAGTTCTGCTTCTCGAGAGAACCCCGAGGAACACAAGAGGCAAGGTCGAGGTAAGTATTCTCACTGGCACCAGTCGCAGAGTTTAGTGTGAAAAAGCTAAATCGCCAAGGCTGGAAATGCAACTCAATGGAGGACAGGCCACTCAGTCTCTTCAGTGCCAAAACCAAATAAACAGTATCCAGCTCTGGGCTTCCACACCACTGACCTCTACTTCCCCCAGGGCATTTATCTTCTTGCTTTGTTAAGTAGGAATTTTAGCTAAGTGAACAGACACATATCTTGTCTCCGCTTCTAGACTTAATTCTTAGGAGCAGCGTCCACGACTTACCAGCTCTATGCCTTCTTTTCTCCTTAGTGCTTTGAGCTTAGAATTCTGCTCATTTGTTTCATGGTTGTTCATTTGATTGGAGAGAGCAAAAGGTAAGAGTGGGGTACGCACGTGTGTGCTAGAGATGTGGACATGATGCTTTTATTTATTTCCTACCAGTCCCTTCATAATTCATATGACAGTCTTTCTCTTTCATTCTCTCTTTTGACAATACTTCTTGTAATAAATATTATAAAACACCCAAGGTGGAGAGCAGCGAGGTGCTGTCCTCTGCTCTTCACGCTTCTGTGCACACATGCTCACACACTCAAAGGAAGCAAATAATCTTAAGTATGTATAGGAAAGGAAAAGACTTTGTGACCCTAAACTAGGTCAGGGTGTTATGAAAATAGAGCAGGAAGAAGGCATTTAAAAAACCCAGATATATGTCTCAGTTACTTTTCTATTGCTCTGACAGAGCACCATGACCAAGGCAACTTATAAAAGACAGCATTTAATTTGGGGTGGTAAGGTCCATGACCATCACAGTAGGGAGCATGGCAGCAGATAGGCAGTATAGTGCTGGAGCAGTAGCTAAGAGTTCATGTATACTCCACAACATGAGGCAAAGAGGGAGAGTTAAGTTACAATGGCTTGGGTTTTGAAACCTCAAAGTCTCCCCCAACCCCTGCCAGTAACACACCTCCTCCAACAAGGCCACACCTCTTAATCCTTCCCAAACAGTTCCAACTTGAGACCAAGTATTCAAATGTATGAGCCTTTGGAGGTCATTCTTATTTAAACCACCACTCAAAATTAAACTGTGGTCACCCAATGTCCAAGTTAAACAAGTAACAAAATAAACAGTGATGACCAGTAAGTTGGTTCAGTGAGTAGGTGATAACTTGAGCTGGATTCCCTGGACCCACCTAGGAGAAGAGGAAAATGGTTTCCCACAAGTTCTCCTCTGATCTCCACTCACACAACAGCACATGCATGGGCACACACATAAGTAAATTAATAACTAAATACATGTATGAAGAATATAAGAATCCCAGTGGACCTGGAAACCCTGGGGGAACGGGAAAACAACTCTCAGAACAGCATAGTAGTAACTGTTCTAGATGACATCCACCAAAATTGAATGCTAAATTTAGGGCCAAAAGTTTGAAGGAAGTCAAGATATGTGCATATTATAAAAGCACCAACTCTCAAATATCTATTAATTACAAAGAGAAAATAGTGGCTGAAATCATGGCTCGGTAGGGTACCTGCTGTCAAGCCTGATGACCTTAGTATTCAGTTCCTAGAATCGACATGGCAAAAGGAGAAAATTGACTCCTGAAAGCTGTCCTCTGACCACACATGTGCCATGGCAAGCACATATGCATGTGCCCATGTGCACGTTCATGCACACGTATGTGTACTCTTTCTCTCTCACACACAGCAGGGGGTTGATAAACAATATTTTATAAAAAGGAAAACAGGTACTATAATGAGACTCTGGAAACAGAGACACACAGAAACACCAGGGCCCCTGTATGATCACAGAGGAAAGTACTCCCCTCTGTTTGTATCTTAGCCAAATATTCACAATCTTAGTGTAATCCTGAGAAAGTATCAACTTTAAATTGAGACAAATTCTTTAAAAAAAATGGCTTACCCATACTGCTCAAAAAGTATAAAGATTAAGAAAAACAAGGAAAGAACAAGGAAATGTCAGAGACCAGAGAAACATGGATGAGATCTAAGAACAAAGGGCATTTAGTGGGGAAAGAAAGCAAATTCAAAATTAATCCTGCAGCTTAGTTAATAGAATTGTACCGATTTTCACACCAATGTTAATCTGTTATTTGTGACTGCTATACTGTGATTACGTAAGATCTGGCACCTTAGGGAAATTGAAGTATGTTCATTTCTGATCAGCATTTCTGTAAATCTAAAATTATTTTAAAATTAAAAGTTTTAAAAAGTTTTAATATTTAAAGAAAGAAAATTAATGTTAAAATTATTGAAAATGCAACATTAAGGACATCTCTTAAAAGTAGAATGAAAAACAAACAAAATAAGAAATAACAAAAAGGGTAAGTTTCAAAGAAGCAGAGAAAGGACAAAAATAGATGGAAATCACAAACTAAATAATTCAAGAACCCTTCAGATCTTAAGGACATTCCTTTCAAGACCAAAAAGTCCCACTAGTTTTAAGTACAGTCCAAGTAACACAATTCAAAACGTTATCCCACCTTATAGCTGTCTTGCTTTCTTAGTTAATGAAGACAAGGTCTCTAGTTCTTAGATGAACACCAAACTCTTGGACTCCTGGGCTTGAACGATTGCCCTGTCTCAGTTTTCCCAGAAGCAAGATTACAAGCTCACCTCTCTACATCTGCTTTTCTTCAAGTTTATTATTATGTATGCATTTGTTTTGATGGGGTCTTATTATGTAGCCCTGGATGACTTGAAACACCAGTGTAGACCATGGTTTCCTGAACTCACAGTGCTGGGGTTAAAGGCATGTGCCACCGGGGTTTCTTGACGCTTTAAAGAAAGAAAAATACACAGAATGCAAATATCAGAAATTTAAATGGTTTCAGACTTCTCAGGATATTTTTTTTGAAACCTGAAGACAGATTATAGTTTTTGTTGGTTTTGTTTTTCCAGAGAGTCTTTCACTGGTAGTCAGGGCCTGGCCTCAGGACTGAGGTCTTCCTAACACAGCCTTCCTGGAGCTGGATTAAAGGTCTATGCTATACACTTCAATCACATAACATCAGTATCTAACCGAGTCACAACCGAATCCTGAGAACAGACACAGGCTTTTGGAGAAAAATGGACAACTAGTTCATAATCACAGCTCTGTCAACTGATTCCATTCTTCACACTGACGCTGTCTCCCCTCAGCCTGGCGCTCGGGAGTGCACCTGAAACGACTAATCAGAAGCTACAAGTGGCCCCTGCGCCCCCTCTGGGACACCAAGAGTACTCGAACTCTTCAGCATTAACATCCTTTGAAATGCAAATGACTGGCTCTAGGACCCTGCTGCTCAAACTCCCCTTTGAAATTCAAGCACACCAGGAGGTGCGGTTTCCGTCCCTTCAGAGCTCCGGCTGTTCAGCTACCCTTCCAAAACTATTTTTTGTTTGTTTTCTCAACCTAATACCACTAAAACTGTTCATGAAACCTCATTGTGTGAGGGCATGGGGTTATTCACATCCTGGCAGACTTTATTTTCTTCGTTTAGAAGTCAGTCAGCATCAGTTAGGTGTGAAGGTTCAAGTGGACTGGTAATAGTGTTCCAGCCTACAAGGCCACTGTGCTCCTGTTGGAGGTCGGGTCGGGTTCTGTGTGAACGAAGGAGGAAGACTAGGACCTAAGAACGGCGTTCTGGAACAGCACAGTAGGGAAGCCCCAAGTGAGATCAGTACTCAGGATGACGGAGATGTGGGTCTTCAAAAGCTGTAGAAAATAATTAACAGTGCATGCCTATAGCCTAGTGTCAAATGAGACGCCTGTCATAGAGTTCGGGCATACCCCAAAATGCTGGCAATGGTATGCTAAACATCTCAGTTGAAGTAACGTTTATATAAGAACAGTGAACAGTGAATTCCCATTGAACAAAATCACAATATACAGGTGTCCCTGTGAAAACATAGCTTTAGTCTAAGGGATTTAATTCTGGAGTCAAAATCGAGTGATCAGATCTTGAGGACATGGATTCAGGACACTAAATGCTATGCTACAGCTCGGTAACAATTCCCTGGAGTTTCTAGAGTTAATGGACTAAATGAGAGTTACAAATCAAGGGACTCTGCAAACGCATCGGTGAAAACGTTCCCG
>LOEQ01000936.1:250221-264637 GCA_001685075.1 Bramus lutescens | reverse complement strand
CGAAGCTGCATCGGGAACGCGGGAAGCTGCGCTCCCGTGCGTGTGCATGTGCGTGGGCCAGTACTGCACCTGGGTGCGCGCGATTCGGTCGCTGAGCTCGTCCTGGCTTTTGGGCAGGTGTCCCGGGCACCGTCGCTCAGTGTGCTCTCGCCCGGACACCCAAGCGCGATTCCCGGACGCCAAGGGCCTGGTTCCTGTCGCTGCGGCATTGTTTATGGGGAGCAGGCATTTGCAGAACAAATGAAGGGCCATCTTTGATTTGGAGTATAAGGGGCAATTCTAGCCACCTAGGACAATTTGCACAACCCCAAAACTCAGGATCTGCCAGACTAATGGGTTCCCTTGAGTTTACCCGGGTGCTTCCCCCTCTAGCAGTCCTGCACTTGGCGCTCCCACGGGGAGATCTGATAGCTTGGTACTGTCAGCACATCCACGGAGATGTTATAGCTCCCTTGTTGTTGAACCTTGTGTTCCTTGTGCTGCACGGCCTGAGTCTCTTTAAGTGCTCTCAGTCTCAGGGCCTGGGAGGTGCCTTTAGCTCCCACATTTCTGTTCATCCTACAATATTGGCGGCTGGACTGAGACACTTCTGCTGCATTATCACACTTCTAACAGTCTGTCAAATCACATGAATAACATCTAAAATTAGGGCAGGACCGTGGACTTACGGGAAGATCATGTGCCTGTGCTAGGCACATAAGTAAACACTAAGGAATATTGTGATAGCCTCTGTTTTCTAAAGGCCATCTGTTCAACCTCAGCTGTAATATTAACCAGTACTGGTTTAACGTCTGCCAAGGTGTTTTGACACACAACCAGATTCTTATTTTCAGTGTATGAGTGCTTTGCTTGCATGAATGTATGTGCACCACGCGTGTCTGGTGCCAGTGGAGGTCGGAAGAGGGCGTCAGATCCCCCCTGGAACTGGAGCAGGATATTGTTAGCCACCATGTGGGTTCTGGGAAGCAAACCTGAGTCCCCTGCAAGAGCATTAAGTGCTTTTAACAGCTGAGCCATTGGTTACAGCTCACACCACACGTCCTTTGATGCTCACAATAGCAGTTGTGTTAGCAGGTGTAATGGAAGAGTCGACGTAGAATAAACCTGTTCTAGAGTCAGGCATATCTGTTTCGAATACCGAATAAACTAACTTTTCTAAGCCACGTTTTTGTTTTTTAAATGATTTATTTTTTATTATATTTAAGTGTGTATGTGTGTGTGTGTGTGTGTGTACTGTGTGTGTGCTCAAACATGTGGTTATGTGCATATGAGTGCATGTGACATTTGGAATCCAGAGACATTGGATCCCCTGGAGCTGGAGTTACAGACCATTGTGAACCACCTGACATGGGTCGTGGAAACCAAACTCTAGTCCTCTGGAAGTGGAGCTAGAACTCTTAACCCTGAGTCATCTCTTGTCAGAGATCAGCTTTGGCAAAATATCATTTACCAGGGTAGGGGCATGGAGATTATAAAATAAGTAACGAGAATGAAGACATGAGTGAAAATAATAAGACAAATTAGAATAGCACCGGGAGGGAGTTCCAGTGAGCACTGAAATCTGCCTGCATTTAATTTTCCCTACACTTTTATACCCAACACAACAGGGGGAAGAAGGCAAAAGACTGCTTTAACGTGATACAAAGGACAACCAGAACAGTTATTTGTTTCAATACTTTGAGACATCAAGTCATTAGCATTCTGTTGTTTAGGCCCTGGACCCACCCTAGATCAAGTATCTTGAAGGCAGCCACTCCCTAGGTCAAACCCCCATCTCAAAATAAGGAGTTTGAATTTCCTGGCTCCTGGTCAGGCTGGAGTGAATCTACCTATATAGGCCATCTTAATGTAAAAAATACTAAGTAACCACACCCTAGGTCAGGGTGTGTAGCCACAGTTGTCGTCAACAATTTGAACAAGCTAAAACTCTCTGACCTTCAGACAAGATGGAAGTTGGCTCACATTTTTGGGCCTCCAAAATCTCTCCAGCCTTTTAAGCCTCACCCTATTGTTTTCTGAAATGGAGACAAGGAAGACAGGGCATTTGTGAGGATTGGCCCACACAGTACCCAGACATGTTCTTAGTGCAAATATTAGTCCCCTGTTGTTAAGGATACCTATACCATCCCTGGTGTTGGGTTCCCGTGGCAGCGGCAGGAAGTGGTTGGTCATCATACTTGACACTGCCTGTTTGCTTTCTTCTTGTTTGCACTGCTCTGAGCTTACGCTGTAGTCCTGCCTGTGCTTTGTTTATAGGGACTAATAGGGGCGCTTTCACGGAGTTGTGTTGTGAGGCCGCAGAGCGAGGGCGGAAGTTCACAATGCGGGAGCATGGCTCGCTTGCAGTAATCTTCACTGCCACCACTGCCACTGCTCTTGGACCACACCTGGATTTATTGCCTGCCTCATGTGTAGGGATGGTCTTTCTGCACATGGAAAATAATCTGTCCCTGTGCTTTGACCAAGCTGGTGAAATTAAATTAGTTCAGAAAGTTCGTAAGCATTAGAACCATGAAGTACCTGACATTTTTAGTTTTCTGTCACTTACTCCTTGCACTTATGTTCATGCTACCAGGTGCTCTCCCTGCCTGGTCCTTGCTTATCATGGAGACTCGCAGGAACAAATATAATAAAGAGGGACCATTCTCATGGGAAGGAAGAGCAGGGGTAGGAAATACCTGCCTATGCCACCAGCCTCAGCACGTACGACACTCATGGAAAACATCAGTCAAATACCAGTCTATAGCAAGAATCACCGTAGAATTCAGTATAAAAGGGCACATTGTGGAGTTTGTAGCGATCAAGGCCCTGAAATACATTGAAACACAGGCCTTTGGTGGTAGAAGCCTACCTTTTCTACTAACAATGGCTGTCATTCTAGGTGGGGGACAACTGCTGAGGTCATTCAGAGTGTGCTGTTTTTCACATAGGATGCTCACGGCCTCTGAAAGGAAACCTGTTTCTGAGAATTGAGACTGGACTGTGGGACATACAGTGTGGCATGTGGGATATCAGGGCACTGACATACAAAAGAGCCTTTTAAGGGACAGTTGAAAGTTGGCCTGCTATTTGGGATTCTTAACAGTGAGTGGAGTTGATGTCTCCATCACAGTGACTGTGCGATCTATTGTTTTTGATTATGGATACAAGTAGTAGAGATTGGGCAACTTTTGAACAGTGCTTTTGAGTAACCTGTATTATTCAGTTCCTCATGCCCTTGGTCGTCTGTGTTTAAAGGAACACTCAGGTCACCATCTCCTGTGCTGCCTTGAATGACCAACAGATCTTAAAGAATGAAACCCATTGCAAATGAGCTGAACCTGTCCAAGTCCAGCAAAACAACTCACCCACACTCCCGTTAGTAGGGAATTCATGTTTGTTTTGTAGGCTACTGGGAGACCGTATTTTGTGGGTTTTGGTACAAAATTCAATATATCGAAAAGAAAATCTCACCTAGTGCCATAAGGACCCTTCCATGCTACTACCCTGGAAACACCGGACGCAGAACAAAAATGGCATGATCCCATGGAGATAAAGATGTACACATTCAACAAATGCCCATCCAGGACCTTAACACACAAACTTAAAAGCACACCCTACCGTGAAGAAGGAACGGGGAAAACTCTATTTAAATGGGAAATCGGTAAAAGCTTCATTATATGCTTAAGAGCTATAGGATGACAGAGGGATAGCCGAGGAGAGTGGGAGAACAAAGTTTCAGACAACCAGTGTATTAGTCAAGGGTCTCTGAAGTAATAGAACTTACAAAATGAATCTCTATAAAGGAAGGGGGTTTAGAACAGACCACAGTCAGCTAATCCAACAGTGACTGACTGTGAACCAAAAGTCCAAGAATCCAGAAGCTGCTCAGTTCATGAGGCTGGATGTCTCAGCTCATCTTCAGCAGATGCTCGAATCCCAGAGAAGTAGGTTCTAATGCAGTAAAGGGATAGATTGTTGGCAAGGCGAGGGCAATCAGGCAAAGCGCAAAAGCTTCCTCATCCATGTCCTTATATAGACGTCCAGGTGTGGCCCAGGTTAAAGGTGTGTCTTCCTGCTGCTAGATCCATATTAGAGGCTTGTCTTTTCCAGCTCGAAAGATCTGGATTAAAAGCATATCTTCATAACTCGAAGATCCAGATTAGAAGTGCAGCTTCCTATTTCAAATTAAGAAAAAATAATCCCTCACACTTATGGCCTTTATTTTGGGTGTTTTAGTTCCTAATGTAGTCAAGTTAATAACCAAGAATAACCATATAGTCACCAAAGCCAGGTGCAGGGAGTGAAAGAGTAGAAGCAACTTGGTACGGTTGAGGTCCCACAGTGGAGAGAGTGACCAGAATGTAGTGGCCATGGGATGAAGCCATGAAGAGCAGGACCCAGGTCTTCTCATGCCTGAGCTGTCAATGTCAGCCCGGATTTTCTATTAAATTACCTAGGTTTTAGTGAGATGACTCAGTGGTAGAAGGTGCTTGCTGCAAGACTGACTCAAGTTCTATTTCTGGAACCCATGTAAAGGTGGAAGAAATAGCCCACTCATAAAGTTGTTCCCTGGCCTCTGCATGTGTGCTGTCCCCCCCCACAATAAAAATCAGTTTTACTTAGGTACATTTGAATCTCTTATCCAGAGTAAATATCCTTGCAAAACTCTTAGAGGAGTCATCTAGGGAGAGATTTTAAAGTTTAATATAGCAGGGGTGGGGAATGCAGGTACCTTGATGTGCAATCTCGCTCCTGGGATCACCATGTGGATCCTGGGGTCAGACTCAGGGCCTCAGGCTTTTAGCACCAGGTGCCTTTACCGACTGAGCCATCTCACCAGTCCTGGTGAGAGACATTTGAAACAATGTCAACTAAATGCTATTATCCATCACTACCTAGAAAGAGAAAATCAGCAGATTCATCACAAAACTTCCCTTTTAATAAAATGTGCTTATCAATCACTGTCCTAAGAATTATAACCTTGTTAGACTTCCATTTGACAACCTATGTTGATACCAGTGAAATGAAAGTAATTAGTCAGAAAACCAAATGCTTGGATTAACAGAAGTGACTTGGTACATAACAACAGACTATCAAGTAAGAAGCGGGTTACTGATAGATACGTTTTTGTAGCATGTATTTTTATAAAACAGTATCCTGAGAGTTATTATCCCATTGGCTTTCCTTGGGGCAATAATATGTCCACTTAAATAGTAGTAACAGAATGCAAACTTGAGCTTGTTCTATAAGATCAGAATGTTATTGCTGCCTTAACGAAGTATTCTAGTGGCTTTGTTTAGAATGAAAATACTTGGAAGTTGAGTAAAATGGGCATACTTTATAAAATTTGTCTCTGATCTCCAGTTATAAAGCATCACAAGAAGTAATTATATCAAACTTACTTTGGAATTATCTGCATTGATAGAGAATAAAGAAAAGCTTCCAGTTACTTTAGTAGGAAGGTTGGATGGCCAGACTTCACCGCTGTGATGGATACCTGATCAAACAGCATCGAAGTTTCTTTGAGAACTGAGTTTCTTTGGCTCATAGGCTGTCATTCTGTTGCCTCTCAGCCATGGTGAAGCAGGTAGAACCATGCATCAGAGGTTATTTACCTCATGGTGGGCAGGAAGCAGAGAAAGGGAAGAGGGAACAGCTCCCAAAGATATTCCCTAAAACCCCCCACAAGCTTGGGTCCAACCTCCACGATACAAACTTGTAGGGGGAGCAGTCTGTAATTCAAATCATATATAGCATTCTATGCTGGGTCCCAAAAGGGTAACGTCCATCTCACTATGCAAAATGTAGCTAGTCAGTCTCTAAGAATTCTGTACTGATAACAGTTCTGACACTGATCAGAAGGTCAAGCTAAAACTCTCCCTCGAGACGCAGGGAAAACTCATAGCTGTAAGCCCCTGTAAAATTATAAACCAATTATATATTTCCAAGGTAAAATGGTATAGAGTAAACATTCCATTCCAAAAAGGAAGACTAGGAGGATTGTGTGGAGGGTTCACATCAAAGCAAGACTGAAGCGTAGCCTGGAAAACATTGGTTCCTGTAGCTTCGGGTCCCACACTTCGGGTATGTGCTGACATGAGAGCTCGTTTTCCTGAGCATACTTGTTGTTGGTAGATCACATGACCCCTTTCTTGGGCTGGCTGCCCTTGCTGCGTGTAGCCTTGCTAGGCAGATGTTCCATATTACCAACGTCAAAGATCCCAAGGTCTTCACTACAGCTTGGCAGAAATTTTAAGTAATAGCTGCCTTGAAGATATTGTCACTTAATTTCAACTTCATGTTATCATATCAGTTGAGATTGCATCTTTGTATTCCAAGCAATTTTGGATTATGTATTGGATAATTTCAACCTCATGCAATAAGAGTCTGTCTTTTTAAAGCCCCATGGGAGATCCTTATATTTTTACTTCAGAAGAAAATCAGTTAAATTGAAGCACCCATTGTCACAAGCCACCTGTGTGCTGAGACTCATCACGTTGGAATGACACTTGGATCTGTCTTGCTATGTCCCATGTGTTGGCCACTCTAGGTTTTGATCCGTTAAGTTCACATCTGCAAGGCTTTTGTGTGCTTGTAGGATAAGATCTGCATATACACAGCTCAGAAGCAAACTTGGGTTACTTCCAGGGGCGTCTTCCTCTTTATGACCTCCCTTCCCATTCCTCTGGAAACTGAGACATTGCAAACTCTGTGTCTACATCTGGAAGTGGAGCTAAGTAGAGGGACAAAGAAAAAGCAGTGGCCAACGGCTGCTGATGAGCTGTCATGTTTCCCGATACATTTGATTCTTTAATGTATTTGTCCATTTGTAATTTAACTTTATTGTGTGTATATGTGGGTGTGGAGATTCAGGAGCTGGGTGTGGGTGCACAAATACTGTGCCATCGTGTGAAAGTCAGAGAAGAGCTTGCAGGAGGCAGTTCTCTCTAGCCACAATACAAGTTCCTGGAACTGAACTTAGGTCCCCTGGCTTCCGGCATGTGCACGTGGTGCTAAACCATCTCATTGATCCAATATGTCCATTTTAAAGAGCTATAAATATCCTTGTAAGGATTCCTCTTTCCCTTTACAGTGTGTTTCTCTCTGTAATTCTGTTTACATTTAGCTCTATATACTTTTTATATTTCTCTGGTACTTACTTTAATATGTATTATTAATAATATGATTAATCTGAGTGTGATTTAATAAATTATTTTCAACTATACAGGAATATTTTTATTATCTTTTTATTGATACCTTTTAATTTTATATGTTTCTACCTTACCATTTGCAAGGATGTCATTATTTGCAGAATTCCTATGTGGGGGCCTGGAGAGATGGCTCAGATGTTAAGAGCACTGGCTGCTCTTCCACAGGTCCTGAGTTCAGTTCCCAGCAACCAGACGGTGGCTCAGAACCATCTATAATGAGATCTGGCGCCCTCTTCTGGCCTGCAGGGATACATGCAGACAGAACACTGTATATATAATAACAAATAAATCTTTTTTAAGAATCCATGTGTATTTAACGTTTGTTTGTATTTACCACTACTAACAACATCTTCCCTCCATTCGCCCAATCTTTCTCCTTCTTTCTCTTCATACATAAGTATACATTTGTTCTAAATCAATTTCTAACAGAAAGTCACAGATATCTTATTTTCCCCTAAATACCTCAATGTGTGTTTCCTTTCTAAAAGGGAGACAATGTCTTATGTAATCACACCACGATGAACAAAATTCAAGTATCTGACACTGGTGTGATGTCATTCCATAACCAACGGCTCATATTCCGGCTCCCTGCTCATTCCAGCATCATTTAAAATTACATACAGAAGGACACAGTACACTTTCCCCCAGCTACAGGAATCCCGATTACCAGGGATTATTCTTCTTATAGTTCTGCTTTTTTAAAACTTTAGGGTAATTTTTTTGCCTTTCTTTATCTCTTTTCACTTGTAAGTTGCAAAGCTCAACCACATGATTGATTCTACAGTAGAGTGTTGAGCCACCCTTGAGAGTTACTTTCTTTTACAGAGGACAAACTTGAAGGTTTAAATTTTGTCATTGATCAAAGAGTATTTCATCTAATGAAAGGAAATGTATATTCTTATGTTAATACCCCAAAAGTTTTATTGTCTTTGAGCAGCAGGCATCGAAGCTGGATTTGGTTTCTTCTTTGTTGTGGACACTTGAACTGTGTGGAAGAGCAGTTCACAAGTGTGCTGCATGATGTCTATCAAGTACCTTCTACCCTGGAACAGTGTCCAAACCTATGGCACTCAGGTTGTCCAAACTATGACACTCTACAGACTGACAGCTTTTCACTCTGAAAGTAGAATTCAACTTCTGTCTATTATAAAAGCTAGATTGAAGCATGTACCAAATTCTACCTACATTAAATTCCTTTGTCTTTGTCTCCAAATGTTCATTATTTTCCTACTACTGAGCTTTAGAAATTGGTCTATCACATTGAACTTTTAGGTATATGATATAAAACATCTATTATATTACTTATGGTTTTTAATAACCTCCATATTATGCCTTTTATACATAAAGCTAGTCTGTGAATTTGGTATAAAATATGTTATCAAAATTATCGTTCTGCCAAATATTGTTAAACTAATTTGAAAAGGCTGAATGCATTAGTACTTATTTCAGGTGAGCAAAAATTATTTTCCTCTTTTGGGAATTAAAAATTCTTTCTGTTTTCTCAGCCATAAACACCTCAATATCAATATAATTATTAATTAATAGAAAAGTTGAAATAAAAATTTCTTTAACTGGCATTAAGTTGTACCATCTCCACCTCCTACACACCTTTGCCTTTGTCAATCCTGGGGTGCACTGAGCATACTCTCAGAGCCTGTTGTACCTCTTTCATATTTAGGTTGGATGTTTAAATTGTGTGTGTGTGTGTGTGTGTGAGTATATTTAAATTTAGGTTCATAGTACCTAAATAAACTTGTCGTAGCTGGTCAAATGACCATTGAACTAGCCCATTAATGTCAGAGTATTTAGTTTCTTATCTACATCAAAACTCAGCATCCCTTTACAAAGTTAATGTACAAGTGTTCAAATAAAGACATTGAAAAAAGCCGCCTACGGCAAAGGGTGCTTTTTTACTCAGTCTCCAGGTGCTAACCGGAATCCTCTGCCTGCCAACCAGTGTTCCTTGAGCAATCTGCTTCATGGCTCATGATTCAGGTTCCTTATTTGTGTAATCAGAAGAAAGCTAGCCCTTCCTCTAGGGCTACTTAATTCAATAAATGGAAATAATTGTTTCTTGCTATACATAGATTTTTTTCTATTTTCTCAAGTTCTTTATATGTTATAGTACTTATATAAGCCCACACATGTTTCCAAGCATGTTAAGTCATCTGTGGATGACTTGCAGGACTCAATAGAACGTTAACACTTATTACATTGTTTAGGGAATATTGACAAGAAAAAGTCTGCACACGGTCAGGATAAAGTGAGAATTTTTTTCCTTCCAGACTATTGAGTTTGCAGTTGGTTGGATCCGATATGTAGTGCCTGTGGTATATGGAGACTGAGTGCATCTTTCTTGCACTGGGCAATCTAGGCATTGTAGACACAGCAGAGAACAAAACACACAAACACTTCTGGGAAGCAGACAATAAACCAGTAGAATCACTATACATTGTTGCCGGGAATGCTGCGCAGAAGAATGAAGCAGAGGAAGTAGGAGGAGCACCGGCAACAGAGGAACAGAGGTGAGTGGTTTTAAATGAAGCTGCAAGGGAAGCCTCACTGAGAGGTGGCAGACTCCCAAAGGAAGTTGGGGGGATCGCTTGGGTAAAGATTTTGGCAATGTCTAGGAAGAAAAACCCCAAGCAAGCACGATGAACCTTTTGTTTTGAAGAAATGGCAAAGATAAACGTAGACAAAGGGAAGGCTTGTAAAGAGGAAGAGGGGCGTCCTGTTTGTATTAGCATTCTATAGAGTAACAGAACTTAGGGAATGAATCTCTATTTATCTATCTGTCTGTCTGTCTGTCTGTCTATATATCAAGGGGATTTATTGGAATGACTTAACAGGCTCAGTGCACAAGGTTGGATGTCTCAATTGATCTTCAACATACACCAGAATCCTGAAGAAGTAGGCTCTCATGCCAGTGAAAGAACGAACTTGCTAGCAAGGTGAGAGCGAGCAGGCAAAGAACAAGTTTCCTTCCATGTCCTTATATAGGCTTCCAGAAGAAGGTGTGACCAGGTTAAAGGCACATCTTCGTGCTTCAAGATCCAGATGAAAGGTGTTTGTCTTCCTACTGCAAAGGTCTGAAGTGGAAGTAAATCTACCTACTTCAAATAAAGCAAAAAAAAAATCCCTCACAGGTGTGCCCACTATTTTTGGGTTTTAGTTATTTCCAGATATAGTCAAGTTGACAACCAAGAATAGCCATCACACGGCTCCTAGTCAGAGGAGAGTCCTAGCTATGGCTCTAGAATCTTTTAGGAAGAGTGAAATCCATGAGTATCTGAGTAGGTTCCTGTCTTAGGGCTTCTGTTGCTGTGAAGAGACACCATGACCACAGCAACTCTTATAAAGAAAAACATTTAATTGAGGTGATTCGCTAACCTTTTCAGAGATTCAGTCTATTATCATCATGGTGGGAAGGATGACAGCAGCGTGCTGGCAGCCATGGTGCTGACTACATCTTGATCAGAAGGCAACAAGAAGTGGTCTCAGCCACTGGGTGGTATCTTGAGCACAGGAAACCTCAAAGCCTCAGTGACACACTTCCTCCAACAAGGCTGTACCCACTCCAACAAAGCCATACCTCCTAATAGTGCCACTCCTTATGAGTCTATGGGAGCCAGATACATTCAAACAACCACAGCCCCTAAATACAGTCCTTCTTAACCTCAGCAGCACCCTGCAATCTCCTGAGGTGGTGGTGCTAACCATCTTGGGTCCCGGCCCTGAATGTCTTGCCCTCAGAAGGCCCAGTGAATCACACTGGGGTATGGCTTCTGTCATCAGGACATTTTGGTGCTCCCCAGGTTATTCAGAGTCATAGACTCAGTTTCAAATGGCTGTAACAGGTGTCATAAGGTCTACAGAAGGACTGGAGAGGTGGCTTGCAGATAAGAGTGCTGGTTCTTCCAGAGGACCCAGGTTTGTTTCCCAGCACCACATGGTGACTCACAACCATCTGTAACTCTAGTTCCAGAGCACCTAATACCCTCTTCTGACTTCTGTGGACACCGATCACATGTGGTACACATACATACATGCCGGCAAAACACATATATAAAATGGATAAATCTAAAACATTTTTTTCATAAGGAAGGTTGCAGGAGAAGGTGGGTTTTAGGTGTAAGTTGATTCCTACTACAGAGACAGATGTCAACTTCTTCAGATCCTGACATAACTAAAGTTCTAGTCTGCGGAGCTGATTGATGTGAAAGAAAATATCTCCATGCAATTCTTTGTTCCACCTAAACTCATGTCTTCATGGCATACCTTCATTGTTGCTTAGCTCAAAGTCTATCTAGAAATGAGCCATTTTTTACCTTCCATGATACAAATAAATATAGATGAAGTTGTCTTAGATAAGTAGAAAATATTTTTTCTCCTCAACATTTATTTGAGTATTAGATTTTTCTGCATATCTAGCTTTCACATTGATCTAAATTCTAGTTTTACATTAGGACGAGTGGACCAAGGATTAATTAAAGCAAGTTAATTTATGAGATGTTACTATATACAAACTATGCCAAGTGACAGATGACCCTAAATTTCGCACAACTATCTTCACAATTAGGGAATAGGCTAATATACTTTCCCACGTTTCTTTTATGTTACTAATAATGTTAAGGTTTTACTATCTACAGTTAACTAAGAAACAATTTAATGAGAATGGTACAGAATTCATAAAGAGGTAGAGATCAGAGTCAGTAGTGAAACCATTTAAATAAGTGGAGGAAGAGATGGTTAGACAACACCATCAGCTTCTCTCTGTGCCTTGTCAGATTAGAGGGAAGCAGCTTTCTTTCTGAATAGATTTATGGAACAATTTATACTACAATCCAAAAAAATTATTTTAAAGATTTATTTATTTATTATGTATACAGCATTCTTGGTATTCTGTCTGCATCTATGCCTGCAGGCCAGAAGAGGGCACCAGATCTCATTACAGATGATTGTGAGCCACCATGTGGTTGCTGGGAATTAAACTCAGGACCTTTGGAAGAGCAGGCAGTGTTCTTAACCACTGAGCCATCTTTCCAGTCCCCAAAAAACATTAAAAAAATTTTTATTTTATTAAATCAAAACTATATAACTAAAATAAATATTTATGGGGAAATATCTAAGCAAAAATTTATAGAATAGTAAAGAAGTTGAATATGTTCGTGTTAAATTTTCCATCCAAGAAATGTATTTACTCATGTTTAACTCTGGAAGTAATCCATATACTGTGATCCAGCCTAAGAAAATGCTCCACAGAAGGAGAAAGATGTATGTTCTATGAGATAGGCTCTCACCTTGTAGGCTAGGCTGACTTTGAACTTGTGGTCCTCTTACCTCTGCTTCCTATGAGCTAACTATTTTATTTGAGACTATTTATCTATAGAAATGTTACAGATATAGTATAGAATGTAAATTGAGACTGTGATTTCATTTCCCAGACCCAAATATTCACACAAAAACTATATTAATTGCAACATTACTTGGCCAATGGCTCAGGCATATTCATAGCTAGCTCTTACATCTTAAATTAACCCATTTCTATTATTTTATATTTTGCCACAAGGCTCATGGTTTGTTACCTCACATCTTGCTTCTGGGGCAGCTACACGGTGTCTGCCTGACTCCACCTTCTTTCTCCATGCATTCAGTTTTGTTTCCCAGTCCAGCTATATTTTGCCCTGCCATAGGCCAAAGCAGCTTTTTTATTAATCAATGGTAATAAAACATATTCATAGCATATAAAGGGGAATCCCACATCATCACAATGCTTCCACACTGTGATGGCTGTTCTAGGTTGTCAACTTAACTCTGGAATTAACTGAAACTCAAGTGGCTAGGTACACCTGTGAAGGAATTTTCTTAATCAAATCATTAGAAGTGTGAAAACCCATGTTTAATCCAGATCTTTTCTTGTGGGAAGATCGGCCTTAAATCTGTATACTCAAACCTTCTTGTGGCAGCCTATATTAAGGATATAAAAGAAGAAAGTTCTTGCTCTTTGCCTTCCTTCCTTTGCTCTCACTGGGAAGTCTATTGCTTCACTGGTGCTAGAACCTGCTTCTTCAGGATACTGGGCAGATGCCAAAGACCAGCTGAGAAATCCAGCTGTATGGACCGAACAACTACTGGATTCTTGGATTTCCAGTGAAAAATGGTCGTTAGGTTAGCTGGACTACAGCCTGTAAGTCACTTTTAAAAAGCTTCTTTAGCCAAGCTGTGGTGACGTATGCCTTTAATTACAGCATTCGGGAGACAGAGGCAGGCAGATCTCTGTGAGTTCGAGGCCAGCCTGGTCTACAAGATCTAGTTCCAGGGCAGGTTCCAAAGCCCCCCAAAAAGAACAAAAAGAAATCCCCTTTAATAACTTCACTTTAATAAATATTATATATAACATATATAAGAACATATTAAGAATTGTTATACTAATTCTTAAAACAAAGTTTGGTGTTTTTTTGTTTTTGTTTTTGTTTTTTTTTTTGGTAGGGCGGAGTAGCTTCAAACTAATTTGTTGGTAAGGATAATCTTGAACTTTTGATCCTCTTACCTCTGTCTTCCAAGTATTGGGATTACAGGAATGTAACTCCATGCCCATCTGAACCTGTTACATTTTCAAAAGAAATATATCTTTTGTAGATTTTTTAAAAAGATAATTAGGTAGGGAAAGCCTGTATAATCAACATGTCAACTGCTATGAGTCAACAGTGTTTCCCACAAGCCATGCATTGTGCGTGGGTCTCTACAACTTGCAGATTGCTATAGACTGTAGGAGTCTGTCTTTGCCAGGGTTTCTATTGCTGTGATGAACACTATGACCAAGAGCAAGTTGGGGAGGAAAGGACTTATTTGGCTTACACTTCCATATGCTCATGATTGTAGGAAGTCAGAGCAGGAACTCAAGAAGGGCAGGAACCCGGAGGCAGGAGTTGGTGCAGAAGCCATGGAGGGGTGTTGCTTGCTCCTTATGACTTGCTCAGACTGCTTTGTTTAGAACCCAAGACCACCAGCCAGTGAAAGCACCACCTCTAATGAATTGGCCCTCCTCTATAAATCACCAACTAAAAAGATGCCCTACAGGCTTGTCTACAGCCTGATCTCATGGAAGCATATTTTTTTTAGATTTTATCTATTTATTAAGTATACAGTGTTCTGTCAGAAGAGGGCACCAGATCCCATTATAGATGGTTGTGAACCACCATATGGTTGCTGGGAATTGAACT
>LOEQ01000936.1:236928-247636 GCA_001685075.1 Bramus lutescens | reverse complement strand
GACAGCTCTGGAGGGGTAGAGTCACAATAGGACAGCTCTGGAGGGGTGGAGCCACAACAGGACAGCTCTGGAGGGGTAACCAGAGTCACAACAGGACAGATCTGGAGGTTGGAGATACAACAGGACAGCTCGGCTCTGGAGAGAAAGGTGTCCTGACTTGTTGGGAAGTCAGGCTACCTAGAGCTGCAATTGGACAGCTCAGCCCTGGAGGGAAAGGTGTCCTAATTTGTAGGGAAGGAAGCCAGGCTACCTGAAGTTGGGGTGGGGTAGAGTTGTTCTCCCCACCCGATATAGCAATCCAGCTCCTCTCCTAGAGAGCCACTACAGCTGAGCTCTGCTCTGTTCTCCTAAGGGAACATCCTATCAGAGATATCAGTGTCTTCGTCAGCACAAGATGTTACTTTGGCTATACTCTGCTAAAGGGAAGCCCCTGCAGAAATATAGCAATCTCCTCCTGCTCTGGTAAAGTTGTTACTTTTTCTGCTTAGCCTTGCTCAGCCTCCCAAAAAGGAACATTCCAGAAAGGGTCTTCTGTTCTGCTCAGCCTTGCTTAGTCCCTCTAAGGGAGCATCTTAGCAAGGCTTTTCTGTTTAGTTTCCTAAGGGACGTCCCAGCCAGGTTCTTCTATTCTGTGCTGATGAATGAAGATCTTCACCCAAGACTCTTGAGAAAGAGATTTATTTGGGAAGGAGGAGTCCAGGAGAGTGGCTGCCTCTGNCTCTGCCATGGTGGTGAAGGGCAGCCCACACCTGAACAGGCAGAGGATCTTATAGAGGGCTTCTTAGGGGCAGGGTTTTCTGCTCAGGGGTTGGTTAGTTTTCCTGCTTATGGATTGGCTAATTTTCCTGCTCAGGGATTGGGTAGTTTAGTTGGTCAGGCGCAGAGATAGCTCTGATTTCAGGGCCAAACTGTGTTTCTTCCACTGGTCCTTTTTAACCTTTCAACTCTAATTTTAGGGCCAGGACATATTTCTTTTATTGTCTCTGATTATAGGGACAAAATGTGTTTCTTTGGCACTGACTTCATAATCAGGGTGGGATTAGGACGAAAAGTATTTCTTCCACTGACTCAGGTCTCAGATTCAGGGTGTGTTTCTTGCACTGGCTTTGGGTTCAGGGTCAGGGTGCTCAGGGATTGGCTGGTTTCATGTTTTAGCTGACCCCTTTACCCTACAGGTAGAACCTCTTTGGAGTGGGGAGGATCTGGTCACTGGTAGGTTGCTGGTACTCCAAAGTGTGGCCTCACCTCTGTGCATATGAACAGCACTAGCTGGATCCAAGGCACCCATTAAAAAGGAACAAAAAAGACACGAAAGTGGGGAGGAGGTCCTAGGGAGAGTTGGAGGGAGGTATTAAGAATGCACATATCAAATACACGGTGTGCATGAATTTTAAAGAGTAGATCAAAATATTATTTTCAAAAGGTGTTGCAAATTGGGGTTGAGTGTAAAGCAGTTTCCATTAAGTTAATAAGTATGTAGGTAAAGGCTAGGCAGGGTCCTAGTGATGCTTCAGAGAAGAAACATTGGTGAGGACTTTGGAATTCATATGTATAGTCATCATAACTAATATCTGACCTACATTGTAATTATTTTTATTGTGTGACTATGAGCATATTTACATATAGCACATGCATTCAATGCCTACAGAGGCCAGAAGAGGTTATCAGCACCCTGGAGCTGGAGTTATAGGCAGTTGTGAGATATTGTGTGGGTGCCAAGTTATCCAGTTCAATGAAGAAAAGTTTAACACTTGTATTTTGAAAATACTGTTTTTCAAAGTTTGTTTTACGTCTCTCATGTGAAAAAGACTCTTTCCTATCAGCATTTGGATGGAAGCAGTTGGTAGTATTTGAGGTGAATGACAAGTTTCTTTCCTGGCCCCAAACAAGCCTCTATTTCCCAAGACAAAATTCTGAAATGTCCCTCAGCACAAGAAGTGA
Source organism: Bramus lutescens (assembly GCA_001685075.1). NCBI lineage: Eukaryota > Metazoa > Chordata > Mammalia > Rodentia > Cricetidae > Bramus > Bramus lutescens. The sequence goes on along the minus strand of LOEQ01000936.1, from coordinate 245,695 downwards.
AAACATTTCATATGCACCTTAGCATCTGTAGAAGCTGAAACCATTTAGAGATTTCAGATAGAAATAATTCCTTTACTTTAATTGGGTGGCAAGTGGGAAGCTGGTGTGTCCTCTGCAGGGTGATGAAGTCTGCATAGGGTGATCCAGTGACACAGCCTCAAAAATTTCCAGGTAAAATGTTAATTATATTTTATATTTCAAATCTGCATAATACACATGCAATTTATATCATTTATATTTCATTATTCATGACCAAAGGTAAGTTTGAGAAAGTGATTAGACAGGAAATAGAAACAATTATTTAATGTTCTACTCAGCTTCTTTCTTTATTTATGCCAGCTCATAAATTCTCTGAGCTGGTCCCATTGAGCCAACTTGTCTTATGTCCATGCAGTCATAAGGAGCTGACCAACCAGAAGCCACAGCAGGTAATCTCCATTCCAACTTTGGTGACCCACAGGACACCTATTGTGGGTTGAGATGTCGTTTGTTCATTTCTGACTTCACTATTATTTTCCCCACACAAATTGCTTGCCCAATATTTCTACAAAGAGTGTAGTTGTTTCCACTTGGAGAGATCCACTGTAGGATGCCTAGATATCTTCTGTTGTCAACTTCAGAAACCTTGTCAGAAATCCTGCCACAAGTAAGTCATTGCTTCCTGGGAAATTCCTCATTTTTATTGTGGAGGTGTTAAATGCAATCTAGACTCATAGGATGATGTGTTGCCTTGATGACTAGGAAGGGCATTAATCAAGTGTTTCCAAAATCATGGCCAACAGCAGCCAGGCTGAACTCAATTCTAAATTATCTCAAGGACTTTCTGTCTCTTACACTTTCAAACTTGGAAGGCATAAGCTCCTTGTAGAAACACCCACCAAATTTTTTTGCCATGTAATTAACATGCATATATGTATTTACTTGGATTCTCAACATGTGAAAACACCATCAGACTTGGGATAATGATACTTTAGAAGTAGAAAATGACAACTTGTCCAGCATAACTCAGGCAATGGGGGCTGTGCAGATTGTCATCTACTGATTCTTCTGTCCCATGGGCTCAAACACAACAGTTAGCAAACAGGGGTACTGTGTTTGCAATGGACCCAAGGGCCTCATTGCTAGAATGGACCTTCTAAAATACCCAAAACCTATGATCCCTGGGAAAGAACTAAACTTGGTGAGCCAGCTTAGCTAGCTACCCCGGGCCTCTCTATTCTGCTTCCTGTTCTTCTCTCTTTTACTGCAACCACATATCTTTTTGCATGCACCCTCTTCATCTTCTGTCTTTCCTAAATTTAGGTGTTTTTCACTGGAGGCCTGTAAATGCTGCTTTTTCTTAAAGACAATGAAAACCATTTTTATTAACTCAAATTTAAACTTCAATTATATATATGCTTTAAAATTAGACTGGTTATCAAAAATTCTAATTTAACTGGCCATCATATATTTATTTGTTCTATTTGATAACCCCAATCCCAGGAAAGGTAATAATAACCAACAAAGTAAAATATTAGTGCAATTTAGTAATTTTAACAGTATTGCTAGTTCAGTTTTCAGGAACATTCTTAGTATATATGTCTGTATTTTATGGTATTCCTAATGTAGATTATTTGGGAATTGTGGTGGTTTGAAAGAAAATGGCTTCTAAAGAGAGTGGCATAATTAGGCCTTGTAGGAGTAGGTGTGGTCTTCTTGGAGGAAGATTGTCACTGTAGAGGTGGGCTTTGAAGTCTCATATGTGTTTAAGCCACACCCAGTGTCTCAGACCACTTCCTGTTGCCTGTGCAAGAAACAGAACTCTCAGCTCCCTCTCCAGCCCCATGTCTGCCTGCATGCTGCCACATTCCACCGTGATGATAAGGACCTAAACCTCTAAACTGTAAGCCACCCAATGAAATGTTTTCCTTTGTAAGAGTTGCCATGGTCATGGTGTCTCTTCACAGCAATGGAAACCCTAACTGAGACAGGAATCTATAACTTTAGTAGTGTTTTTTACTTGTTGGAATGTTAATGATTGGGGCTGGAGAGCTGCCTTAGCAGTTAAGCTGCTCTTCCAGAGGGCCTGAGTTTCATTTCCAGCAACAAAATGGTGGCTCACCTATAAAAGGATTCGATGTCCTCTTCTGGTTTGCAGACATACATGTAGAGCACTCATATATAACATATAAATAAACTTTTAAAAAAGAACAGTGATGACTTACATGTGATCCATGATCACTTTTTAACTTATGTAATTATAATGAAGCTTGAAGTACTTAAAATGGGTATCCTCTGTACATACGAATACTTCTCACTGTTCATCTTTTCCAGAAGGATCCTGAGAACATTGCAAAAGGAAGTGATGGGGATAGCATTCAATCCAAAAATGATTGGTTCAGGTAGACGGTGATTTTCAGCACTTTTATCAATATGATAATGATTGATTACAGAGGCCATCATGCCTCTGATGATGACAGTTTCTTTTTGTAACACAGTGGAAACCAAAGGAGAAATATTTAAAGGAGGATGAAAGGAATTCGCATCAGAAAAGGCTCTGCAGGGTCTGGAAAAGATTTGACAAGTCCTCCACCATAGGATACATTAGTAAGTAGCTTCATGAATCTCTTGCAGCTTCCTTTCCTGTTTTTCTTACCCAGGTGCTCCCCCCAACCTTTGCAGAAACCAAGAGAAGCTACATTGCCTGATGCCAATAGCTGAATTCAGGCCAGACACAAACTGGATGATTAGAACACTTATTGCCTCATTCTGGATGCTTGACATCTAAACTCAAGGTGTCCTTCTCGTCTTTAGAAGAGTTTTTTCTGTGTCCGAGTCCCGGTTGTTCCCAATACTCCTTACCATTCTACACTGTAATGGCTGTTATTTAATGCCAACTTAACTGCATCTGGAATTCACTAAAAATCCAAGTGTCTGGGCGCACTCGTGAGGGATATTTAATTAACGGAATCTTGTGAGGTTGGAAGATCCACTATAAATCTGGGCCACACTGTTCCATGGCAGCCTTTATAGAGGACAGGAAGAGAAGGAGCTTGTGTTCTTTGCCCACTTGCCCTCCTTGCTCCTGATTTGCTCACACGAGAGCCTACTTCTTGAGGATTCTGATGTACACTGCAGACCCACTGAGACATCCAGCCTCATGGACTGAATGGCTAACTACCGGATGATTGGATTTTGAGCCAGGGCAAAGCCATTGTTAGACTAGCTTGACCACAGCCTGTGAGCCACTCTAACAGGGCTCTGTTCCTCAAGAGAATGCTGTTTAATACACACATCTTAGCTAACACTTTGATCTCTGCATCCATCTTCACACAGGCTCTGAGTACATCCGTGTTTTCTCTTCTCTCTATATGGGCAACTCATTAGATGTCAGCCTAATCAAGTATGCCTCTTCTGAACTGGTTGTGTTTACTAAGACATTACAGCAACAGGAGGTCACATCCTGGGCTCCAAATGGACATACAATGTGAGATGTCACCATTGACCCACTGTATAGCATAGTAATATTGTGGAGTACAAATATATATACTTCTGGTGTAGGAGGTCCTTCAGTATTTGTGTTGCTTTCATTGGTTAATCAATAAAGATTATGATAGGGCATAGCTTAGATAGGCAGGGAAGGCAGAACTGAATTCTGGGAGGAAGAAGGCAGTGTGGCAGATGCCATGATTCTTCTTCCCAAGATGGACTCTGATTAGACTCATGCTGGTAAGCCACGACCTTGTGGTGACATACTGATCATTAGAAATGGGTTAGATCAAGATGTGAGAGTTGGCCAATAAGAGGCTAGATATAATGGGTCAGGCAGCAATTTAATTAATACAATTTCTGTTTGATTATCTTGGGTGGAAGCTAGCTGGGTGGCAGGACGTGACCCGCTCTTCATACTACATACTTCATACTTCTCCATGCCCCATTAGATAATGTCATCCCTGAGGTAGGCCTAGACATTTCTTTATTGACCTTCTGCTGTCTACTCCAGTACCCGACACAGAAGGCTATGAAATGCCCCAGAAAAGCCAATGATCTGAACACATGGCTCTTTCTTTGCCAATTAAGTTTCCGCTAAGTTGATTCCTGGGATCTCTTCCAATGTCGATTATATTTGTTTTTTTTTTCTGTTCTTTGATCTTTATTCCCTCTTCAATGCTTCGTTTTTAATTCTATCCTAATCAGCTCTATAAAGCATGGGAACTCTGAAATGTTGGAGAAGAATACAAAGTCATATGTCAATAGATAAAATGACAGGTGAGTGTTTACGATTAGCATATAAATATTTAGGTATACAATAGTTTAATCATGAAATATATGTTCTTCCGGGCTTTACCCAGAGCGTCTTTACTTATGATTTCTTAAGTCTTAAGTACTGCATAAAGTCACTGACATTTAACACAGATTTTCAAAGTACTATAACCTTAAGTACGTTGAGCTTAAGCATAAGTGTGGGTATCAGGAAAGAGCCTGTTAGCTGGCAGAGCCATCTGGCCACATGTGAAACTACAGTATTTAACAGGATCATTCAGGGAGAAGATAAACTAATCTCAGAGTAGCTTGCTTCATCCTCTCAGAGACCAGAGATGAAGAGCCCAGATGGTGCTGGGTTTGTAGTCTGACTCAGAGCTTCAGAGGTAGAGGCAGGAGGATGGCAAGTTTGAGGCCAGCCTGTGCTCAGAAGCAGACCATAGGCCAAGACAAAACAAGATGATAGCCCAAACTGTGTGATTCTCTGAAAAGCCAGATACCTCAGCTCTCTTCAGACTGCTGCAATTACAACCTGTATTCCTGTTTCCCAAAGCAGATCTCTCAACCCTTGGTTATGGTAGAGAGCCATCTGGGATAGAGTGTGGGGAGGAGGAAGAATTCTCCTGTCCAGTGAGCAACATTTTTACTTCATACTTACATAGTTCAGAAGAGTAGAGAACTTCCTTCCTTCTATCTTTGAAAATGAAATCACAGACTGAAGATCAATCGGAAGAAGTAAATAGTAGTAAGTACTTTCTTAGTCAATAAGAAAAACCAAACTAAACCAAACCAAAACAAACAAAAAAATAGCCAGCTGTGGTACAAGCCTTTAACCCCAGCACTGGGGAGGCAGAGGCAGGAAGATCTCTGTGAGTTACAGAATAGAGCTGTACATACGGAAATCTAACCAGAGAGAGAGAGAGAGAGAGAGAGAGAGAGAGAGAGAGAGAGAGAGNTGTGTGTGTGTGTGTGCTTTTATTTGGTTACAGGTTGGTGGATTTTATTTTCTTTTTGGGTAAAATTTTGTTTTGTTTTTTTTGGTTGGAGGAATTTTTTGTATTGGATTTTTAAATTTTTTTTTAGAAAGAACTTAAATTTGGTGGATAGGGAGTTGGGGAGGATCTGGAAGGCCTTGGGGGGGAGAATATTTTAAAATATATTTAAAGTTAAAAATTGTTTTAAATAATACAAATACAATAAAAAGGAAAAGAACTTATGCAGAATAGATAGGATTCATCTCTTTATGAAAAAGTTTCAGATAAGTAAATATCCATATGTCTTAGTAGACACTCTGTGTGAGAAAATGATACCCGTATGCAGTTAAGTAGAGGGCAAGCAAAGGAAGCATTTTCCTTCGTTCTGTGCACTTGTCTTTCCTCGTGGTGTTAATTTTAGCACACACATTTTGCTGGCATTTAATTTACCATTTCCTCCTTTTCCCCTAATGCCTTGTAAAACAAATCACAAGGCCGCACAGATTTACTCTTGTTTTCTAGTAAGATTTGTAGGCTTTATCTTTTTATGTTTGAGTCATGCCCATTTTGGAGTAAACTCTTATGTGTGGCATATGAGTCTTGAGTTGTTCCATCGTTATTTCTCGAAAAGATTATCCCTTTCCCATCACTGTCATGGCACCCTTGTCAGAAATCAGTTGGCCATAAAGTAAAGCTTATTTATGAGTGCGAACCTCTATCCCATTGATTTCTGTAACTTTCAGTTACTTGGTGAAAACATAAGGCCACAAGATGGCAGTGTTTCACATAGCATCACAGCTGCAGGGTCACTATTCAAAGGGGAGAGGAAGGGGGGATTCTAGGACAGGTGACTGGAGAACACAGTGTTCTTTAGCAGCAAGGCGGAGGTGGGTGTGGGTGAGGGAGTGAGGGGGTAAGGGAGTAGTGGGGTGAGGGAGCCTCAGCATTAGGGAGCTCTGGAGTGCAGAAGTTTGAGCTTTTAATTGCTACAGAGTTTGTCTGGATGGATGGTAGGCGTTGGGTGCAGACTTACGTTACACAAGCAGTCTCTACACAGCTAAAAATGTTACCTTAGCTTAAGGCAGTGGATGTGTAAGACCTTGAGGTTTGCCACTAGATAGCTTTGAATTAACGGTCCGACTGCTGTAAGGTGGAAAGAACAGAAAACCACAGAAGCCAGACTCTGCCCAACTAGTAACGCAGGGTGATTCTACCTCGATTACTGTGACAACGTGGTAAGCTTTAAGGAAGTGAATCCTCCAAGTGCTCGCTCTCAAGGTCCCTTTTGTCCCTTCTGGTTCCTTCACACGTGGGTTTTAGGATCAGTTCGTCAGCTTCCACAGATGTGCTAGCTACAATCTTGTAGGGAAAACTATGCTAAGTCTGTAGATCAGCGTGGGGCATACGGCCATGTGAACAGGCAGCCTTTCCATGTACTTATGCCTCATTTAATTTATTTCAAATACATTTTATCGTTTTCAGGGGAGAAGTTTTTCACTTCTCCTACTAAACTTATACCTAGATATTTTATTCATTTTGTCATCATTGTACATGCATTTGTCTCGATTTCCTTTTGAACTGTTCAGTGATCGTGTATAAAAATAGAGTTGCTCTTTTATATTGATCTGATATTCTGTAACCTTACCAAACTCATTCGCTAATAAAAATAAATGTAGTGGATTATCTGTCATCTGGGGAAGAAGCTTGGCATCATTGCTGCTGCGATGGGAAAGTTTAAATAAAAGCAAGAAGATGGACAGGCAATAGCTAACAGGCACACACAAATCCTAGACGAAAACTGGTGAAGCAAAGCAGAGATACAGAAAAGAGCAGTGCTCTGCAGTCAAGTTATGGTTAGCATTTAAGAAACAATCCTTAAGATCTGGGTATGTAGCACAATTGGCAGGGTACTTGCCTAGCATATACAAGGCCCTGGGTTTTAATCCCCAACACCATATGAACTGAGTGTAATGGCAACCCTAGCATTTTGAAGGCTAGGAGAACAGAAGTTCAAGATCATCTTTAGCTATATATTGAGTTCATGATCAGACTGGCCTACACAAAAACCCTTTCTCAAACAAATGATTAAGTCTATTTGAAAAGGGGAAATAGAAATGCACAAATATTTGGGCGGCAGAATTTGGAGCCAATGGCTTATTAAGTAGCAATAATAAAAGACACAAACTTGAGAAGAGGTAAGGCGGTGGGGCAGATCTTGGAGGGGATGGGATGAATATGGTCAAAATACAATGTTTCTCAAAGAAATAATAAAAACATTTAAAAAAAATCATTGAAATCAATTATTTATTTGAATAAAAATGAAAGCATAAGTACATGAAATATGCAGAAAATACATTTGACAAAATTGAACATCTAGGATAAATTAATCATTTTGAGAACTCAGATTCTACAGGAAGGATGTCCGTGTAATGAAAACAGCGTACACACTGCAGTAAGCGCTTGTGTTGTGCTGAGAGCAAGAATCCACACTATGGGGGTTTGAAAGGAAATGGCCCCCATAGGCTCACATATCTGAATACTTGGTTATCAGGGAGTAGCATTACTTGAGAGGGATCATGAGGTGTGGCCTTATTAAAGGATGCGTGTCATTGGGGGCAAGCTTGGAGGTTTCAGAAGCCCAGGCCAGGCCCAGTGTCACACTCTTCCAGCTGTCTGTGCAGCTGTTTAAAAATTTATTTATTTATATTACATCCTGACTGCAATTTCTCCTCTCTCCTCCCAGTCCCTTCCTTCTACCCCACCTTTTCGCACCCTCCAATCCACTCCCCCTCCATTTCTGTTTAGGAAAAGGTCAGGTACCCCTGAGTATCAACAAAGCATGGCATATCAAGTTGTAGTAAGACTAAGCTCCTCCCCATGTATTAAGGCTGGACAAGGCAACCCAGTATGTGGAGTGGGTCCCACAAGCCAGGAGAAGAGTCAGAGACAGCCCCTTCTCCCACTGTCAGAGCTCCACAGGAGGACAGATGCTAATGTAGAACTGTCAGCTCCTTCTCCAGTACCACATCTACCTGCATGCCCCATGCTTCCTGCCATGATGACAATGGACTAAACCTCTGAACTGTAAGCCAGCCCCAACGAAATGCTTTCCTTTCTTGAAGAATTGTTGTGTGTTCTGACCAGCTCAGCAAACCAGAAACAGGCAAACAAACAAGAAAGAAAAAGAGTAAGAACAATGAGAGGATTTACCTTCAGGTCCCACGAATATCTACTTTGAAAGCAAAACCAGTGGATATACAAATTATTCATTTACACCTTCAGCAAACAATTAGAAAATCTGACCAGGACCTTTTGCATACATGTATCGAAATAGCATATTATATCTTAAAATATGTACAATTATTGTGCACTAATCAAAAAACATAAAAGTTTAGGGAAGTAGAAATGCTAATTACTCTGGTATTGATGATTACAAATTGTATATGTATACCTTATAATCATACTATAACCTGATGTAGGAGGGCTATCTGTTTATGTGTTACTTTCATTGGTTAATAAAGAAACTGCCTTGGCCTTTTGATAGGCCAGCC